>CM031234.1:346339574-346787074 GCA_018340775.1 Taxus wallichiana var. yunnanensis | reverse complement strand
GTTATTTTTATAAGCTCTTATGGAGTTGATTTTTTTATTAGTTAATTTCAATTTTCCTTGGTCTTTCGGGCACCATTTGCTACTTAGCTAGTAATGGGCTTGTCTATTTTTGGATTCTAGCTCATTATGAGATTTAGTGTCATGGTTTGTTATTGAGCACTTTAAAACATGAATTTATTGATATCTCTCTCTCTCTCTCTCTCTTGAGCACATGACGTTTGAGATATTCATTATGAACTAGATATGTTTTGGTTTATTTGTAAATTTAGAAATGTTTTGCTATTTTGTGAGATTTAGCTCATTTCGAACTTGACTGTTAACATTGGTTTTAACTCTTAAAGAGCATGACTGTTTTGACCTATCTATGATCATGATTTACTTTTGGGTTTGTGGAATGAAATTTGGGCAAGTTTTGGGAACGGTATGGTTTTCTTAAAAATCAATGATGTTATTCTTCTCCCTCTACATACATTACGGGATTTGAAATATTGAGTGAGAATTTGAAGGGTACTCACTAGTTTGATTCATTTGATAATAATGGTAATTGATCCATTTTGGTTTTAGTCAATTGGGAATATAGAAAATGGGTAATGGGTTAGAGGCAACTCATTCATTAGAAATTTGTTCATACCTTCTTGAATCTTGTTGAAACTTAGTTTTATGATTGAGAAACTAAATAGTGAGATAGAATTGTGGCTCTCTTTTGAGCATTGTTGTTTGAGTTAGATTTAATGATATTCTACTCAAGCAACACAAATCTATAATACTAAAAGGTTTTTTCTATTATATAGTTGTTAATATTCTTTTACGGAAAATAAATTATTTGTAAACAAAAGATAAAAGGAATTGAAAGATATAGTTGTGAATTCTAATCTTGGATTATTGTGATAAATGATAGCATTAGTATGACACGTTAACATCTATAAGTTAAGTTGTCGGGTTGATTTCATGTATTGGTTGTAAACATGTTATTACAATAAGAAGTGTCATTTCATATGTGTATGCTATCGAATACTTGTTGTAAACTAGGAAGTTTATAATTATATCGTACTAATAATGAACCAAGTTAACCACAACTTATTCAGTTATTTATTTTTATTACAACATGGAATATGAGATTGTAAACTCATGTCAATTCTTTAAACGAACCCATATATATATTCTCTATCCTACTAGATTTTCGGGAAAGGATGACACTCTTGAAGTGACTATTTGGATTGTTTATGATTGATTTATGTCATATGGTATTTTAATATGAATCCGAAAGGATTATTGTAAACATTGTTAATTGCAAAGGAATGCCTTCACATCTTGTAAAGGGCATTTTTCCCAATGTATTATTTTTGATGATTTGTATATCATTATTAATGACAATAAAGGATTATCCTTATTTAAAACATAATATATGACTTGGCTGATTTATGACTTATCTTATTGGATATGAAATAAGAATATGTTGTTTATACAACTAATTATTAATAAATTTGATTATTCTTATGATATGTATTAAATGTTGATTTCATTGATTCAATTGAAATGATCAAGTATGTTGAATGACGACACATAGACAATAAGGATAACAATATAATAAAAACAAAGTAAAGTTATCAATGTACCTTATGGAATTAATGGACTAATCGTGAAATTTAATGTACTTAAGAGAATAAGGTCTATCCTTAATGAGTGATTGTAATAACACAACTCGATGTGAAACATGATTAGTAAACCTATACTTAACGATGAATACTATGTTGAGTTAGTTTGATAAGAGGAACTAATGAAAGTTAGTAACTCGTTGAGTTATTATAACCCTCTTCAAGAATCTAATATCGTGTATCAACACATTATAATGTGTCGTAAAGAAAGACTTAGATACCTTATCTATCTATGATAACTTAAAGTATATAAGAAGTGTAGGTGTTATGTCCCTTCATCTTCTCATTAGTATCTTGCCATGCCCGACTCGGAAAGGCTACGAGAAGGGTAGTGAGGACGTAATAATGAAAATAATTATGTGGTCACTATCTTTCCCGTAGGATCCTTTCGATTAGTAGGATGAGTTGGACATGGACTCTTCTTCTTCTAAACTAAATCACTTTCTTAAACAATGAAAAAGAATCCTGATAACTATATTTAGAATGTGAGAACATAATATAAAGTGCTCATAATATTTAGTTTACGGTTAAATAATATAAAATATAGTTTCTATTCTTTATTATTTAATATAAACTTTATATTAGGTTTATTAGTTATTAATTAACTAATTATTTATTAAATCGGGGTGTACCCATTAATTAATAGTTATAACCCTTTATGTTATTTAAATATGGCCATGGGCCATAATCAGATGTATCAAATTACACCGGGTTAAGAAGATGGAGCAAAAAGTGAGGAAGAAAGTTTTCGATTGGTTAATAGTTTCTCATTTAATGAAAAATTCTTCCGTGGGTTTTTACCCCATTGGGGGTTTCCACGTTATATCTGGTGTTATGTGTAAATGTGTTATTTCTTTAAACCTTTTACATGTTTAATGTTTGGTTGATTAAATTAATATGTTATATAATTTATTAATATCTCAGTCCTAATATGGTACCAGAGCGGTTAGGTAATGGTTATTAATTTAATTAACCACTAAGACATGTTCGTTTGGTAGTTGGTTAGGAATTTATTTAACCCCCCCCCTCTTCGTGACATGTTATGTTATGTTGTTGAATATTGTGTGTGCGAGGTGAAAGGGATTTCAATAAGTTTTACCCAATGCGTGAAATCTCATACGAGAACACACAGGTAAGGGTTAAATATTATTGAAATATTTTATTTTATGTTTTATAGTGTTCTAATGTGTGCGAGAAAAAAGTAATAATGTTGGGTAAAAGCAAGTAAAATTAAGTTACTGAGGTTTCCCATAGAGATACAACCTTCCTTAAGAATAGGGAATTAAATTTTTCCCGTTGGTTCGTGTAAAAACTTCAAGGGTTAATTTAGTATTCATTTGACAGTCAAATTTACGACATGAAAAAAGGAAAAATCATTGAAATATGACCGAAATATTCACTTGAACAATAGGGGATTGCTTAAACTCTTTTTGCAATGTTTTTTCCTCCATAAAACCTAATTTATTATCAAAAATTTGTTGTAATAACCATGTTTGTTGATCACGAGAGATTTGATTTTTTATCAATTTTAAAGGAGTAAATTATAAATTGTGCTTGGTGTCGAGGGCGTTGCCTCTCGACTCCGCCCAATATCTGGATAGGGAACGTGTCGGGGGCCGCCCCTCCACCTCGCTTTGGGGCATGCCACCGCTGACACTTGCTCCTTGATCCTGTGTTGATACCTTACGTGAACAAATCTTCATCTTTGTGTATGCAATAATTATCAATGAATGATGTTATATCAAATTGAAAAGAAATTATTTTTCATTCATAGTTAACTTTCGAAATAGCTATAATTTCGATGCTTTATTGAGAATGAACTAGAAGTTACTTATAGCAGAAAACACACAAAAATGGCTTATATGTGTTTGAAAGTTTTGCTTTTTATGCTTCTTGTTTGTTTACTCAAAATAGAAGTGATGTTCTATTGTGGCATGAAATACTAGCTCCATTTAATTTTAGGAATGTGTATGACATGTCTTGGCATAACCGAGTTTTTGTTCCGCCATTATCTCTCAAGAAATGTGTGAAGGGTGCTTACATGGTAAGCTATCACCAAAACCCTTTCTCAATCATTTATTGAAGCAAAATTCACATAAATCCATGGGATGTGTCCATAGTTAGTGGATCTTTTTTTTTGAATGTTTTGATTATTATTGTATGATTTGATTATTTGTTCAGATATATTATCTATCAGTCTTATCACCTTTTCTAAAGGGCTTAGAATGTAAATGAATAATATATGATATATATATATATATATATATATATATATATATATATATATATATATACACACACACACACATTGTTGACAAAACATTTCTCAAGATGTGATTACTAAAATATTATTATATGGATATCAAATGACACTTGGGGACGCCTTTGTGTTTGTATTGGAGATGTCTAATACTGATTGCATCTAATATATATATTTTTCAAGAGTAATATGTTGAAATTTTTTCAAACATGGTTAGTTCTTAAGCATATTGTTATGTTAGTTGTTTTACAACTTGTGTTTAACTTTTACAAATGGTTAAAAGTGAAATCAATAATGATTTATAGTATGTTTATTATGATGTCTAGATGGATATTGCGATTCGACCATGATGGTGATGTGATAGATAAAAATTCTACAATTGGATATGTGTTCAAGTTTGGTACAGTGTCATTACTTGGAATAGTAAAAAGTAACCAACAGTCTCCATTTCTTCTATTGAGGTAGAGTATATAAGTGTAATGGAAGCAATGAAAGAAGCCATGTGGCTAAAGCGGCATTGGAAGAGATACACATGGAAGCTAAAGGAAGTACTCCTCTTCTATGTGATAGCCAAAGTTTCATTTCTCTCACTAAACAATCTATTTCAACATCAAAGGACAAAGCATATCGAGATACATATACACTTTATCCGAGAGAAGGTTCTTTGTAGTGATATAGATCTCCAATACTGCCTAACTAAAGATCAAGTTGAAACATGTTTACGAAGCCATTGTGTGCTATAAAATTCTGCAAGTTTCATGCAATGCTTGGCCTTTCAGAGTTTCCATTAAGGGGGAGTGTGCATGGAAATGTCACCTCCTAATGGTCGGTTGGTTGATGACTCCTCCTCTATACTTTTTCTCTGGTATAAAGCATTGTAAATAGATCTTTATGATCTTTGTAAACTGATAGATTTTATAGTGTATAGTCCAGTGTGTTGCATCTATTTGTAAAGGAGGTCCTTGTGTTATAAAAGGCTCCTAGAGATGCGGTTTTAGAAATTTTCCATGAGAAACTGTGGGATGTAGTCTCACAAATCATGCTTAGCCTAAATCATACTTTTGATTTATGGATTCCAAATCCTTTTGTACTAAAAGGTAAGTTGAGCATGATGAAGGTGTTATAATTCCTTCAAAAGACATATGCTAGCCTAAACCTTCACTAATGGTTTATGGATTTGTAAATCCTATTGTACAAACAGGTAATGTTGGCATATGGATCCCCACTTAATATTAAGGGGGAGTGTTAGAACATAATATTAAGTGCTCATAATATTTAGTTTATAATTAAATAATATAGAATATAGTTTATATTATTTATTATTTAATATAAACTTTATATTAAGTTTATTAGTTATTAATTAACTAATTATTTATTAAATCGGGGTGTACCCCATCACTTAATAGTTATAACCCTTCAGGTTATTTAAATATGGCCGTGGGCCATAATCGGATGTATCAAATTACTCTGGGTTAAAAACATGGAGCAGGAAGTGAGGAAGGGAGTTTTGGATTGGTTAATAGTTTCTCATTTAATGGAAAATTCTTCTATGGTTTTTAACCCATTGGGGTTTTCCACGTTATATCTGGTGTTGTGTAAATGTGTTATTTCTTTTTACCTTGTTAAATGTTAAATGTTTGGTTGATTAAATTAATATGTTATATAATTTATTAATATCTTGGTCCTAATCGAGACAGTTGTGTGGTGATGGAAGACAAGTTTCATAAGCTAGTGTGCGCCTCTCGAAACTAAGCTTGTAAAGATGATTTAACAAAAATATAATTAATGTTAACTCGTAATTGTAGAGTCATGTATGATAAAAAAATGTTAAAGAACATATTTGACAAAAGCAACAAGCAAGTAAAATATAAAACCCTAAATGCAACAGAGAGAGAAAATGTCTTAGTTGATTTACACTTGATCTTGGAACTGATCTGGACTGAAAAACTAATGAACAAGAAGGAAAAATTGTCACAACTGTGCACTTTAAAATCTAGAGTTGTCAAATGAGGCTGGAATAGGGTGCCTGGGATCGGGTCGGGGTGCTGAGCACCAAAGTTTACTAGTGGGCACCCGTGATTGCGCATGTGGTCGGAAATTGATTTTTCTGGTGTCACGCAAGTGTCACTGGTAGTCCTTGTTGGTCACATCTATGTCACAATATGATTGCTGAGTGTGCCTAAAACCTATAAGATAAATATTCACCTACAAAACCCACAATACCACATCAAATCCAAAAACTAAAGATGCAATATGGGGAGTTGAACAAACCCCGACAATCACCCAACTGAGTGAACTTACGACCGAGTGTTGCACTACATCTCAGACTCCATGTAGTTCTTGCACGTGTGTGATAGAATTATGCCCTAGGAATCCCTTGTGCGGGTGTGTACTTGATAGCGAGGCGATAAATAGATGTACCAATGTAAATAGATGTGTGGATGAAAAAATTAACTTCCCCTTCCTATGTAGTGTATGTAGAAAATGTAGTCCTTTGTCCCTTGTATAGATGCTAGATGGATGCCTTTGATGCTCTTAGATGTCTTTGGATGCAACCTTAGGTGATGATAATAACTGCTTAGAGATTGGTACTTTATTTTGGTCACATAGCTTTGTATTTATGTGATTCCCTTGATTGAATTTTGTAATTGACAACTGGAAGGCCGACCAATAAAAAAACAAGATGCCCAAAAAATAAAAGAAGCCCAAAAAGAGCGAGTAAAGTGGCAAGAGGCCAAGGGCACCCAAAGGGGATGAGAGTGCCTAGGCATTGGCATCATGGTTGGCGCCGTGTTCTAAGTCATGAAATGTAAAGCAATAAAGTTACTGACTGGTTAGGGGGTGTGTAAGACCAAATAGAAAATAAGAAACACGACAAAAAGGTCAAAGATAGTTTTCAATTACTAGTTTTCTCACTTAGGAATCATATGAATGCAAGTATGCTTTTAGGACCTAGAAATGTACCCAAGTGCATGATTTTGTGTCTACATTTTCCCCCACTTTATGTTGTTGAGTGAATACTTGATAACATAAAGTAGATAAGAGATGTGTACCTAATAACCATGTAGAATTTGATGGCGATAACGTGCAAAGAGACAAGTGAAAGCGTGAAGTGATAAAAATGAAGCGTGGAAGATAAGAAAGAGGAAGTGACCCTAGGGGTGAAGCATATTGTGTTGTACTTATTATGTGCTAGATGTAGGCCTACTTCTTGTTACGTATATAGGACAAACCACAAAAGAAGAGTGAAAGAGTAATCAAAGTCATGTATTATGAAAACTCTGTAAAAATATGCAAAAGTATGTAAATGTGTGTAAAAGTAGTAAAAGGAAAGTGTGCACCTGATGATCATGAGTGTAAAAGGATAGAAAGATGTCCTGAAAATGTTGTAGAAGAGTGAGTTTTTTTGGGTGATCTCATGCCAAGAGTGAGTTTTTTGGGCAATCTCACGCCAAGAATGAGTTTTTTGGGCAATCTCATGCCAAGTGCAAGTTTTTGGGTGATCTCGAAGCCAAGAGCGAGTTTTTGGGTGATCTCACACCACGACAAAAGATTTTTGGGGAGAGAGGTCTAGTGTTACTCTCCTTTCACGAATGCTTCCCAAATTATACACCAATGTAGATGGTATGATTTGTGTTGTCCCGAGTTATACCATATTAGTTCCGTGTAGAAATGGTGAAAGAATACATTTTTCTTGCTAGAGGGCTATGCCTATATTGTGAAAACTATTCTTTGAACTATGCTGATTTGAGAAAGTAGTTATATATGCCCCCACGAAGTAGGTGCCCAGGAGAGGTCAGGAGCACCTAGACGCTAGTGTCTGTATCTCAGGAGTTGGAGTGTGTCTTTGGGCGAACTGAGGACCCAAGTTAGATTTCAAGTTGTTTCAAATTATAGCTCGTGTTGATTATGTACTATGCATATTTCATCTATAGATTTCATATGTTGTATGGGGTGACTGATTCACCCAATGTATTCCCCCTCATTTGGGGTGCATGCGACTTCGCTTTAGAAGAATGCGACCTAAAGAGAGGACTCAAACCGATATGAAGTGTATACCTGCGGGTGGGAGGGAATGTGCATGGTAGAAACCAATGCACATGCAAACAAAGTGGATAGATACATGTGTTAGTAGAAAAAGCTAGCAAACATGTCATAGAAAAGCAATGTAACAAGAAAATGTGCATACAAAAGAGACCAAAAAGCGGGTTGCAGACATGGGACATCGCTCATAATGTCATAAGATAATTAGGGTTGAACCAACGAAAAACATACAATGCACATATAAGGAAAATGGCATAGCACGCAAAACAATAACATACATGGAAAACATGTCAAGAAAAGTGTAACAAATAACCATGGTGGAAAATAGTTCATGCAAAGAAAGTGTTACACATAAAGCACTAGTTAGCATGTTAGAAAGATAAAGAGTATTTGAATCATGTATAGATCAGGTATAAAGTAGTGTGCTTTAGTAAGAATTTGATGTAGTAAATAATGACACAATAACACCTGTGATATGGAAGAGTAGTAAATGTAGATGCCCCGAGGAGCCTTGGTGGGACAGTAAGAGGTACAATGTCAAACATCATTTCTGCATGTAAAGATATGTAGGAAGTCTGCATTCACAACTAGAGAACAAGTGAACACGCATGTGTATATGATAAAGATAATGACATACTAGATATTTGGCTAACATAGTAAGCAAAGTGTAACATGTGAGTATAAGCAAACAAGAATAAGTGCAACCAAGATATGCAATATGCAATGTATGAGTGAGATGGAATGGTATGCAAAGTAAATGTGATAGGAGCAACATGCCCCCCAACAAATGTGTATGAATGTGAGATGAGGTTCGTTTATAAAATACCCCTCAATAATCAAGAATGAACCATAGAACAAGAGCGTGTCATCGGGAAATGGTTTGAAAGATATGCGAGAAAGATGGATCATGAAGTGCAGCATAAAGTGTGAGGTTTAATTCATATTTAGACCCTCAAGAATCGAGTATGAACCATGGGACTAGAGTACGTTATAGGGTAGTGATGATATAAAGTGTATCAATTTACATACGATTTCCTAGAAATACGAAGTATGAAACACGGAACGTAAAAATATAAATAGTATATAGTTGATGATGATAGGAAGGGGGAAGTAACCATGATGACCCCCAAGTGTGTCATTGATGGAGATCTATGTGATGAAGTAAGAAAGATAGTGCGATGGTGACATAGTTTGAAATGTATCATAAGAAATCATATTGTTATCACAATGGTAGGTAGGAGCAAGAGTGGGATTAGGGCTGGATTAGTGTACCTCTTACCATATCTTTTTATTATACTTCTAACATCTCCATTGATATTCCATGTTCTTCTCCTCTTCCACCTCTTTATTCTTCTTATACAATTATTATTTGTGATGCTTCTATTATTCCTACTAGTACTTGTTCATCTACATCTAGCATTCCCATAAAGCCTTCATTTTCTTCTCCTCCTTCCACATATGCTTCTTCTTCTCACATTCCCATGATCACTCATAATGGCAAGCTTTGACCTCTCAATGTGCCTCTCACTTCTTCTACCATCCCCTCACATGATATTCTATCTCTCATGCATGTTTGTTGGTAATTTGAAAACTCAAGTTCATACTCTCACTCTTGAAAGCAAAGCCTACTATGCTTCCATTGATAATAATTCTTTGCATGGAAATCCAATACCTAAAAAAATTCACAATTCCGCTTTCCCTAAGGATTTCATCATGCCTACATTTACATGTTTTGATGGCACTAAAAACCCCTATTTGCATCTCAAGCATTATCGTTCAGCAATGGCCTCTTATTCTAATGACCACTTGCTCCTCAAATATTTTTGTCATAGTATTGTTGATCATGCTCTTCAATGGTACACTCATTTGCCTTATGGATCTATTAGCACTTACTGTGATATGGAGGATGCTTTTCTTAGGTGGTTTATGGTTAACAATGGTCCTAGAGTTACATATGATTGTTTACCTACTTTGCATCAAGGAAAGAAATAACCCATTATAGATTACATTTTACGCTTTAATTATTATATGCATCAATTATTATTTGAGCCAATTGATTTAGAAAAGCAATTTATCTTTTGTTGTGGCTTGATTCCTGCATTAAAAGAAAAATTATTATATGATACATGTGAATCTTTTACGCTTTTTTGCTATAAAGTTATAGATCTAGAACAAGATTTAATTACAGAACATGTTATTCCATCTCCTCCCACTTCTACTTCTTCTTCTACTCCATTGCCTACTACTTCATCTCCTCTTCCATCCATTGAGTGTCCTCCATGGTCACCATCTCCTCCTCTCGTAAGCATCTTCCTTCACCTCCACCGCATTGTCACTACACCTAAGTCTTCTCCATATCCTCCTTGTGAACCATTGCACTTTCTATATGTTGTTAAGCCTCATGATGTCTTGCGTACTTTACTTGATAATCGTCTAATCTGCTTACCTTATAATCAACATCGTCCTCCTTATCGCTTGCATTTCCAAGGCGATCACCCTTATTGTAATTTTCACCACATCAATGGCCACTGCGATAATGACTATTGTGTTCTCCATGATAAATTACAACAATTAGAAGATAAAGGTGACATTTCCTTTAGATCTCACTCTCGTGAGTAGTCTCTTTCTCCCATTCCACATAAGCGTGCTTCCACCGTTGTTCACTTATCACCTCCACCCACTTAAGGTTGTCATTTTCCACCTCCTAAGATCATTACCCATCCACATCCTCTACCTAGCTCATCCATTATTACATCATCTCAACCTCCTAACAAAGGTCTACTACATCCCATTAGCTTCCTAAGTCATTGGCATCTGTGCTTCCCACCACTACACCTCCCATTATTGACACCATTTCATCTAACATTTAGTTTGGCTCTTATACTCATGATTTTGTTGGCTTCACATGCTCCCGCCATCCCTCGTCGGCATATCCATCTTTGGTAGGTGACCTCTATATGATCACCTCACTACCCGATGACGCACTCATGTTTTTAAGGTTCTTATATGATTGTTGAGGGATTTGTTACAAAAACGATCCTTATTCTCACACTAGGGGGCATCACTCTTTTCTCCCCCTTTGTTCATCATTCACCTTACGCTATTATCAACATGATCTTACATCTTCTCATCCTACACATATCAACATTTCACTATTCTACTCTTATACACACCACATTCTTATTTTTACTACTTTATCACATTACATCATATACATACTTTCTTTTAGTCATATCACTATACTAATTCACATAAAAATTATTTTTAATTCACTACTTACCTATTATATCCACATCACGATATATTTCAAACATTCAACAATCAAGACAATCATTTCATATGCATACAACATCTAGCAAATCACAATGCAAATGCCAACCATCACATCAATACAAGTACACAACACATATGATATCCAACACATGTCTATATATATATCTCGTCAAAAATCATAGTTACAAAAATACAATTGTTGGGGGCAAGCCCCATGCATCAATACATCCATATACATCATATATCATCCTCACTATCACTATATACAATCACGGGAGCTCTAGAACTAGATGTTTCTCTGCTTTCGATGTACACCGTTGGTCACGGCCTTTATATCTCTCTACATGTCTCCACAATATATAGCCACCTCGGCCAATGCTCCATGAATCAGCCTGTAGCTCCACATATCTCACGAATACATCTGAGCTAGGGCCCCTCCTCCTATGACCTGTCTAGATCATTACGTCTTTGCATGAGCCTCATCACACTCACTCAATAACACAATACATGTGGCTGTTGTTATCACCATTGGCTCAAAAAATGGGCATGCTCGGGCACAATGATAGCATTTACTTGCTCTAACATGACACCTCCCACGAGCACATTTGGTGGCACATTCTAAGTCAACGTGTGTATCGATGAATCACCAATCAATGACCAATACACATCACCTTTAATAATACAACATCAGATTAGTTATTATATATTTATAATATACAACAATAAAACTACAATTAACAAATAACAACAATAATACTTATGTTCCATTAGTGCCCCTGCTAGGCCATCACCATTGAGGGTAGGATCCCGCCCCTCCACTCCTCCTACTTATCGGCTCACCACCACATCTACGACAATTGGGAATAATAACACCCATTGATGTGTTTCCCACCAATCATGATAGGCTTGGGTGCACCATGCATCATCAACCTAAATCAGCTCCATGGCAAATGTACCTCATCTGGACCATGAGGCACTAGTTGTGCTCTGACTGACCACAGCCTCACTCCTAGCCACATCGGTGCTCTAGTAGCTCTCACCCATACATATGGATCTGGGAGCACATCTTGAGCCATACCAATCTGCCTCAATAAATGCTCCTCCCAAACAATTCTGTCACCCCTGGAAAATTTTCCTCCAACCACACGGTGCATCAAATGCACTATAACTCTACTTTATCCTCCAACCAACCACCATAGTCTCTATATGGCCTCCATATGATGGCTCCTAGCCCTATCCGATCAAACATCGACCTATAAGTGGTCATGTCCAGTCTCCTACTATGGGTACCTACCCATTTAGTAACTGCAAATATCTCGGGCCTCACCCAATCGGCTGTGGCCCACTAAGTGGCCTCAATATAGCAATGTGCTCATATGCCCATACATGTAACAAAGTGGTGGCTCCTAGTCCACCCCCATGATCCTCCTGTGTGAATCTATATAAATCTCTATACAAGTGGGCCAACATACATCACACCCGGCATATCTCGTCCCATCCTCCTCTATACGGTGACAAATATCATGCATCTTATACAATATACCCACTCCACCATGCTCTCTGTCACCAATGACACTAGAATCACTATGATGAACTTCTGCAACCATAGAACACTAGATCTCAATATAACATCTCGAATGATATGTGTATCTGTTTGTACTCATGTCCTAGTAAAATATCACCTCATTGCCCTCATCTATCTCTGGGAATCCACTATACTCATAACCTACACTCTCTCTCTTATGACCGATAATCACAATCTCTAATAAACATCCTCCAGGGTCACTGTTATCTCACCAATAGGTAACCAAAATGTATTGGCACACCATATCTCACACAATGCATTGAACGTAGACATATTATGGGGAATATCCCCTAATATAGCTATGTGTCGTAGGCTGACATGGTCCAGTATATCCCACTCGACATTAGATAACCCCAAAGTAAGCAACATGCTCAAATGAAAACCCTCGCGGAACTCTCTTGAGTGTATATCCCTCTGTAACACAACAAACACAACAAAATTATTACATTAGAACGCCATAAATTCTTTGAAATAGATCATCATAGTACTCAAATGGATCAAAATATAACTATTTTACATCATATCAAGCTCTGACCCTTTCTAGGACATGGTTGCCAGGAAAGGTCATGAGTACCTAGAGATAGCAGTCGATGGCGCTGGAGGCTGTGCACTTTGGTGTCCCAAAGGATATCAATGCCCTAACCACTCCGGCCCAAGTCAAAACGCCAAAAATACAATGATGTAAGTTTTCAAAAATTGGCAAAAATAAGCATATTTCACATAATTTTCTAAAAATATTCATACTTACCAACTCATCGGCCATCTATGAAGCCATGACCATGCTGCTACTCTCTCGAATGTCATCAAAATTACTTCTCTAACATGTGGCATTCTCACATCTCGAGATCTAATTTTCACTCGAACTTGGTACAAATGAAATCACTGTTCACTTTTACCTTTTACTATATATAATAATCTCTACTTTTCTATCTCTTATAGTTACTTTTTACAATAATTTTTGCAACTAAAACACATCACACAGTTTCACTCCTATCTTAATACTCATTATTTTGTTTTCTTCCCCATTTACACCATTCGATTAAATTTATGCTAGCACCATACTATACACATCACATAATGTTATATTCAAAAGTTGGCACATGTACTTGCTCCTTATCTATTCACATTGGGACTATGATATCCAATACTATTTCTCATATGCTATTAATTCCTCTTATACATCTTAATTTCAACTCAATGTTCCTCTCTTCATCCCTCACCCTTTCACCGAAAGGGGCATATAATTAGGATCATCCCATTATCCCTCTTAAGTTACTGATATATATCGATACTTTTATCACATCACTATTGTAATATTTTTCTCTGATTCTATTCAAAGCAAAGGAACAAAATCACTCTATACTCTCCACTATTTTAAATCCATTTCCCTAATGACCTAATCTTGAGCAAAACATGAAAAACCTCTCTGTAAGTAATCTATTAAGTACAAAAATCTCAAAGAAATATTCTATCATTTACCAAGTCAATCAATCATTACAACAAGCATACTTTACTATTTCTCCCATATGACCTAACTTGGGAGTCACTTTACATTTATATCACTTCTAGATGACCTAACATGGAATCCATCTAGCACTATACAAATCGGGACACCTATGGGAGTGGGGGAAATGAGACGTCATTGCCTTTCCTATCTTTGCTCCTATGTGAGTTATTCATGCGGAACAATACGCTACAAAACATAAATAAATTTGGTCTCTATCTGTCTACACCGGTTGAAACTTTTGGGGATATAGTCATGGATGGAGAGTAAAAATAGACCTGTCTCCCCACACTCTTCCTCTAGCAGCATGACATTCAAATCCTCCCATTTTAAAATACACAAAATTGGGTTGGGAATTGATCACTCCCTACCTCTTCAATCTCCATTGGCAACAATCACAATCTCCAAAATCTACAAACCATCTCAATGTTTCTCCAAGTTCTCCTTATAATGGTTTGTTATCTCTATTTACACCACATGGGTTGACATGTTGATCCATGGTTCTCCATGCTACAAGTTCTTACATTCTACGTGTACTTTTGCAATTCGGCTTCTCCGGACTTCTCACAGGTATGTTCCTTTACTTCCTTTACACTACTTGAATTTCATTCAAATAACATAAGGGGGGAAAATGTAGACACAAAATCACACACATGTTACTATTTTGCTATACCACCAAGTATGTTTTCATATGCATGGATCTTAAGTAAGAAAAACATTCACTTTGGTGACACACTTCTTTGTCCATCCGCTTTCTTTGGTCGTTTCTATTTTCTTTCTCTCTCACATTTTTCATTGCTACACCCAGTTACGGTCAGTCACAAGGATCCCTGTCTATTAGTCTTTTCACATCTATCATCATTTATCTCAGACACTAGTGGCCATTCGGATAGTGGCTCCCAGCGCTCCTATCCAATCTGGGAATTCCTTTCCTCTCGTGTTCTTTTTACACTTTTTGACATTTATGGCCAACCTTTTTGTTTTCGTATCCTTATCATGAAGTTATAGTCAACATGTTATGTCACTAGTGTCAAAATTCAAACAAGAGATCCATATATATACACAACATACATACCATTATATGGGTAGGCAATTCTAAAGGGTAATATCATCTACATACTATCACTACCATCAAAGGGACTGCATTTTTGGGCTACATACTCTGTATACATTGCATAGGAAGGGGAAGTGCTAAATTCCATCCCACACATTTACATTTAATCTAGCCATAACCCACTATCTTGGTGTCATTGGCACAAGGGTAACCTAAGGACACTATTTCACACACAAGCACAAATAACTACATGGAGTCTGGAATGTAGTGTAGTGCTTGGTCATAAGTTCACTCTTCTGGGTGACCGTCGGGGTCAGTCTAACTTCATATATTACATATTTCATTCCAATTTGATGTGTTTACAAACTTGTGCAGTGTCTAGGGTTTGTTTTGTAGGTTACAAATACCTCGGTGATCGAGAGTGTGACATACAAAGCGATCAACAATGAATAAGTGTGAAACCCTAGCGATATAGGAAAAAGTAGATGCCGAGAAGTTACTGCATCACTAGCACCCGGGTGACCTCGCCTCATCCCAGTGCTCATGTCCATCTCTCGTATATAAGCTTCAAAATTAATACTTGAGCATTTTGACACTCTACCCATCTTGTTTATCAATTTTTCGAGTTGAGATGTATTCCAAAATAAGTGTAAATCATATAAGTCTCATGTCTCTCCTATTTTCTTACAAGGTTGCATCATTAGAGTGTTTAGTATCGTATTCTACTTGTATTTTATCGTAGTAGTGCTTCAAAATTAGATTTAATAAAATTTTATTTTGTTAAATCATTTGGTAAACCCTACTCGTGATCATACACTTGGATCCTCATTTTTCTTATCTCATGGCTCCTAAAAATCTGGTAATCTCCTTGCATGAATTTCTTCAAATGCACCCATATTTCAAAGATGTTCTTCAAAAAACCCTAGACACTATGTACCTACCTTGTAGTATGTCACCCGCTCAAGTAAGTGCTATTTTCAATCATCTATTTGATGACTCTATCGACCTAATCCTCCATCCAATCAACCCATCTTAGAGTCCATTTAAGCTTTACATTCTTTATTTCAAGACAAAATTCAAGCTATGGAAACAATGATTACATCTCTTAAATATGAAATCCAACATCTCAAGGATGCTTCTCAAGCCCATGCTAGTTATTATTCTACATCTCATTCTCCTTCTATGACTTCTACATGTGCTCATATCAGTGACCCTCAAGTCTTACCATTACCGACACCTCTCTAGTTTGATTTCAATGCTACGCAACATGATATTCTTCCTCAACTCCTCACTCATCAATTGATCAACTTGCCATCTACTCATTCCTATCCTCCTTATCAGCTTGCAAAATACCAAGGTCACCCATATTGCAATTATCATCGAATTAATGGACATAATGAAAATGATTGTTATGCTTTAAAATGAAAAATTGGCCACCTTAAGCATTATGGTCTCATTTCATTTGCTACACAAATGTTGCTACATGTTCATCTCCAATTGCTAAATCTCATTGGGTTCCTAAATTTGATTCATCTATGTCTAATGAGCATCATGCCATCATTACTAATGTTCCTTCTATGGAAATTCAAGAGCCACCTAAGAAACTTCCTCTCAAAATCATTCCAACCCCTCCTCCTCTCAAGTCTTCTACAACGTTATCAATCCCACATAAGCTACCACCATTCAATATCCCTCCCCATCCTACTCCACTTCCATTTCCAATTCATTTTGTCAAACAAACTATTCCTTATATTGATGACCAAACACTAAGCATATACTATCATCACCTAAGCATGCATCTAAAGGCACCAAAATCACTTCAAAGCATCCATCTAGAATCCACTCAAGGACCGTGCATTTTCTGCATACATAACATAGGAAGGGGAAGTTCTTTATTTCATCCACACATTCTATCTACATTGCTACATTCTAGCTAGCTTTGTTATCAAGTGCGAATTGCATAAGCACATTCTAGGAATGATTCTTACACACACTCACTAGAAATACACAGTGAGTCGAGATGTAGTGCAACACTCAACCATAAGTTCACTCTCGGGGTGACCACCAGTGTCATTCCAACTCCCAATTATGCATTTTTTTTTGATTTTATGTGGTTTGTGGGCTTTTATAGGTGAAATATGTTTTGAAAGTTACATGTTCCCTCGATGATCAAAGAGCAACACACATGCGATCAACAAGGAATAAATGTGACACTTGTGCGACACATGTAAAAATTAGATTCTGAAAATGTGATGAGTGGTGGAGATGCATCAGTATGAAAAACTAGAAAATCAAGAGCCCTTGATGAAGGAGGAGGCCAACACGATATGTATGATTATCTAAAGATTCAAAACCTATTTGTCATGCTTAGGCGATGGATCGTTGAATATTTTGAGATTTTTGTTGTCATTGATGGCTTGGATGCCAAAGGCTCAGGGAGCTCGATTGCATTATTTTTGATAATATCTTAAATGAGATTCCTAAGTTTGAAACATCGATCGGTCGAATGCCCAACACATTGATGATAGTCATACCTAGAATTTTTTTCATAGTTGCGGCCTTTAGGGAAAGATGAATCAAGATTTAGTCTGGTGAAAGCGTAATAAGATTTATTTCAATAAGTTGTGGTAATAAAAGATGAGGAGCATAAGGAAATTTTGTAAATGTACGCTTTAGAGGTTGTCATTGAATCTTTTCGGAGTAGAAACAATGCGAACAATAGCTTTTTCTTGATGGGCTTAAGAGATGACTTGAAAGTAGATTTGCTTTGAAACCGATTGGAAGATGAAGCTTGATCATGATATTTTAACTTTCCCATAGATAATAGTTTGATTTTGCGTAACTTAAGTGTATGACATAGTTAATCAAATGATGGAGAGGTCTCAATGATGAAACTCTCTTACAATGGAGATAAAATACTTTGGACAAAAAGATCTTACAATTTAGAATCCGTGAGTACATTGGTAATCTTAGCTAAGTTGTTCTTATACCATTATAAATAGGCATTTAGATCCTCATTAGATCCTTGTTTGAGTTGTGCAAGTTGAGCATAGGATATTTTAGAACTGATATTGATTGAAAAATGTGCCAGTAAAAGCATCAAATTTGAATGCGAAAATGATGTTACCGAATGAACAGGTAGACCATAGAACCAACACATAGTATAGTCTTGGAGACTCCGTGGAAATATCTTAGCTAATAATATCATATGATCATCCGTATAATCTAGACATGCCACATGAAAATCTTGGAGATGATCTTGAGGGTCACCATGGCCATTGAAGGTGGGTAACTTGGGGGTGACGAAGTTTGGAGGAAGTGCATAAGTGGAAATGATGGGTGTGAAAGGAGTGTGAAGGAGTAAGGTGGAATAAAGATATAGAGATGCACAATAAGTAGCCTATTGGAGTCAACATGTTTAAATTTGGAGATGTTGATAGAGAGAGGCTAGGTCTTGAGTGCCAGTGGAAGAGACTTGTCGTGTGTGAGAAATAAGAGGCGGAGTGAAGTGGTTGGTGGGAGTAGGAACAAATACGGGAATAATAGAAGTAGGTGGAAGGGTGGAATTAGGGGGTTGAGTAGCAATAGGCATAGAAGTGGAAGTGGATGTAGGAATATTAAGCTCAACAAGATTGGTGGCCTCCTCATGAGAAACGAATAAGAGCAAATCTAGATCTTGCGGATGTTCAACAAGATGAGCATTGAGATCATGAAGGTCTTCATCATTAAAGGGTACATGAGTGTCAGCCATGATGAAAAGATGACAAAATACCTATAAGCAAGGTTGGGTTTGAGTGATGGGTTCACAAAATGATTTAACAAAAATAGAATTAATGCTAAACCCTAATTGCAAGTCACGTATTTAAAGTAAAAATTTGACACAATAAAAAAAAAGTAAAATATAAAACCCTAAGTGCAAGAGAGAGAGAGAGAGAGAGAGAGAGAGAGAGAGAGAGAGAGAGAGAGAGAGAGAGAGGACTTAGCTCATTTGCACTTGATCCTAGAATTGATATGGATTAGAAAACTGATGAACATGAAGGGAAAACCATCGCAACTATACATTGTAAAATCTAGAGTCGGATGAGGTTGGACTAGGGCTCCTAGATTGGGTCAAGGGCACCTGGGCACCAGAGTGCATCTCTTTGGGCACTGTGACTACACAGTGGTCGAAACTTTATTTTTCCGTGTCACACAAGTGTCATTGGTAGTTGTTGTTGGTCACTTGTATGTCACATATGATCGCTTAGTGTGTTTGAAACTTGCAAGAAAAATATTCACTTGCAAAACCCACAATACCACATCAAATCCAAAAAAGTAAAGATGCAATATGGTGATTTGGGTGACCCCAACGGTCACCCGTGAGTGAACTTACAACCAATTATTGCACTACATCTCATAATCCATTTAGTTCTTGTATGTGTGTGATAGAATCATGCCCTATGAAGCCCTTGCACAAGTGCACTTGATAGCGAAAGCGATAACTAAATGTACTAATGTAAATATATGTGTGAATGGAAAAATGAACTTCCCCTTCCCGTGCGATGTATGTAAAAATGCACGTCACTTGTCCCTTATATGGATGTTAGATGGATGCCTTTGATGCTCTTAGATGCCTTTGGATGCAACCTTAGGTGATGATAATACATTCTCATAGCTTGGTCCTTTATTTTGGTCACATAGCTTTGTATTTATATGATTTCCTTTGTTGAATTTCGTAATTGAAAACTAGAAGGCCAACCCATAAGAAAATAAGATTCCTAAAATATAAAAGAAGCCCAACAAGAGTGAGTAAAGAGGAAAGAGGTTAGGGCGCCCCGGAGGGGACAAGGCGCACAGGATTTGGCATCCCAGGCTGGGTCTAGTGTCTCAAGTCATGGAAGATAAAGCAATAAAGTTTTGACTATGCTATAGGGTGTGTAAGACCAAATATAAAATAAGAAACATAGATAAAAGGCCAAAGATAGCTATCAATGTTACTTATTTCTCTTGCTTAGGAATCATATGAATGCAAGTATGATTTTAGGACCTAGAAATGTATGCTTTGTATCTATAAAATCGATGCTTGAAAACTTTGGCCAAAGTAATGTAAATGTTGATTACATTGTCTATTCACCATTCCCCTACTTAATAGTGTCAAAGATCGAATGAAAGTTACATAAATATCTTCCTAGTAAGAATTAAGGAGATGCACGTGAGTTCTCATAACCTATAAAAGGTTTAACCAAGGATACATAGTATACACACTCATATAGAGTGACTTAAGGGAGATCGAAATGATCTAGTAGATGCTTATAGCTGCACATGGTTATCATATGTTATCAGATGGATTCTAAATATTAAATAATGTTGAATTATTTAGCAGAGAGCTAAATAATAATGATAATCATTAGAAGCATTTATTGAACTTAAGGGGTTTATTTTTACAAAAATCCCTTAATTTGGATGAATCATAACATGGGTGTTACATTGTAGACCTTACATGATGCCGCCGAACCGGGATAAATTGGATGATATAATTTTTCTTGGTCCTGCTTATCTTCGGGATATGGAGCAATAGGTTGTTCTCATCGAGGCATCGTTTAGAGCGGGTTCGTGCACCCCAAAGGTGTATCTTGTCTGAACAAAGAGGGTAGAGTGTGAATTCCTTGTGGGTCAAGGTATTTCTCGAGTGCGTCCGCACAAAATTTTAATCCATTATGGAAAGGGATCTAAGTTATTCCCTTGATTTGTTGGAATTTTTGAGATTTTTGAGACTATTGGCTCAATTGCCTATTAGTTAGCTCTGCCACCAAACCTATCCTATGCACATGACGTGTTACACATCTTAGTGTTGTGGAAGTATGTTCCTAACATAGCTCATGTTTTGGATTGGTTGGCCTTGTAGGTGGAGGCTTAAGGACAATGGTTTTGGAGTTTGTGAGTATTCTAGGGCATAAAGGTTAGCCCTTCGGGGTGATACTTAGACCAAGTTAGATTCCGAGTGGGACATGTATGATGAGACTGGAACTACTTGGGAGGACACGACACTATTGTGGGTCTGATATCCTTACCTCTTTCAGTGAATTCCTGGAGGAAGTAAATTCCTAGGGGAGGGTGATATAGTGCCCACCTATTTCTATATTCTCATTTTTAGCTATTTTGACTCGTTGTATCTAGATTATCATTAATTACAAGATTTTTCTACTGTGCTTTATTGTTTTAATGTGACATTATTTCACGACATGGTTAGTTACTATCATTAGGATGCTAACTATTACTGAAAGGTGGCCAATGGGGCACACGATGCCATGTTACCCAACCCTTTTTAGCCCCCAGAACACCAATGTGACCTCTCATTTGCCAGTTAAGCCCCCGAGAGCTAAGTTGGAGCCTTCCCTCTCCCTGCATGGATGATCACCAAGTGTCATGATGAGGCATGAAGTGGAAATTGATGTCCCTTTCATCCATTTGGAAAAGGTACATAGGGGACACAAAAATTCTCCCTCCCCCCTTATTTCCACGTGGTTTCATATGACCTAGTCTCAGCCCTTGTGAGGAGAAGGTAGTCAAAATAGGTACCTGATCTTCATCGGACAATTGCGGGAGCTCCATAAGGAGTTAGAAGGAAAAAAATACTTGTAGAATAGCTGAGAAGATTCTATAAATTATGAAATATTAATATTTTTCAAAAACCTGCGTTCTTCCTAGGTGAGTTCATTTTGAGCGGGCACACTCGGTGATTCCAAGGAAGGATGTCATTTTTGGAAGAGTTTTAAGAAGAATCGGAAGATTAGACCCATTGCTACCATTTTTCCATGATCAGATGAGGATAAAACAAGAAAAAAATGGATTTTTGAAGGCTCCAGGCTTGTTCTTCACCAAAATGACTCTGTTGGCCCCAAAGTGAAAAATCTTCGTAACTTGAAGAATGGTGCACAGATTGACATGGGATTTTTTGTGATCATCCACATTTTCAGAGGCCATTAGAATCCAAGTGGAATATTTTGCAAACACGCCCTATATTTTTGTAGTGAAGAAACCCCAGTTTCTTATGGTGAAAATTTTAAATTTTAAAATCTCCATTTCCAGAGCTCGAGTTGACGTGAAATTTTAAAGTAGCATCAGCAAAGCGAAACCCATATCGAGAAAATTCGTTTCGTCACAAACCAATGCCTAGAAACCCACTTTCCAAAAATAGTAATCCTTCCTACATGGGTATTGGCTATTTTTGGTAAGCCATCTCCAAAAGTAGTTGTGGCGAAGACGGTGTGCACTAGAGATAATCAGAAGATCAGAATGGTCGAGCAGTGCCAAAAATGGTGAAAACACCCACTTACTAAAAATAGTAAGTTCCTATATGGGGACCTACTAAAAATAGCAATTCATTCCAAGAAGTGGTCGAGGTGAAGGTGGATTTCACAAAATAAGCATACAAGGGGATAAACATTCAAGTTGGCAACATCGGTTGGAGTTCGAGAGATTGATTCTGACACTTACTAAAAATAGTAAGTTGTCTCTTACGCACTTCAAAACAAGTACCTGATCTTTGATGGATGATTTCAAAAGCTCTGTAAGGATTCAGAGGCAAAAAATACTCATTGGAAAGCTAAGAGAATCCTATATAAGGTGGAATCATCAGGTTTTTAAAAAACTCTTGGCACTTTTCAGTGGAGCTCATTCTTCACAAGGACCGTTAACAATATTGATATAAAGGGGCCATTTGAAGGAGTTTTAGAAAAATTAAAATATGAAACCCATCTCATTGATCTTGGAAGGATTTTTGAGTCAAAATCATATAAAATTTCACCCAAAAAGACCTCTTGGAGCTTCGACAATCTCAATTTCAAGTTCACTCTCCCGGTGGGTCAAATTCTTATGTTTTGCCTCTCAAAAGTGCAAGGCACATTTTGTGCACCTCATGTCCCTTTGCAAAGGTGCAATGGGGATAGTAAAATGCACCCATGTATAAATTTTTCTCTATTGCTCCATTTGATCCCAATTTTTTTGCATCGTGCGTGTATTTGCAATCCTCAGCTCTCCCTCTAGTTTCAGTGCAAAGTGAAAATCACGCCTCTGGGAACAAAGCGGATTTTCTATCCTTCATCCCCTTGGTATAGTAGGGATGGTAGAATGCGCCCATGAATAACTTTTTTCCCCACCAGATCTGTTTGTCATGAATTTTTTTGCAAAGCGTGTGTCTTGCCTTTCTCTATCATGCCCGCATTCCTGGATGAATTTTTCCACCTCGGTCTTTGTGTTCATGGATAAATTAGATATCTTATGGAAATGAAGTTAAAAATATAACCTCAAGGCATGAACCTAATCTACACTAAACCATCATGATAAGAGATATAAATAAAACTAACATCTATCATTGTATGAACTAGATTTAATCTAAACTAACATGATAAAGCTACTCTCTACTCTTTAGATCACTTAATTAAACATTAAACCTAAGAAGATCAACTTAGCAATCAAAGGTGTGATTAGTTGTTTTATGGTTCTCAAGCTTTCAAGAATGGAGTCTCACCATTAATGGCTTCAAGGCCAATGGTTCTCTCTATTTACTCAAAACTTGGATTATGGATGCAAATGGAGGTTATTAGCTCAAGATCAATGAAGGGAGTAAATTTAAGATCAAGTGTCTTATAGATTAAAGCTAATACAAATGGAATCCCAAAACTAGGTGTTCTTAGTGTTAATAAGATATCCTAGGTGTGAAGGTGTAAGTTGAATGGGTAGGCTTAGCCTTGTATTTATAGTTTTCCAAATGGAAGAGTTTGAACTTTGGGTGCATGTGGGACTAAAGCTCAAAAATCACTTTTAGATTAGATTAGGATAAACATGCTTTAGGCTTAGTTAAGCTTGGTTTAGGCTAGTTAAACTTGATTAGCAAGTGATTAGAGACTCATTGAGAGTTGGGAGGGTCTGGATAACCAATTGTGACTGATAGATAGCCTATGAAGCCAATAGAAGTGGTCTAGAGAGAACTAGGGAGGTTTTGAATGGTCAAAAGGAGGAATGTTTAGCTAATAAGAGAGATATTAGCCAAATAAGTTGATTATAGGAGGAATATGACCAAAAGAGTGTCATGAATGGGCATCTGAGAATGGAGCAAAGAATGGGGAATTAACGAAGTGTACGTCGATTGATTGAATGGGAGGAAATTCTAAGTGTAAACATATTTTAGGTGTCTACATTTTCCCCTCTTTAAGGTGGTGTAAGCGACGTCACTTCAAAGAAAGTAGACATGCATAAACAAGTAGAAAATTTTGAAGGGATAGATGAAAAATGAGTAGAATGGAGGATGCCCCATCAATTGTCGATGGGGTGATAGAAGAACTTGATTGACGATCGAAAAGATGAAAGAAATAGAACAAAAGAAAGAAAAGTGTGAAGAAGAAGAGAAAGGGGATATAGAAGAAAAAGTAGTATGAGGAAGAGGGAATGAGCTAACATCCATCCAGTGCTTTTAAACAATTTTATTTTTCATCATATTTCTAGAGATCTTCATCATCGGTCCTTATTAAAAAGAATGAACAAAAGTGTAGTATGACATGGAAAGCCATATATGAACAAATGTCCATTGTTGAAAAACACCTACTCCATGCAACATACAAAATGCAATGCAATACGAGGAAGTAAAGATGCCTAACTCCATACAACATATAAAATGCAATTCAATATGAGAAAGTAAACAAGCTAAACTAACGAGATAAATAAGATCATGTATTTGTCATCGAGATTTAGTTCTAACCTATGTGAGTTAATGACAAGGGTTGATGATGGTGCCCCAAGCAAGGATACATGCAAGGGGAATAACAGAGGACACTTGGTCCTATGAAAAAGCAATGTGCACTACGAAATAGTACCAGCAACTCGTTACGCCCCGCAGTACGAGAAAAGCAGATTAGTTTTGTTGATGGAGGTAGATCAAGATGATCTGCGAGTCGTGCACATGAACAAGTGAGAACCAAAGAGTGATGTTTTGTAGGATGATTTTCAATTTTTAGAAGTTTTCTTAAACATATTTGAATGTTTTGATTTTTCTAACATATTTGAATGTTTTGATTTTTCTAACATATTTGAATGTTTTTGATGATTTTGAAAGTTTTCTAAAACTATGTATAGGAAGACAAGGAAGTGTGGATGCCCCTAGTAATAGATGGGATGTACAAGGGCATAAGGCCACATGTGTACAAGAAAGGTGAAGATGCAAAAATTCCCCAACGATTAGGTAGGAGTGTTAAAAGGAAAACTCTTCTTATGCGAGAAGCGGGACCTAAGGCCACTATGGATAGGTTCAATGTGATGATGAACTTAAACCAATGAAGTGTTGGGAAGAAGCAAAGATGCCCCCAACGTAAGTTGGCCTAAAATCACATGATAGAAAGGAAGGAGGTGATTGTTTTTGTGAAAGGGGACAAAGGTATATGAAAACATGGCAAAAATTAATCTTATACACATGGATGTTCTAGCGAAGTAGAAGAATGATGTGAATGATATGAATGTAGCTTAGAAGTCTCATGATGAAGAGTGATTAGCGAAAGGTACAAATCGTGAGACAAGATATGGACTAGAGTAAGAGTCGAACAAGTTCCAAAAAAAAGAAACTTGGTAACATACTAATCTGTTTACTCATAGAGATCTAGTGTGTGCACGTGGAATTTAATTACCTCTTGAAGGGAAGATTTAATAGGCAACAAGTGAAGACACCTAGCCATGTGTAGGAATGATTGATTGTGAAAGGTGATTTTTTGAATGGATGGTGGAAGGATAGCCGTACATTTCTGGTGCCGCCCCAGCATCCATAGCCCTTACGGAGATGCATTTGATTCTAATCGCAATATTGCTCTACTGCGCCAGTTAGGTGTCCATAGCCCCGATAGAGATTATTGAAATACCCCAAGAGAGAATTATATATCAATTCTTTTTGCTTTGTAGCTTTTAGCTTTTGATTGATTGATTTTGATTCTTTTGCTTTACAAAACTTATTTCAGCTCTCTTGTTTGACAAGGGTTAAGAACCACGATGGCTTGATGGTAGGAAGTGGAAGTGATTGCAGTATGAAAACATTGGCTAGTGTCAAACAAATATGTCCAAAAGTTCTTCGCAAAAGTTTATTAGATGTTGAATGTGATAAGATCTCTAAGAGGTCAATCGTTCTTTAATTTACTAATGTGATAAAAGACCAGGGTCAAACGGATACCATAGAGATAAATGTCACAAAATGTGTGCGAATAGGCTAACCAAAATATCACCGAAGGGATGAAAATGGAAGATTCCTTGCAGAGGAATGATAAGAAAGGGAAGAAAGAACATCCATGTGTACGCAATACCTGATTATAATGTTTGATCTTTGTACCTTTGATTTTTTTGTGTTTTCTCAATGTTTTTGTATTTTTGAATTGTTTTTTATTTTTAGATTTTTGATAGTTTTGGAAAGGTGGGAACAACAAAGTCACTCGTGTGGTAAGATCCAACAACAATGTTTGTGACTTCCTTGATAAGGGATACTAGGTGCATTTGTTTATCAAGCATAATATTTTCTCCAATCTCAATGATCATGGTGAGCTCGTACTCAAAAAATGACTGCGATTTATCTTGAAATGAGGATTTCATATGTGGGAGCTTGAGTTCCTTATCCATAGGTTTCCATACTTTACGCCAAACTTTATGGTTACGTTGATGTGCATTCTTGAATCGCACTTGATTTACAATTTTGAGATTGTTCGAGTTGTTGGGGATTTTGAGCTCTTGGAAGTTTTGACCTAAGCTTGATAATGAACATGTTTGGATTTCTTATAAGGTGACGCATGACTCTTCTCGATCCGAGAAGTGGGAGATGAAAGTGAACATTTATGATTGATGATAGGAATGAGATAAATGATGGTGGGATTGCCCCAGTCATTGGTAGAAGGATGATGTGATGGATGAATAGGATATGGTCCAAGAATTGAAGAGGATGGAATACTAGGAGGTGAGCCATTGATAGAAGATGATGAAGGGCTACTATGATATGGCCCTAAGATGGAATAAATTAGTCTATGAGGACACGGCCCAAGAATAGAAGAAGATGACAAAGGGTTGCTAGGGTGTGGCCCAAGTATAGATGAGGAGGGACTACTCGGAGGTATCCCATAGATAGAAGAGGATGAAGGGATACTAGGACGTGGCCCAAGAATAGAAGGGAATGGGCTACCAGGAGGTGACCCACAAGTAGAAAATGGAGGGCTACTAGGATGTGGCCCCAGGATAGAAGAAGATGATGGGCTACCTGGAGGTGACCCAAGGCGAGAATTTGATGGAGGAATGATGATAGATAGTGAATGATTTGGAAATGAGAAGATAGGCCATGGATCAATGCTAGACCCTGACATATCATCATGCTCAGAAGAAGGTGAAGATGGAATAGAAGAAGAATCAAATTCCATGACCTTAGGCTTTTCCTTTATGTTATGTCAAAAGGGATCAATTTCTTTTCCCCAATACGCGAGCGTATCGAGTTCTAGAAAGAATCCTTGTTTGTAATCCTCTAGAGGGATATCTTCATGCACTCTGATTGTTTCTTCATTCCGAGAGAAATCAATTAGTAGAGGTTGTTTTTCTTTAGTCATAGAAGGTTGAATAAAAGAAACATGTCTGATAAATGGGGATGATTGATTGATAGAAGAAGATGACTCAAGAGAGGA
This sequence comes from Taxus wallichiana var. yunnanensis, assembly GCA_018340775.1. Classification (NCBI taxonomy): domain Eukaryota; kingdom Viridiplantae; phylum Streptophyta; class Pinopsida; order Cupressales; family Taxaceae; genus Taxus; species Taxus wallichiana. The sequence goes on along the minus strand of CM031234.1, from coordinate 346,759,028 downwards.
AGTAGGATTGGTGGTAGGTGTCTCATGAATGGACGATTTGGATTTGGACCTATGTCATTTTTCTAGAAGACAACATAATGTAGGTTGGAAAGTAGGATCACATAGCCATTCATTAAGTTGCGACGTAGGAGTTGAATTAGATGATTGACTAGAGGTAACTTGAGTCGTGGAACTCTTCGACGGAGGAAGAGGTCATTGAGATGACTGATGAAGGAGGTCCTGTGAAGAAAGGGAGGACCGTGACTCAAGACCCAAATTATATGTTTGATTGATGGAACTTGGATTCACATGAGTCTTCAAAGGAGGAAGACTTTGTTGAGGTGATTTGGAATAAAGGTCTTGTGAAGGAAGGGAGGACCATGATTTAAGATTTGATCTAGGGGTATCTGAATATTAGTTGGGATCCAAATCTCTTGAGAAGAAGAGTCGAATCCGAATGGTAATTTGGATCTAAATAAAAAGAAGAAGAGTGGGGGGAACCTAAATAATAATTTGGATTAGATGCATCCAAACCATACCATCAAATTTGAGTTGAAGGTGGGGAATAGGGTACCTAAGAGGGACCTCTAACACGAAGAATCAAATGAGGTTTAGTTGTAATGGGAATCTTTTGATTTGAATTGCTAAACCTAGGTTCCGTATTGTTGTAAATGTGAGAAACTGCGCGATAGTCATGTCATTGTTGGTGTTGTTTAGGTGTGAATGCCTAGACCTAGATAGTGTGATGGAACTCCTTCAAAGGGAAGGAAGTGACATGTCGATTCAGGGAAGCATAATGATAACCAACTAGATATTTCATAAGTATGGATATGCGTGCATGATTTTCAAAGAAGGTCTAAGGAAAATAGACATTGTGATGACACAATATCGATGAGATCAAAAAGGATTTGTCCTAGAAAACAATTTTTCCAGATGAATAATCACAAGGAACAATCATGCAAGTGTGAAACACAAAGCCAATCAACAAGGAAATACACCCTATGTAAAATGTGTGTGTAAATGAGAGTTCGATGCAAAGATGATCAACACAATGTCAATATTTACGTCAAGCTCGAAATGAACAAGGCGTAAATATTAACAAAGGGTAGATGTGACTCCTAATCAAAGGATACCATGACAAGTTCAACAACCAACAAGGCCAAAATGTTAAAGGGTGAGGTTTACAAATGTAAGCCACGTAACCACACCAATTGGACATGTCTATCAAGCTTCGTGGAGAAGTGAGATATTAGTGTCAAAGTGGTATCGAAATGACACAAACAAAGTAAGCGACACTCTTCAATATTTTGGACAATGTTTGAAGTAAAACTAAGTCAAAGTATACTAAGGATGTGCTAAAATGTGTGCAGCGTAACACCACAATACAGACACTTAGATCACGTTTACGAAAAATGTGACATAAGTATCTTAATTGTGTCGAGACAATGCAAATGAGGCAACATGTCAAAGGGAGATCAAATGATGAATCAATCCTAACTATGATGATGATCTTGAAATCAAGATCAAGTGGCCATCAAAGATATAAGGACGCATCCACACACTTTAGATGTTTAACAACTCATCCGCAAACATGGATGAGCGTAAACGGACAAAAAAGTGGTGAACACTATCTATGAAAACACTCCCAAAAGATGCCTTCCTTGTCCCGAATGGGAAACAAGAATGCAAAGGTGTAGATCAAAATATGCGAAAATAAACTATATGTCACTTGGGCAGAGTTTCACCTCATCCGAAGGTGAGAAAGAAGCTAAGCTAAGTGAAACGTCATATATTTTTGTGATGAAAGACACTTAGGTCGAACTTAAGTGGACTCTTTTCCTTGTTCGAAAAACAAGGTTTAGACTCCAAATAAGTTGTCACTTTGTGTGGCTCAACGCGACAAGGACTAGTAAAGTGGGCCTCAAGACAAAATGGCCTCCTTAAAAGCTCTCTCAACTAGGTGTTACAAAGCCATCTAAGAGCGGGTACGATTTACCTAAAAAGTCACACTGAATAACTTGGGAGTATCTCGGCTTTTCCCCTTCAAGTACAGTGGGCACTAATTGCATCCATCGTGTACTCTTTCCAGGGCCGTGATCAGACAACTTTATAACGCTAACTCACAAGGAAAACTAGTCAAGTGGGTAAGCGAGGCACTTCCTGTTTCATCCATGAGGTTACACAATGGTGGACTACTTTAGGGTTCCTGGAACCACCCCCATTGTTGTAGCTTAAGGCATTATGCCAAAGGGGTTACGTTCTAGTTAAGCGGAGAGGGACGTACCCTTTTCTGAAACCTGCAATACAATGTTTTGAATATGGTGTGTTTTTTTTTATCTTTTTAATTTAAATGTGGTTTTAAGTGGCAGACCATTTGGCAACCTACAAGAAACATGTGTATTAGCGGATTTGTGTTTTGTCTTTGACACCTTTCTTTGACAAGCGTTAGGTCCTGTAGATAATGAGTTTAGTAGTTTTCCATTTGCAAACTTAAGAAAGAGAATTTACACTTTGCTTTTGATTCCTAAGATCGCCAAAAAGGCGCGAAGGAAGAGCATACACAATGTGAAAATTCCACTAAGACAAATCATATGGAAATCTATTTTACTTTTTTAGCATCATAGAAAAAGTGTTTTTAAAGTATGACATAAAGTTTGAACAAGTGTTTTTGATCTCCAAGATCGCCAAAAAGGTGTGAGGAGAGAGCATACACACTTTACAAGCTTTATTCAAGCTAAGAAATGAAAACACTTAAGCTATGCAAGTTGAAATAACAAAACAAAACCCTGCAACCAACTGATTAGTGTCACAAAACCTTTCAAAGTGTTAGAATAGTCAAGAAAACAATTTTTTAGACTTTAAGATACATTAGAAAATGACTAGTTACCTAATAATGTAAACCATAAATTTTATATAACTCAAAATCCTAATTTTATGATTCCATTATGTATTTATCTTCAATACCTTTCCAATGCAACAAAAATGGAGTCGTTTTGAGCTCGAGAGCAAAAGTTATGGCCTCCGAAAGATTGCTAATGATGCCTGCGCTAAGGTTTGGGCGTGTGCACCAGCTTTGTCGCATGTACTTGCGCCACTTTGTTAGTGTACCTACACCACTATTAGTGTACCTACACCACTGTTAGTGTATGTGCGCCAAGGTTAGTGTACCTACGCCAGGGGTAGTGTATGTGCGCCGGGGTTAGTGTACCTACGCCCTACGGTTAGTGTATGTGCGCCGAGTTAGTGTACCATGCCACGGTTAGTGTACCTGTGCGCGTCTGTCAAAAAAATGATAGTCAGTGGTGCCTGCGCTGGCAAAAAGGTGTATGCGCGCCCTTCCTTGTAGGTGGTTAAAAAACACGGGATTTTTCAAACAAAATCTCAAAAAAAGTCAAAATTTCATCAATTTGGTTCAATTTTGGCAACACTTTACCTCCTTCGATCCTGCAAAGAGCACAAAAGCAAGACAATCCTAGCTAAACTAGTTAAGAAACCTGATTTTTAGCCATTAATACAAAAATCTTAGTGAAATCAAAAACTTGAACTAATCTAAAAACTTTGAAAAACTAATCTAAAAAGCTTGAAACTATCCTAGAAAGATTAAAACTAAGAAATAATTAGAAACTAAAACAAAAAGCTTCAAAGTGACTCCATTAATGGAGGATGGACTAAGTGTCCCACCAGGCGTGCCAAATGTGTTCATGGATAAATTAGATATGCTATGGAAATGAAGTTAAAACCTATAACCTCAAAGCATGAACCTAATCTACACTAAACCATCATGATAAGAGATAAACAAGACTAACATCTATCATTGTATGAACTAGATTAAATCTAAACTAACATGATAAAGCTACTCTCTACTCTTTAGATCACTTAATTAAACATTGAACCTAAGAAGATCAACTTAGCAATCAAAGGTGTGATTAGTTGTTTTATGGTTCTCAAGCTTTCAAGAATGGAGTCTCACCATTAATGGCTTCAAGGCCAATGGTTCTCTCTATTTACTCAAAACTTGGATTATGGATGCAAATGGAGGTTATTAGCTCAAGATCAATGAAGGGAGTAAGTTTAAGATCAAATGTCTTATAGCTTAAAGCTAATACAAATGGAATCCCAAAACTAGGTGTTCTTAGTGTTAATAAGATATCCTAGGTGTGAAGGTGTAAGTTGAATGGGTAGGCTTAGCCTTGTATTTATAGTTTTCCAAATGGAAGAGTTTGAACTTTGGGTGCATGTGGGACTAAAGCTCAAAAATCACTTTTAGATTAGATTAGGATAAACATGCTTTAGGATTAGTTAAGCTTGGTTTAGGCTAGTTAACTAGGGTTTAGGCTAGTTAAACTTGATTAACAAGTGATTAGAGACTCATTGAGAGTTAGGAGGGGTTTGGATAACCAATTGTGACTGATAGATAGCCTACGAAGCCAATAGAAGTGGTCTAGAGAGAACTAGGGAGGTTTTGAATGGTTGAAAGGAGGAATGTTTAGCTAATAAGAGAGATATTAGCCAAATAATGTTGATTATAAGAGGAATACGACCGAAAGAGTGTCGTGAATGGGCATCCGAGAATGGAGCGAAGAATGGGGAATTAACGAAGTGTCGTCAATTGATTGAATGGGAGGAAATGCTAAGTGTAAGCATATTTTAGGTGTCTACAAAGCGCACTTACTAAAAATAACATGTGTCCATGGTGAGGCATACTAAAAATAGAAAGTGGATAAAAATGAAAATACAATGTCAACAAAGGAGGATTGAGATGTGCCAAAGGATTCGAGTTCATCGCATTGGAGCGTTTCATTAGATCATCTGGTAAAGATCATTAGAATTCATCAGAGGCAACTTCTAATTATTCCTTCTTCTTCTCTCTCTCTATTTCTCTCTCTTCTCTCACCCTCCCCCAAATTTATCTCTCTTCCATGTTATAATTCTTCATTTGGTGGTGCACTTTTTATATGTCCTTAATAAAATTAAAAAGCAACTTCATATTTCTAATGTAAAAGTCACCTTTATGTTATAAAAAGGGACTTAAAAGTTTCCTAGGAAGTTGAAAAGTTTTAAGTTGTGTGAGGACATATGAAAAGGAATTGGGGGTAGATGAAGATTCATCTCTCATTCTATAAATTATAAAACCTTCTCTTTTCAAAGGGTTGGTGATCGATTTTGTAAACTCAAGAGTGCATTGTACTTAGAGAGAACAAAGGAGATAGCCATTTTCTTCCATTTCCCCCTCTCTATTTTCCTCCATTTTCCTATCATGTACAACTCTTGATTTTAAATGCTAATGAAGGAAGAAGTTTCTATTTTCCAAGGCATATGAATGTGTGCATCTTTGTATGCATGGTTTCCTCTAGCCGGTAGCTTTGAAATCTTGTTGTTTTCTTCTCTTAAATGCATGTGTTGAACTTTCTAACTAGTGTGTGCAGGAATCTGATTTTCTACCCGCAACATTAGTTCTCCTATCTCTTTTCTCACTCCCCTTTCCCGCTCTCCAAAAAAATTCTTCTCTAACAAGCAATTGCTAGCTTTTCTGCGAGGGTCGGTGGAGTGCCACTGTTGATCCCGACCGCAAGGCCACCAGGAAAGTCCACCTTTTTACATGTATGCGGATACAAAAGTCTGACTGTCTAAGTAGAGGGACTTTGATTCTCGGAGTGTTGGCAAGAAATCCAAAAATTTGTTCACCCAAAAATTTTCTAGTCAACACTTTGATCTAAATCTTTGTTTTTCCCTCTTGAAGAAGTTCCTTGAAATGAAATATATCAGTTTATTAATTGAAGGAAAATTGTAAGGTTATGAGAAAAATATGAATAGCAAACTACTCTTCTTTCTCCTTGTGAAATGTAAAAATTTTGTACTTTAACTCCTCCTTAATGGAATTATGAATTAATGGATTTACTTGTTAAAGCTCCATATTATTTGTTGTTCTCATTATTCAATGAGAAAGAAAATGGTAGTAATATAAGTTTTTATCTTGTTGTTTTGTGAAATGAAAAAGGTTGTTTTATTTATAGAATGTGTAGTATTTTAATCTTCCAACTTGATAGCAAAAATTTGTTTTTAATTATTTTTTGAGTTTGAAATATGAAACTTCCATGTTGTCTCATAGTAGAAACAACTGCATATATACACCTATTTGTATGAAATAAAACATCCATTTTATTGAAAAGCTTCTTGTTGGATATATGTGTGTGTGTGTGTCTATATATATATATATATATATATAAATAATAAAAAGACTCTAAGTAATGGAATTACTTGAAAGTAAATGGGAGAACAGAGATAAACAAACATCATATATTTTTGGATCCGATCGAAACCTTTTTACTAAGGTTTCATTTAAATCTTTAAAAAGTATTATGGGGGTGTTGGATGACCTGTCTCACCCATCCCCACACCCCCATTATAAAACCTTTGGTATTGTGGCACATGCTGAACCCACGACTATGGCATGGGCCACAGCCCCCATCCTCACCTTTCCCCACCCCTACCACGCACACCCATGGGCCACCGTTCCCCGCCCCGTGAATCACAAGCCCGCGACCTTTCATTTACCCCCGCGCCTATTGGGAGCTTTAACAAATTCAGCTAGCATCCCCTCTTGCACTATATATATATATATATATATATATATATATATATATATATATATATATATATATACACACACACACACACACCAAGTTTTGAATGTTAACCTACTTTAAAGATGGACATTGAAACAAAATAAACAAATCAACAAAAAAACTTGCAGACCCATGCTTGGGTCGATTGAGAATAATGGAGTTTTAGATCCCCGATAAACAAAATAAATCGTATGCGCAAACCATAGAGATATATAGATCTAAAATAAGAACAACAATGGGGTAGAAAAACCTTCTCGATCCTATTTTTGGGCTTCTTCCAATCTTCATCTCTTCCCCAAAAAAAAATACCAAAACCAAAACTAGGGCATCGAGATGGAAGAGAGAAGGAAAATGAATAAGGTTTTAAATTTTTATGCTCATACGTTTAAATTTTAGGGCTTTTGATCTCATGACGGAGATCTCTTGAATCTAAGGGCTCAAATTTAATTTGAAAATGACTTAAGTCATATAGTTGCACGTTGTAATGGGTTTTAATTTAATGTATTATTTTGGTAAGGACATAAGTTATATGATGACAATTTATTAATTGAATGTATTAATTAAATAAATCTAATTAAAACCTTGCATACATAAAAGGTAAGGGCATGGGTCCATTTAGGAGACTAAATTGAACCCATGACCATAATTATCCTTTGGGTCTTCTGTAACTTTAAATTTTTTTCGAAATAATTATTGTCTTGTCGTAAATGAATTAAAATCGCATTAACCCTTCCAATGTGATAAGATTTATTGCTAGTAGATAGCTTTCCTTGTCACCATCACGATTTAAATATCGTCGATGTTATAAAAATAATCATGTAATTCTTTTAACTTACGAAAGTGGCATTATGTTGACTATTCGTCTTGTAAAAAGCCGAAAATGCGATTAGCTTACAATGACATGAAAACTACTAAGTTCTCACCTTGTTATTCGTGAATGCGGTTTGGTGTCGCTTTACATGCACATCGTGATTTGAGTAATGGGGTAATATAACCCGCCCTTATAATTATTATAATTTTAAAAGATAAAAATTATTACCATTACTATTACTTTTAATATTTGGATATGAATTCTTAGTCATCTTTTTATCGATTTTGGAACTTACGCCGAGTGAGATGCGATATACTTGGGTTCTACTTCATCCAAGTGTTCTTTTTCTTTACAACTCTTCATTTTTTACGGTCTATGCCATCCGTCTATCTTCATATTTTCTATTTTTTTCAAGTAACGTAATACTCTAGTCATAGTGGTTGCCTCTAAGGAAAAACACCCACGTTATCAAGGATGATTAATAGGAGTTGAACCCTTAATTCTGAAATTAATGTGATTAGAGATTTTTGGATATTTTTGTTTGCCTCCATTTCAAACACATGTAACACTAACCCATATACATTACAACCATATAATACCACCGGAGTGATAAGTAACCCAAAAAGGACCCTAGTGGTCTACCAATACCATAACTCAACATTCTTACATCTTGTTTTAAGTGTGTAAAGAGCTCTCAAACCAACCTACGTTATTTTCATCCTATGCATATCCCAAATATGTTTTTTTAGAATTCAAAGCCAAAATACTTGTATCTTGACACCACTTCAAGAAACCCACTTGCAAACTAAAAATTATGGTGTTAAACCTCCCTTTTGTTGAAAAAAACATGATTTTGATTTTATCAATATTCACCTATGTCCTCATGTCTTTCAATAGAGCTTTAGAGCCTAAAGATGGTCTCTCAAATCTTGTATCATTTCTACCATCAAAATTAGGTTGTTATCATACAAAAAATCTCCACCGCATACTTTGCCAAGTGGAATCCATCTCCCCCAATACGTTTACCCAATCTTCCAACTTATCAATGTATAGCCCTTTTGTCTCCCAAAAACCGCTCTGTGTTTTCATAGCCAAATTAAAATTTTTTGAGCTCATGCCCTTCGTTGGTGTTTAAGCCAAATTAGAGATTCAAGAAATTAGCAAAATTCGTGCCCTAGAGCTATTTAAACCTCTGTTTTGCTCATTTTGAAAAATTCCCCATTCCCCAGTCTGTGCACGTAATATCCTCTTTGCAACCTTCATTTCTAATTGAAATTGTTCACTTGTTCTATGGCCTGGGTCATCAAACCATTGTTTTTCCTCCATGCCTTTGGTTAGCAAAGGAAATTCAAAAATTGGACTCAAAATGGTGAAGTTCTCTTCCTCTATGTATTTTTCCCGCAGTCGGGATGACGGGTGTCTTTTTCCTGTCAAATTTTGGCCCCAATGAATGTAGGTACGTGGTTAGATCCTATTGGAAGGGGAGGAACGAGATTTTTGGTGAACTTAACACTTTTGGTTTCTTTTGGCAAAAATGGTAAATTTGCCCCGCGGACCCGAAAAGTTGAATCGTCGTTGAAAAGTCTAACCTCAGCGGATGGCTCCACGTGTTGCAATGCACGCAACTCTAAGGGCAGATTCCAAGGGATAATCTTTAATTAAGTGGACGACTCCACGTATCCTAGGTACAAAATAAAGGTAAAATCGGCTAAGTATGGAAGGCTCAGTGGATGGCTCCACGTGTCGCAAAATTGCGCAACTCCATGATAGGGCAGAAAAGGTCAATTACCAAATCAGCGCCAGATCGCCACGTGGTCGAAGGCATTGAAAAGTCAAAGCGGATGAGTAGGCCGGCGAAGGAATTTGTGTTTTTGAGCCTTTTTGTAAAAAAGGTGAAAAGTTAAAAAATGATCCGCAGCCCCAATCAGGCTATAAAGGAAAAAGTCAAAGTTGAAGCCCGCAAGGAAAAAGTCAAAGGTGAAGCCCGTCATTGAAAAGTCAAAGCGGGAGAGTGGGCCAACGAAGGAAATTGAGTTTTGAGCCTTTTTCCAAAAAGGTTAAAATGTTGAGAAAAGGGCCGCGACCCCATTTCCAATCAGAAACAACCACGTGTCTAAGTTGAAAAGTCAAAGTGGGGTGTGGGCCAATTTGTTCCAAATTGCCAAATCTCTAAAAAATCACAAAATGCAAAGGGCTTCCCCGTAACCGCTCCAATCCCTTCCTTGCCACGTGGATGGCCCAATTTCAAAGTTAGAGGAGCAAATCAAATGGTCTATATTTAAACTGGAAAATCAAATGTAACGGTTACTTTACAAGATCTAGTTTTTAACCCGCCATGAGTGTTTTCTTCACAATAGAGGAATTTGAAAAGGCGTCGAGGATTTGTGAAGTTGTAATAATTTCTTGCAAATAATATAATGGCTTCTCGATGTCATTCCAAGGGGCTAGATTGATTTCAAAAAAGACCAGAGTGCTCAGACTAAAAGACAGAAAACCATTCTTCTTCTATTTTCTCTTCTTCCTCAAATTTCTTCCATTCTCAAGCTATGTACAAACTCTACTCGAGCTTCAATAATAAAAGAAGGAATTTTTGCCTTTTTGATTGAGGAATTAATTGGTACTTTGCAATCAATGAGTTCCATTTGGTCTTGTAGCTTCTCTCGCGGATTTGTTTTTCTTCCACTATAAATGCATGTAAATGAAATTTCTAATTAATGTGTGTGGGCATCTGATATTCTACTCACAACATTAGTTTCTCCTACCTCCATTCTCACTCCCTTTCCCCTTCTCAAGAAAAAGTTTCTTCTCTAGTGAGAAATTGCTAGCTTTGCCACAGGTCAATGGAGTGCCCCTGTTGGATCTCTTGGTCAAAGGCCACCATTGAAATCCACTTTTTCACGCATGCACATACGAAAGCTGCACCGTTCAAGTAGAGGGACTTAGATTCCCATAGCGTTGGCTTGAAACTCACCAATTTGTCCACAAGACAAATTTTCTCCAACAATAGCTTTTGCGCCCACGTGGGGTAGATTTTGCAAAGATCTCAGCACTAAAAATGACCTCAGGGTCATAAAATAAAAAAAGATTCTAGAAGAAAAGTTTCGGAGATCGAATAATCACACAAACTTCATGGATGTAAATCATGGCTATTCTGGGAGATCCTCCTATTGAGAGACCTGATTTACTCTTTCACATCCAAGAAGACATTGCTTTCTGATATGAGAGAAGCTATTTGGCATAAGAGACAAAGTGTCAATCAATACTTCATTGCCATAAGGATTCTGGACCTAGAAGAGGAACGTGTTGTCGAACTAGAAAGGTAGAGACAAATTCCAGCACCCCAGAGAAGAGCGTAAACTTTCAAGCTGGCTGATAGAAGATACACCCGACAACAGAGACAAGGAGGAAAAAATGACCCCATTTTTGAAGAACTTCAAAGAAGACAAGAGTTGCTCAGAATTTAGGGGCCTCCCCTTCATCAAGCAACCGGTCACATTGAGAACCTGAGTGTTGCTAATCCTTTGGATGGTGAATTTCCATACATCAACGAGAACCTTGATGATTTCACTGATAGAAACCGAAGAAGAAGTTAGAGAAAGAGAAGCAAGAGTGGAAGAGGAAATAAGGGCTCAACTTGAAGAAATCAAAGACTTCAAGCCGAGGCAGATGAGAGAGCAATAGAGAGAGGCCACAACTTTAGCAAGGTGGGAAGCTAGAAACAAAAATAGAATGGGGATCATGAGCGTGATCGTGATCGTGAGGCCCGTAGGCCTAATGTACCATGGGGAGGAAATACTGGTCCACTTGCTCTTCCACAACCACTTCATGACCTCCCAAGAGGCTCAAGAAAGAACTTCCCAAAATTCAAAGGGGATGGTTCTCAGCTCCCCAAAGAACATGTAGCAACATTCATCACTACTTGTGGAGTGTTGGGAGTTGAAGATGAAGATGTTTTAGTTAGGCTCTTTGTGGAGTCACTCCAAGAAAAAGTCTGTTGAATGGTTCTACATGTTGCCCCCAAGATCTGTCACATGCTGGGAAGATATAAGAAGTGCATTTGAACATAGGTTCAAGAGTACAGAAGATTGTCAGGATCTGCTGGTCCAATTGGTTTAGATGAAGAAGGAGACCTCCAAATCAATGAGAGATTTTGTAGCAAGGTATGATAGATTAGCAAGAAGGATCCTAAAGATGTGATACCCTCTGAAAACAACTTGAAAAGGTTCTTCATCAGTGCTTTGCCATCAGAATTTGGTTTCTTCCTCAGAAGAGCCCAACCAAGAACATTGAGGGAAGCTAAAGACTTTGTAATTGAGACTGATGATGATCTAATTCTTTCTAGAAAAGTGAAAGGACCAAATGGGAAGCAAAAAGGTCAGAGTTCAAATTCAGTCACCACTGATCCAATGTTCCAAAAAATGGCAAATGACCTAGTTGCTTTGAAGAAGCAGCTATCACAAATCACAATGAGGAATGCTCCAAGGAGATCAAATCCTCTCTGATAGACCAAGAATTGCTCCACCTCCTCATAGGATTGCTCTTGAAGCACCACCAGTCAATGCCATTTGTGACACTAGGAATCAAAGAAGGAACAAACATTGAGGAAATTAAAGAAGAAAGCATGGATGACTATGAAAACTATCTTGAAATTGAAGAGGTTGGCATGCACAATGGCCTGATTGAATACGTTGATGATGAGGAGGAAGGTGATGAAGAAGCTCCAAGTTTTTCATGTGTTGTTTTCACTCATGCACAATCCAAGAATGGTGTTTCAGCCTCAACAGTTGCAATTGAGAGTAGGAAGAACAAAGAAGATAGCTCTTCAAAGCCTCCACAAAACAAGATCATCAACAGAGGATCACCATTACCACCTTCCATGGAATCAGCCAAAGAGAAACCAGATTCACTGTTGTCAAGGATCACACTGCTGTGCCAAGTAAGTTATCTAATTCTTCTCTCAACTCAAAAGTTGTTAAGAGAAATTCTCTTCTTAATATTGTTTTGCAAAGAACATCTAAATTTCAATCAAAGGCTACACCCTCACCTCCTTCCAAGCCAATTGCTACATTTGAAAAGGAGAACCTAACACCAAAAGTAACAAAACCCCTATCATTTAAATCCTCTCCCACTACTGGAACCTCTTCCTCATCTACCATAACTCCATTTGACTTTGTGGAGCATGCAAGCAAAACCAAAGTTCAGCTCTCTGAGATTGAATACCTACAAACACATCCTACCCAACTTGATAGATTCATCAAGGCAGTTCGTGGTAGTAACCCTTTTTCTTCAAGCCCAATCTCTAAAGGCCTATTACCCACACCATCCATACCACCTTCTCAAAACATGTTAGCCCTCAATGCCTCCACCACCAACAGAGTTGAGCCTTTTACCTGTCACTTCTCATCAAAGGTTTCCAACTGAACAATTACATTATAGATTCTGGAGCCTCAGATAATGTGATGCCAACAAAAGTTGCAAATGCTCTTGGCCTCACTTTGACCCAAGTAAATGGCACATGCTACTCAATGGAATCCAAACAAGTTCCATTGGTAGGAAGGATTAAGGATGCTCAAGTTACACTAGCTGATTACCCTGATAAGAAGATACTCTTGACCATTTTGGTGGCAGACATCCCAACATCTTTTGGTATGTTGTTGAGTAGAAGTTTTTGTAGAGATCTAGGTGGAGAAATAAAAATGGATTGGTCATCTGCAACTATCCCAGTGAAAGGAGAAATGAAGAAGTTGTTGCCAGTCAGAAAATGAAATTCACAGTAAGGAAATCTGATGATCCAAGAGCTAACATCCTCTTTCAAGATTGTGGGCTAGGAAACTACTTCCTTACATCACAAAAGGAAGAGAACTTGCCACTCCTCATGGAGGAAGAAGAAGATCATATTTGGACAATGGAGTTTGATGGCAGTCATTCCAGAGCAGGTTCAGAGTTGGTGTAGTATTATACTCTCCCTCCAATGAGGTATATCCTTTTTCCTACAAGCTGTAATTTGATAATACAAACAATACAGAGTATGAAGCATTTCTCTTAGGCATGAATGCAACAGAGGACATGGGAATCAAGAAGCTGAGATGCAAAGGTGATGCAGAGATTGTGGTGAAGTAGGTCCACCAACAATATCAGGTAAAAATCCAAGGCTCAGCACTATAGAAATAGAGTGTGGGACTGCATTGAATCCTTTGATGCATTCTCCATTGAAGCTATCCCTAGGGAGTATAATGAAAAGGTTGATTCTCTAGAAGTGTCAGCTTCCTTAGTGACACCTCATCCTTCTTTTGGCAAAGATAAAGTGACCATTGAGATGGTTTTCAAACCTAATGTACTAGACAATGCAAATCACTGATGGTCTTCAATGATGACAATCAAATCCTAGCCTTCTTAGAACAAAGGGATAACTTCAATAATCTGTTCTTTGAAGGAAGTGAAAACCCACACCGTGAATCAATCCCCAAAGAAGAGAAGGAAGGAATTGAGGGAATTGATGAAGAGGGGTAATCAAACTGAAAGGAAACAAAATCCCCAAAGGCCTAGTTTCTTTGGAAGATCTCTTTGACAAGCATGACAGGTTCATCCAAGAGAAAGAAAAACAGTCTTCTCAGTGCCCATCTGATTTTGATCAAGAAAACATTGGCACTTCATAGAATCCAAGGATGGTTAACATTGGTAAATGTTACTCACCAAGAGAAGAGAAAGTTTTTTTCTCTACTAAAAAAAGTACTCAGATGTCCTGGCCTACTCCTATGATGAACTCAAATCTTTTCAGCCAAAGGAAATGCATCACTCCATTCCTTTGAAGCAAGGAGCTAAGCCCTTCAGGAAAAAAAAAAGGCCCTACAATCCAAAGATTTCTGATGTTATCAAAGAAGAGGTGACAAAGATGCTCAATGCTAGAATCATTTTCCCCATCCACCATTCAACATGGGTGGCTAACATTGTGCCAGTAAGGAAGAAGAATGGGGAAATAAGGATTTGTGTAGACTTCTAAAATTTGAATCAGGCATCTCTCAAGGACAACTACCCTCTTCCAATCATGGATCATATTTTGTAAGTAATCACTGGATCTGAGATGCTCTCTTTGCTTGATGGATTCTCATGGTACAACCAAATCAAGGTGGCAGAAGAGGATTGCAACAAAAATAACCTTCACAACACCTTGGGGCACTTTTGCCTACAACAAAATGCCTTTTGGCTTGATCAATGTTGGAGCCACTTTCCAGAGAGCAATGGACTTGGCCTTCAAAGATTTGAAATATTGCATTGTCATTTACCTTGATGACCTCACAGTTTTTTCAAAGAGGAGGGGAGATCATATCAGTCATTTGGAGCAAGTCCTTGCAAGGTGTAGGAAACATGACATTTCTCTAAATCCAAAGAAGTGCATTTTTGGAGTCATAGAAGGTAAGTTGCTGGGACACATTGTGAACAAACATGGAGCACACATTGATCCTGAGAGGGTCAGAGCTATCCAAGCACTAGCCTTACCAACCAGCAAGAAGGGAGTTCATTCATTCTTTGGAAAGGTAAACTTCCTTCATCATTTTGTGCCTGAGTTTTCTGAACTAACTAAGCATATAACTTCCATGATGAAACCTCAAGCAAGTTTCAGTTGGATTAAGGAAGGAAAAAAACATTTGAGGAGATCAAGAAAGCCATTGCACAAAGCTCCAACTCTCAGTATCTCCAGATTTCAACAAGGAGTTCATCATGTATTGCTATGCATCAGAACATACACTCTCTACTATCCTTGTGTAGAAAAATGATGAAGGTTTGAAGCACCCATTGCTTTCATGAGTTGTCCTTTGAAAAATCATGAGCTAAAGTATAACCAATTAGAGAAACATGCCTACGTAGTGGTCAAAGCTATTAAAAGTTTCAGATTCTACATTCTCAATTCCCATACAATGGTGATGGTCCTTGGAAGTGCAATCAAGTCCATTTTGACTCAACAAGATCCTGGGCTAAGAGAGGAAGTTGGATTGCAAAGACCCAAGAGTATGACTTGGAGATTAGACCCTCTAATCTGTAAGAGGAAATGGTTTGTGCAAGCTGATTGCTGAAGATGAAGCTCTCAAAGCTCAACAGGGAGAAAAGGATGGTGTTTTCTCAACCTGTTCAAAGACAGTCCACAAGTGCTCTTTTGTCACCACTACTGATGAGTGGTATGCTGATATTGCTTACTACCTCACTTATGGAGAATGCCCTCCTCATCTTGATTACAAACAAAGAAGGACACTCAAGCTAAAGGCAGCCAAGTTTGTGATCTAGAATCATGCACTTTACAAGAGAGGCCTAGATGGTTGTTTCCTCAGGTGTGTAGATAAGGAGCAACAAGAAAAGTTGCTCAGGGCATATCATGATCAAGCTTGTGGTGGACATTTCTCAACAATGGTCACCACACATAAGATCCTCATAGGGAGATATTATTGGCCCTCCATCTTTGTAGACACTCAAGATTGGGTTTCCAAATGCAAAGCATGCCAACAATTTGTTGGAAAGCCACAACTAGTCAGCATTGCCACTTAGGCCTATGGTGATTGAAGAACCATTTCAACAATGGGGGCTAGATTTTATTGGTGTTTTGAATCCTCATTCTAGTGTAGGGCATACTTATGTACTCACTGCAACTGATTACTTCACTAAATGGGTGGAAGCCATTCCAACCAAGCAAGCCAACTCAAAATAGTCTGCAACTTCATCAAGGAGAATATCATTGTCCATTTTGGAGTACCACAAAATATTGTTGTTGATAATGCCACCTATTTCTCTTCAAAGGAGCTCACAGAGTTTTGTTATGGTTTTGGAATCTCCTTATCTCACTCTTCTGACTACTACCCATAGGGAAATGGTCAAGCTGAGTCAAGCAACAAGAACATTGTGACCATTGTTCACAAGCTAGTAGATGAGAATCAAAGGAACTGGCACAAGAAGTTATATGATGCATTGTGGGCCGATAGGATCACTCCTAAGAAGGCAATAGGTATGTCACCTTTCCAAATGTTGTATGGAGTTGAGGCAGAGATTCCTCTCACAATTGAGATGCCAGCTCTCAAGCTGCTGCAAGAAATAGAAGATGGTCAATACAAAGACTCCATTGACAAGAGGATCCTCTTCCTAGAGAAGCTGGAAGAAAGTAGATGCCAAGTGGTGGATAGAATTAAAGAACATTAGTTGAAAGTGAAGAAATTTTTTGACAAGAAGACCAAAGCAAGGAATTTCAAAGTTGGAGATTTGGTCCTGCTGTGGGACAAGAGAAGAGAACCAAAGGGCAGCCATGGAAAGTTTGATTCATTATGGCTCGGCCCATTCCAAATTCATGGAGCTTGTGGTGAGAATGTTTTTCTCCTCTCATACTTGGATGGAACGCCATTGGAATTTCCTCGAAGTGGGAAATACTTGAAATTGTATCATCAATGAAAGTGGGTTGTCCCCCGCCTTGTATCATAGGTGATTTGCGTAGGTGTGTTTTTTCCTTTTCGTGTGGTTTTGGTTTTAGTTTTTGTTTGGTTTTGTTGTGTGTGGTTTGGCTTGTGTGTTTCCTTCTTCTTTCATTCTTTCTCAGAATTGTACATGACTTTGCAAGGCCCAATGGATAAGGCACTAGTCAACATAATATGTTTCAAACTTGAGATTCTTAGATCCTCATGTCATGCCCTAGCCATGCCCAGCTTTATGCCATGTCCCCAAGCTAGAGCCAATAACCGTTGTCTCCCAAAAACCACTCTATGCGTTTTCATAGCCAAATTCATTTTTTTTGAGCTCATGCCCTTCGTTGGTGTTTAAGCCAAATTAGAGATTTAAGAAATTAGCAGAAGTCGTGCCCTAGAGCTGTTTAAACCTCTTTTTGCTCATTTTGAGAAATTCTCCATTTCCCGGTCTGTGCACGTAATATCCTCTTTACAACCTTCATTTTTTATCAAAATTGTTCACTTGTTCTATGGCCTCTGGTCATCAAACATTATTTTTCCTCCATGCCTCTCGGTTAGTGAAGGAAATTAAAAAATTAGACTCAAAATGATGAAGTTCTCTTCCTCTGTGTATTTTTCCATATCGGATGACGGGTGTGTCTTTTCCCATCAAATTTTGGCCCCAATGAATGCAGTATACGTGATCGATCCTATTGATGGGGAGGAACGGGATTTTTGGAGAACTTCACACTTTTTGTCACTTTTGGAAAAATGGTAAATTTGCCCTCGGACCCAAAAATTTGAGTCGTCCATGTGAAAGGTCTAACCTTAAGTGAACGACTCCACGTGTCCAGAATGACGCAACTCTAGGGGTAAATTCCAAGGGACAATCTTCAATTAAGTGGATGACTCCATGTGTCCTAGGTACAAAATAAAGGTAAAATCGACTAAGTATGGAAGGCTCAAGAGAGATGGCTCCACGTGTTTTGAACGACGTAACTCCATGAAAAAGGGTAGAAAAGATCAATTACCAAATCAACGCCGGAAAAAGTCAAACGTGGTTGAAGGCAAAAAAGTCAAAGCGGAAAAGTTCAAAGTGAGCAGGCCAATAGAGGAATTTGTGTTTTTGAGCCTTTTTGTAAAAAGGTGAAAAGTTAGAAAATGATCTAGCCCCCGATCAGGTTATAAAGGAAAAAGTCAAAGTTGAAGCCCACAAGGAAAAAGTCAAAGGTGAAGCCCACCATTGAAAATTCAAAGTGAGAGAGCGGGCCGGCAGGAGGAAATTGAGTTTTTGAGCCTTTTTCCAAAAAAGGTTAAAATGTTGAGAAAGGGCTACGACCCCATTTCCAATCAGAAACAACCACGTGTCTAAGTTGAAAAGTCAAAGCGGGGGCGGGCCAATTTGTTCCAAATTGCCAAATCTCTAAAAAATCACAAAATGCAAAGGGCTTCCCCATAACCGCTCCAATCCCTTCCTACCACATGGATGACCCAATTTCAAAGTTAGAGGAGAAAATCAAATGGTCTATATTTAAACTGGCAAATCAATGTAATGGTTGCTTTGCAAGATCTAGTTTTTAACCCGCCATGAGCGTTTTCTTCACAACAGAGGAATTTGAAAAGGCGTCAAAGGATTTGTGAAGTTGTAATGGTTTCTTGCAAAGAATATAATGGCTTCTCGACATCATTCCAAGGTTGGCGATTGATTTCAAAAAAGACCAGAGTGCTCTATACCTGAAAAGACAGAAAATGCCATTCTTCTTCTATTTTCTCTTCTTCCTCAAATTTCTTCCATTCTCAAGCTATGTACAAACTCGATCGAGCTTCAATAATAAAAGAAGGAATTTTTGCCTTTTTGATTGAGGAATTAATTGGTACTTTGCAATCAATGAGTTCCATTCGGTCTTGTAGCTTCTCCTGCGGATTTTTTTTCTTCTGACTATAAATGCATGTAAATGAAATTTCTAATTAATGTGTGTGGGCATCTGACATTCTACTCACAACATTAGTTTCTCCTACCTCCATTCTCACTCCCTTTCCCCTTCTCAAACAAAGTTTCTTCTCTAGTGAGAAATTGCTAGCTTTGCCACAGGGTCAGTGGAGTGCCCCCTGCTGATCTCTCGGTTGAAAGACCACCATTGAAATCCACTTTTTCATGCATGCATATACGGAAGCTGCATCGCTCAAGTAGAGGGACTTAGATTTCCATAGCGTTGGCATGAAACTCACCAATTTGTCCACAAGACAAATTCATGTGGAAGAAAGAAGAGTTGAAAAATTAATAACAATTATGGAAATATTAATTTAAAAAAAGTCATTGAGTTTTTAGGAAGAAAGTTTGAGCATGTGGAAGAAAGAAGAGTTGAAAATTTCCCACATTTACTCTTTTTTTTTTTTTTTTTCCCATGAAGCTAAGGTAGAATTTGTAGTTATTATCCACAAGCCCTTTGCCTCCACCTACAAAATTAACATCCTATTCAAAATTCATCCACTCTTCATTCTTACTTTGTTTTAGTGGATATTTGGGCTGAAAATCCACCTGTTCTATCTCTTTCTCATGCTCTAATTTGAGCATGTATTAATATTCATATATGTTGTTTCCTTTAAAAGTTTGGAATCTAATAGGGCACCCTCTCAAGTTTAAGTAATAACTTATGAATGTATCTTAAGAAATCAGTTTTTCTAGTTTGTTGTCGTAACTAGGTTCATCTTTGTCTTTTCCTCTAAACCGCAAACTAAAATTAGAGTCTCTCCACTATCACCTTTTAGGGTTTCCTCTTGATATTGATCTTCATCATTAGTGTCTTCAAAGAGAAAATAATATTGTCCAAAAGTGAAGAAAAATCCTCAACATTTTAAGGAGAAATATAGTTATCAAGAAAATAAAAAGTGTTAGAAATTAAGGATGAATCCTTGTCAACAAATTTTTCTCCTAAGATTTCTCTTTCCTCTATTTCTTCATAAGAAAAATATTTTCTCCTTGAGTTATAGAAGGTATTCAAACATCAACAACAATACAAGTTATTTAAAGGTAGATAGAGTTTCATCTTCATGATCACCCATTATAACCGAACCATGTCGGTGTATCCATTTTAAATCAAACCATCAATGATCAACCGTAGTATAGATTTTGTATTCCATTGTATGGTTTTTCCTACACATGTATTTAACTTGTTTGAGTTTCATTGGGATAGATGGGAGTTGCGCTTCTCCACCTTTTAAGGTAGTGGTTTCACTTCTCCACTTCCTATTTATACACTTCTTGTAAAGTTATTTTCTTATGCATTGAATATACATGATATCTTGTGGATCATATTTGGTTCCTCTCTCTTGCAACATTACTCTCTTTGTGCATTTTTTTATTAGTGCTCGATATTGGCCCATATTCTCATATGATATCGAGCTCGCTCGTATTTGAATGTAATTGATTTATTGTGTTGATCTCAATTTATGTAAATTTTTTTGTTCTAGTTCCTTTGTCTTTGAGTATGATTTTCTCCCATGTCTTTGGAGGATATGGAGAATTAAAAAAGAAGGAAAAATCCTTGTATAAGCGGGTTTTGTATGGAATTATTCATTCCATGCATTTTCAGTGAAATGGACCACGTCATCGAGTTCGATTGTGCTAAAACCTTGGAATAAATAATAAACTCAAATATTGTAAGAAATAATTTGAAAAACAACTACTAAAATATTGAATCATAAGTAAAAATGCAATAAAATTAATGGAAGCATAAAACATACCACAAAATATTTGAGACATGATTTTCAAGTGGAGAAATCGGTATACGAAGAAAACCCCATGTGTTATTGAAAGATGACTCAAACCATTTAAGGATAACACAATGTGCATAGAATTTAGTCTAAGAAAGAAATAAATCTAGAGAGAGTAAAAGAAGTCTTAAGAAACTCTCTAAAAGAAGAAATTGAAGAAGTGAATAAAATGTTAAGAGACCAAAAACTCTTCACATATAGTGAAGAGAGAATAAAGAGTTACAAAGTAACTCCAATCATTGCATAACCAACCTTCCAAGTGTGTGCTTAGTGTCACTATTTCCCATGAAGTGAATGGAAGTGGGTGCAAAGTGGCAAAGGAGTTACATTTGAAATATAACTCCAATATTCCTTATAATGAGGAATATCTCTAATAAGACAAAAGAGGTGAAGGCTACATGTCGCCACATTATCTGAATTATGTGAATTAAAAATTCACATGATATTAATAATACACAATATTGAGATATTTAATATACCCAAATAAATATTAAACTTTAATAAATATGCTACAAAGCAAAGTCAAATCTAGTCTTTTTCAGGTTTTTGTGGACATCTTTGGACTATTTGGTGGAATTCCATATTATGCCAAAGTTCGTGTTTTCAAGAAAAACAATTGGTTTGTTTTTAGGTTTCACATATATGAACGTGGGTTCTTTGTACCGGTCATGTATCTGTTCTAGCCGCTCATTTTAGATCTAGCCTTTAAAGAACCTATACAAGATACACATGATAATGAGGTGAGTCTAGTTTATATACCTATGTTAGTTTGTGCAAGGTTGAACCTATTGCTTGGGTGTTATTACTACTTGGTTGGCTAGTTGCGGTTGTTGGTTGTACTGTAAGATAAAGTGTCTATGATCTGGTTATACCTACATCTGTAGAGGCCGAGGAGGTGACTGTGTGTTGTTGAAATCTTGTTCAAGTTGTAAAAAATAATATGCAAGTGACTTAACCTTAGGCATATTTTAGTTTCATTTCAATAAGTGGGTGAGAAGATTGCGATAAGCAAGTTTGTAGCTCCCCTAATGGTGACATCACTTTGTGCATAACCTTAGAAATTTGGAGAAGGGAACCCTGCCACTTTTCCTAGCCTTAGCCATTGGCCACAAGCAACCCAATGGGGCTTAACTTATGAGAGGTGAATTTTTTCTTCAAGGTGGGAAAGTAATTTGTTTTTGTTAGACATGTGAGCAAGTATTGAAATATGGAAGTAAAAGGAATTTATAAGAAGCATAACTTTCTCTACTAGACTCCTTTTGGCGTCAACTTTTTTGAAAGTGTGTATTTCAAGATATTTGCCTTTATTTACTTTAATTTCCCTTTTCAATACATAAAAGACAATTTTTGGCCTTAAATATTTGTATACACACGAAATTATAAAGTGCCAACTTTGATAATTCTAGGGGTTATCATGTGCAATTTCATTTTTGCAATCTCTCTTTATGCATTATGGATCAAAATGTGATTCTCACACTATTTAACTATCACGAGTGGAAAAGTAAAGTGAAAATATTTTTGAGGAGAAAGGGTTTAAACTAGATCAAGTTAGGTCTTTAAACTAAACCAAAACTAAGTACAACTAAAGTTAATTGGTTTAATCGATGTGATGAGGCCTACGATCTATTATGTATGTTTGTATCTCCTAATTTAATCTTTCACATAGGATATGCTAGCACACCTAATGATATATGAACCATATTGGAAGGAATATTTGGGAATAAGGATTTAATGATGGGTCATGAATTAGAGAACATGTTTATTAGTTTGAGTACAAACAACTTTGACACTATATAAGATTTCTTAACAAACTTGAAACCACTTAGATTACGATGAAACAATATGGGATAGATAAGAAAATGAGAAAATTATTCTTTCTATTCTTTCCAAGTTGGGTCATGAATATTCAATTTTTTTCTACTTT
Organism: Taxus wallichiana var. yunnanensis; assembly: GCA_018340775.1. Lineage (NCBI taxonomy): Eukaryota > Viridiplantae > Streptophyta > Pinopsida > Cupressales > Taxaceae > Taxus > Taxus wallichiana. The sequence goes on along the minus strand of CM031234.1, from coordinate 346,736,495 downwards.
CCATTCCATTGGGAGTGCCCTTAGAGCCAAATGGAAATTTCCTTAAATGATTTTGCTAACTCCTTGAATAAGAAGCAATATAAGCTCATACAATGGGTACTTTTAAGTATTCTATGTCACGTGCCCTATTTGGTGGACAAGAAAAATATAATGTTTCAAACAATAAGGATAAGATACAAAACAAATAGGATAATGAGATAAAGAAGGATCTAAAACATGCCACTAAGCCCTCCTCTTCAAAAGCCAAACCTAAGAAAGAGAGGGCCATATGTGCATGTTGTAGCAAACCTAGACATGATAAACATAAGTGTATGTAGAGATATATTGATCACTTGACACACATTATAGAGAAGAAGAATATTAGGATTCTCATTTTACACACACAAAGTTCACCAGTTTAGGAGTTTACAAAGGTAAAAGACAACAATAAGGGGAAGGCTAAGGGAAAAGAACTTGTAGTAGTTTCTTCTCATCGTACACATAGGCTCTTGACTAGGGTGCTTCACACCACATGAATTCATCACATGTTTCCCTAAATTATTTATAGCCATGTTCTATGTCAACTATTTTGATGGGATATCACACTTTTGTTGACGTATCAGGGAGAGAGTCTATTGACATAGGTGTTGGGAAATTCAGGGTGTTCTTTTTCTACCTTCATTGCCAACTAATCTAGTAATCTCCTAGCAGTATATCAAATCACACACCACATTTTTAGTAAGCATGTTAAGTTTACCCTAGATTTTGTGGTTATTAGGGAGTTACATAGTGATTCTATAGTGGCATTAGGGAGAGTAGATCACTATTCTTGAGTTTAATTCTCACACTTTCCCCTAATGATGAGTCCTCTACAATTAAGGAGATCCCTTCAATATTGACTCCTAACACTTCACTTCCAATCACATTGTACTCACTAGGTATTTATGGTAGTTATGAGGATTTTAATTCAGCCTAGAAGACTCGTTTTGATTCTTCTTCTAGTACAAAGGATGAGAGTATATATGATGAGGATTTATATTTCAATCCAGATGATAAGAGAAATGATGAGGACTCACCTCCTTTCTCTTTTAGTTATGCTTCAAAGGATTTAGATTACATGAATCTTAAATTTCATCACTTCTTTCCTAGTCATGTATCATATGTTGACGAATCTCCTCTAGATTCTCCATCTTTAGGTCAATTTCTTCTTATTTTATAGACTTTTAGACCACTTCCTTCTAACATTATGACTTCTTGTTTGATTTGGACTTGAGATACACTACATTATGTAAATGATTTTTCTAGTGATGCATCGACGACGATAGGAAAACACAATCATAGTTCCAGGGGTGTTCCACATGTTTATTTTTCATTTGCCTTTGATATGTAGTACTTTAGTGTAACATCTTGCATTCTTTCTTAGGATTCGCCTTCACCAATTCCTCTTCTAATAGTAGGATTCGCATCTACAAGGTCTATTGAGATTTCATGAGGCCTCATCTTCTAGGGGGATTCCTAGTCCTATCTCTTTCTATTATTTCTCTCTTGATTTATGGAGGCTTCTCTATGTTCTTCTAGAGGGCTTATCTATTGAGGGAGATTTTCTATGTGCTTATGTTTTCTCTCTTTTGGGGAGGATTTTTTTCTATAGGTTTTCTCCCTTTCTCCACCTTATGATGGATTTTATTTGTACTTGGGTACCTCATTAATCCTTGTTACTGGGACCCAATTCATCTACCCACCTAAGCTATGCTTAAGGGGGTTGTTAGTATAGGTTTTTTATTCCATTGCATGGTTTTTTCTACACATGTATTTATATTTCTTAAGTGTCATTGGGATAGATGGGAGTTACACTTATCTACCTTTTAGGTGGCAGTTAAACTTCCCCACTTCCTATTTATACACCTCTTGTAAAGTTATTTTCTTATGCATTCAATATACAAGATATCTTTTGGCTCATGTTTGGTTCCTCTCTCTCACAACATTATTCTCTTTGTATGTTCATATTTTATTTATGCTAAATCTTAGCCCATAGTCTCAACATTAACTCTCTTGCATTTTGTGAATGGTCGCTTTGGACAACTAGTCCCACACAAATTGTAATATGTTCCTTGTGCTTAAGATCCTTGAGAATAAATTCCTCTTCTTTAAGGTTAGCCAACCCTAATATTTTCCACTTGATGTATGCATCAATATCTTATTTTTTTGATGCCTTATCTCTCTTGAAATTGGAAGAAAACATAATTATTTACCCTTTCATTCCAAAAATATATGTGTTTTTTTCAACTATTAGCATAATTATTTCCACTTTTGGGCCCCGAGAAGGAACCGATTTGATATAGCAAGAGGCCTCTCTAACTTGTTGATGACAAGTGAGAATATGTTATTGTAATGAATTGGATGGAATATATTGATTATTGATATAATAAGATCTCGGGATGCTTTAAAAAGTAAGTGTTTCTTGGCGATTTTGAATAGTAATTCATTTTAGAAGGCCAAAACTCATTGAAAAAATCCCTTATAAATTTCCTTATTTTAGCCATCAAGTTGGGACTTAAATGGATTAGATTCGAGTGCTTGGGGTGGGCTTATGATTTTATCATGAGAGTTTTGAGGAGCAGTACAACAAGTAAATTAGGAAACAAGGGAATTATATACATGGAACCAAATTGACTTGCATGTATAAGATGTTTTCAACTAAAACAATAAGGTCATGGGCTTCACGAAGAGTCCTTCCAACTAGGGATTGAGTCATTAGAGAAATATAAGAATCAAATAATTTTAAGTGATATACGAATGCCATACCTAGCATAGATATGAATTATGTATGTATTATTTTCCATGTCCATCTGAATCTTAGATTGAAGTATGATATGGTCTCCATAGATGCTATCTTAATTATTGTGAGACATTCTCTCGAAGATAAAACATTTACATCTTCTTTGAACTAATTGTGTAGTCTGATATGCCCTTAATCCTAGGTCATATATTGGGATATATATGGCCAACTTGTGGCTAGCATAATCCCTTAATATGTCATATCTCATTTATTTATGCTTTCATATGCCTAGTAGGTTAGTCTAAGTGGTTTACATAGCATAAGTAGGGTATATAGGAGGCGAAAATATTATATGATCATCATATTGAGAATTTGTGTCATATTGTAAGGTGTAGAGGTTTCAACCTTGAAGTGGCTAAGTAATTTATACTTGCATATTATAATCTTATCTCTCTATTTTGGTGTTCTTTGGTGTTATATTGCTGTTATTATTTTGATTTGTCTAAGTAATTTCCTTACAAGTGGTATTAGAGTAACCACCCGAAATTGAGTGATGAAGTGAGTGATAAGGAGGTATACCAACCCAAATTCTAGATTCTAATTCCTAAAGGTGCTCCATGAAATTAAGCGGGTGAAAAATATCTCTATCAACCTAGATTTCAAGTTGTGAAGCATAGTGGGATGATATGATCTCGGTGTGCGTATTTCACCAATGCCTCAATGTTTTGGTGTAAAATTTGTTACATCAAACTTTGGGTGATGCAATCTTAAGGAGTATAAATATGAGACACACCAAATTAGTATTTACAAAACATATCATTAACTTCATATCAAGCCTTTCATATGTATGAAATGGAAATCAATACTCCTACTTCCATATATGATTAGTGATAGTTGTCTTTGAATATTTAACGTATACTTTAACAATTAAAGAGACAACTATGAGATAATATTGAAATTATAGGAATACTTAAATACCTGTAACCACTCTAGGATCTTCCAATCCCTAAAATGATTATATAAAGAAAAAGGTAGTTATGCCCAAAAGGGGGAAAGAAATTCCCCCTTTCCTTTTAATTCCCCACTAAGGGAAAATGGACCAAATTGATTATATTTACTTGAATATCAATGAAAGTATGGTTAAATTATTAAAGATCTAGATAATAAAGATGAAATGTGAGCTTAAAAACATTATTACGAATAAAATGAGCTATGAAATATGATATTTATGAAACCATTGATGCCTTATTTGAGGGAATGAGAAAGATATCAAAATAACTGTTTGAACTACCCTAATACCTGAAAAATACAAAAATAATGCACATCAAACCCAAAAAAATCATTACATGGTCTCTAACCCTTGGATAATAGTAAACATTTCATCATATGGATCTACTATTCTTATGTCCCTCTTATGCCCTAGATATGCCTCGCAAAATGTTGTTTTTAATATACGAAGAAACTAAGGAAACACACGATGTAATATGATTTAAAATTTGCATCCTATTTTGATGTAATAAGATTTATAGTATTAATTGGAGCATCGTGGGCATTCTAAAAGAAACATGTGTGAAAATTCTTATAACATGGTAAGAAGATATCCCAAATACAAAAGCAAATGATTTATAACGTGTTTTGATATCATCCTTTAAGATATTATGAATTTTCTTTTTCTTATTTTATGGCAACACTTTCGATATAAAAACACAATGGCCTAAATCACTTGCGAGAAAAAAACAATGATCAATATTTGTATTCATTTATACATTTGTTACATGTAATTTGCATGTCAAATTCATCGGATTTTATGGTTCTAAATTTGATTCTCCAAAAATTAGTTTGTATATGACTCACACCATTTAATAAGAACTTTCACAAGAGTGAACTTTCTATTACTTTGATAGTTCATGGTAAAAACTTGGGGAAAATAAATAAAATGGTATGAATCCCATATCCTTAACGTTGACTATGTTAGTTGCATCCTTTTGATCCAACTCTCCTTCGTCATGACCATATAAGCATATATGTGTCGATGTTGACCTCATGAAACACTTTTTAAAAGACTCATATTCAAGTGGGTCCAAAAAAATATGCAAAAACTGATTTACATTAATATGACAGATGCATGTTTCATTGTCAATCTCTACTACCATAGAACTCATGACTATACAATTATGTCTCATATAGACCTTTAGTAATAAGTCAAAAACATGTTAGCTAGATTTTCTGCACAACTAAAAATCTAGGCAGTCATGAGATAAATCTCCCTCATTTACTGGTGAGGCTCCCGTGTAAGATGTTTATCAATTTAGTGGGTATGAATCTTAATAACTATTTGTGGGGTTTTACTTTAATCACAAAGCTCATGAACCATAGATAAGAAATTCTGCAACAAGTAAGCAATTAGTTTATGAAGTATTTTTAGAAGGGGAAATAATGGAATTTGGGAAAGAAGGAAGGAAGATGTGTGATTCAACCAATAGTTCACAGAGTTGGTCTCATACACATAGATTAAATAAACAAGTAGATCTCACAATATTCAGAAGTAAAGGAAAAGAAAAGCTTCTAATCTAAATCTCAGATAACACAAAGTTTATCTAAAGATCCACATAGAAGTAAGAAGCAAATGCACCATGGACACAAAGTTCTCTGGAAATCCCCTTTATTCAATTCCTCAGCTTTCACAGAAATGACATCAAGGGCTGCAACACAAAGTCTAGAACTCAAGAATGTTGATTAACAAATTCTGATCCTTTAACCCGTAGGCTCTTCCTCTATTTATAGTGTATAGAGGGCAATTACAAATAGAAGCTTTTTAAATGAATTTCCACATGTGGAAGCTATGAAAAAGGGAAGCAACTGGCAATATTCCTCCTGAATTCCTCTTTGCATGACATGCATGATTTATAACTAAAAATAGAACCTTCTATTTTGCATGTCTGCCACCTATTTCCAAGTAATTGACTTCTTCCAGTAACTTGAAGTAAGGGATTTTATAGACAATTACCTAAGTTTTACAATTTTAATTGATTTCTCAATTGCTTTGTCAGAGAAAATAAGAGAAAGAGGAGAAGAAATTAGAAGAAAGATGCAACAATCTTAGTCTTGTTCTTCTTCCATACTCTACATGTTGATCCAACTCAGTATTGCATTCTCGCTTCATTCACTTTAGCAATGAATGATCTGAATGATATTTCGCCTTGAATCGAGATGGATTTTTAGCCTATATGTTGTTGAATCATTTCCTTTGATTCTCACCAATTTGGATATGGAAGCAACTAAGTATGATTTGGCTTGTGGGTGTTGCCTCGACTGTCTTCTCTCTTTATCCTTGAAGCTTTTGTAGTTCTTCTCTCTAGACGTGCACTAGTAAAATGCTTTCCGTAAAGAACTCGACAAAACTCATCATATTTTATTTTTAATTGCATATGAGAAATTTTAAATTCTGGAAAGCACTCGGGTGAAGGAAAATACAAGTAAATTCAATGAAGGCTTCAAATAGAATATTGGGAGCACATCCACAAGCTCCTGAAAGGAATTTTCCATGCAATGAATTCCACTTGGGCTACGTTAGAAACAAGAGGATGAATTTTTCCAGAAGCCTTTGCAATTATGAGAGTTGGATCTATTTCTTCCTCTGATTCTAAAGATATATTCAATGTATCATACATTGACTTCATCTTCTTTTCACCAATATGAGCACCAATGAAGTATTCCTGCAAATAATTCAGAACAAGTATGCAGTCCATAACATGAATATCTAATTTCTTCACCAAGATCTGATTATAAAGCCTGTTGCCCTCTATTTTCGACTTAGCTTGCATGATAAGCAATCTATAAATATTATTTTATTCACCTGTGCACTCACATCAACATGCAAATAGCCAAAATAATAAAAGGAAGCCTTTCCAACCCTAGGCACCAAAATTGGATGCTTCCCAACAATTAAAAAAAAATCAGCTTTTAGGCATTTAGCTATGCCAGAATGGGTCGCACTTTTTGGCTAGAAATTGTGAAAAAAACATGAGGGCGAGGAACTAGAAAAATTCACCCTTCCAGTGGGCCCCAAAATTCCCATCTTTCACTTAAGTGATTTAACTTTAATGATGGGAAAAACAACCTTCCAGGAAGGCTCCAAATTCTCACCTTCCTTCCACCACCAAAATTCCCATTGGCACTTAAGTGATTTAACTTTAATGATGGGAAAAAACAACCTTCTAGGAAGGCTCCAAATTCCCACCTTTCTTCCACCACCAAAATTCCCATTGGCACTTAAGTGATTTAACTTTAATGATGGGAAAAAACAACCTTCCAGGAAGGATCCAAATTCCCACCTTCCTTCCACCACCAAAATTCCCATTGGCACTTAAAATCCCTCCTTCCAAAAAACGTGACTTGCATGGAAGAAAGCTTCTTCTCAAAAAGTGCGACTTGCATTAAGAAATTTCTCTTCCCAAAAAGTGTGACTTGCATGACTTCTGCTTTTAAAGTTGCGTGAAAAATCATCAACAACATTTTATTTCCATTTTTGAAATTTTTAGTGAAGAAAACACAAGCATAGAATAAAATTTTCCATTTTTGGAAAGGGTCAGGAAGATGTAGCAACAAAAACTTGCAAGTGCCATAAATTTCACTCCATGGCTCCATTTTAGGCGTCGTTTTCTCTAAAAGTGCATATTTTCTCGAGCTCTACACATTGATGGAAATATTTTTCTTATTTTCATAAAATCATTTTTGCACCTTTTTGGACCAAGAAATTTCTTACAATCTCCTGAAAGAATCTTAAGCTCGATCACATGTAGACAGATTAATAATTAAAAATACTAGATATATTTTCAAAACCCTAGGCCGAGGAAATATCTAGTAAGAAGAATGAATAGGCTATGAGAATTGTTGGAGAAAACAAACCAAAACATAGATGAAAAGAAATAAAACAAAAAAGAAGCTATGGACAATTGCTCAAAAATTTCTCCAATTAGGTTGGTATGTAAAAATTCTTCCCCTTGAGTGAATGTTCTGTGGTAATAATGATGGGGTGAAGTGCTTTATATAACCTAAATCCTCCAATTTTAGCTCAATCTATTTTTAAAAGAACTTTATTTATTTAATAAATAAATAAATAAAATTCTCTTAGACAAAACCTGGTGAAGGGATAAAGTGAGTTTTAACATGTGGGTACTTGGGGAATTTGGATTTTATGAATCTCTGAGGATACCTTAGAGCAATGCAAACAACTGCAGAAAAGAAAACACAAAACATGACCCGTTACTTGAAAAGAATGATTTAAAAAAAAAGGGTAGTCCTAGATTTCAAGGTGAAATCTTGGGGACACCAAAACAACATCCTTAGAAAACTATGGTTAGAAAAAAATAAAAAAAAAAAAAAATCATTGGGAATCAAAACCCTAAGGTCATGTTGAGTCCAATTGCTTCACTCTTGTCCTCCCCTTGAAAAAATTGTTCTTTAAGGCCCTCAAAAATGGATTTTTATGTTCATGAATTTCACAAGGTTGTAGACCTTTATTGGTGGATGTAAACAATTTGTATAGTTGTTAAGAGCCAAAATCAATCCTCTTCATCCTCAATCATGTTCACAACCTTATGGAATAGATTGAGAAAAATATAACAACTGAAGAGAGGTCTCAATGGTGGCTACACAATGCTTGTGAATAGAAAAGAGAGTAAGTGTTTAAATCATGGATACAATGGAATGCAAAGTAAAATGAATAACTTAACACATATATGTGGTTCACAGACTCAAGTGATTGTGTTGAAGAGATAATTCAATATTGTACCAAGTTGTGAAATTTCATAAAGGCTCATAATTCACAAACAACATTTCATGGTGTAGGATTGTGAGATGTTCTACATGTCACAATCTTGCAGGGCCACAAAGATTGTGATAGAGAATCCATCAAGTAGGAAAGTGATTACGAAATGACGATGTGTGGCCATTGTGAAACATTGGAATATAGTATTGTGTAGAGAACCCATTACAATGATATGGTTTGCAACTATTAATATCATTTTATCTATTTATTGTGATATTAGTTTTATTTGAAAGCTCTTGAAGAGATCATTTGACTAGACAAGATTCAAAGTGATTGTGTTCATAATTGGGTTACAATTAATGATTAAAGTCTCTAAATGTAATTTTTCTCTACAAAGGCTATTTAATGATTGTCAACAACTCTATGAAGCTCATATTATTGTTTTTGAATACTTCAAGAGACTACAATGCCTTGGGATGAATGGTAGACATATTTTACGATATTGGTGTGTAGTAGTATCCAATATTATATTTGATATCTTTTGAGTATGACATAGACACATTAAGAAAACCATTTCAATATGCATAAGCTTTAAAGTAACAACCAACCGTCTTAGGAAAGGAAAAATACGAGAGGATTGGTTGTCATTCAATGAGATCTATGATATGATTGTATGTAGAGGTCACATTTGTGAGAGTATTATAATTCAATGTTTCTCATCTTCCCTCTGCACTTTTTCTCTTCTCCAATTTTGTATAAACAAAGGAAGTCTCTCTACATTTTTGGCTTTCACTTTTTGGGTCTTTTACATTATAAGGTTTTACTTCTAGAATTTTCTATCTTTTGTTTATGGGATTTTTGGACCCACTTGTTTCTCATTTTTTTCATGGTGTTTTAACCCATGCCTGCTTTATGTATGGAGTTAGACCTTTTGTAGTGATATGTAAATATGTATACTTATCCAATCAGGTGAAAATATTATGTGGTTCTTGTTGGTCTTCTCTCCAAATTTTGTGTTTGTTTACCTTTTTCTCTTGTTTATGAATCGTGCCTTCAACCATATTGCGAAACAAGTTTGGTATCATCATCAAGATGAGAAAAAGCCACATTATTATATCTTGGTATACCACCATAATTTTTAATTTAACATGTTTCTCTCTTCCCTTTTCCAATATAAGCTTTTATCTAAGTTTAGTTTAACAAAGGGATAAATGAGAACCAAATCTATTTGGATCTTGTTCCTCGAGTAAGTGTGTCATAGTTTGGTACATCCTACAAAGTGATTGATATAAAAACAACCTTCTTAAGATATATATGACATTACTAGTTTTGACACACCAAATGGGAACTAAATTAAAATATCATGCTTTTTCTTTATCCTCAAAGGATATTTAACACATTTTTCTAATCTTTTGATGATAATATTAGATCTACTTACTTTTCAAGTAATTTCTCATCTTCTCGGTGACTCTACTTGATTAAAAGAATCCAAAATCTATTTTAAGCGAGACCTTGCACATTTCCAAATTATCTGTGTTTTAATTAAATCAATTTCATGGCACACCTTGTCAGATATTAGTAGGATTGAATGAAATATTGATATATAATCATTTTAACCAGGAATTTAAATGTTCCTAATTACAACAAGTACTAAGAAATATATACAAGAAGGAAATATAACACAACAGAAATATGCAAAACACATAACACATAGATCTACGTGGGAAAACTTGTCAAATAAAAAAACATGATATAAAGCATCATCCAATATATTAAGACAAAAGGAAATTACAAATGTTAGGTTTCATAGGGAACAAGACTTCACAGAACCCAGATACACAACCTTTCTTCTCACTTCTCCAATACAGTTTCACGGTCTTCACACCTCTTCCAACATACAAAATATCCATACGTGAATATAGTCTTATTATTATTATCATCATGTATGTGTGTGTACCCCACATTGGGATCTCACACTTTTATAATAGAGGTTGAGTAATAACCATAAATATCTATACCCCTCCATTTAGAACTATTTCAGAATAGTTATTTATTTGTTTTTCAAATAATAATTGTTTTATATTTGTTGATTTTGTTTTTATATATAAATTTATGCTTTATATTATCTTTTCTTATTAATATTAAGGGTCAATAATGGTGTGTGTATCCCCATAAACATTAATAGCTCACGACACTCCCATTAATATTTTTGGGTATACTTTCGGATCATACATTTTTATTAGAGAAGGAATTACAAACACACCTTCTCATGGAAGGATTTATAGTTATCACCTTTCTATAAAAGGAATTACAATCCACAAATCATATAGGTTGATTTGGGATTAGCATGTTAATGGGATTAAATAGATAACATCCCTAAGTTCCTCATGGATAGATGCATACATGAAGTCTTATATGAGTTTTGGAGCCTTTTCAATACACAGAATCTACATAACATAATACTTCTCTAGGTTCTATGTAAATAGAGTGATGCTTATAGTAAATCACATAGGGTGATTTTTATAATAGTTTTTACAATAGAATAAATACATATAAGAAAGTTACAACAAGGCCATTAGGAGGTGGATTTATCATACACTCCCCCTCAATGACAACTTTTAAAGGCCTATCATTGTTCTCGAACTTATAAAGCTTTACAATACATAGTGGTTTTATGAAGAATATCCCACTTGACCATTTGTTGGACATAATTGAAGATGAATTTCAATTATCTCGAGAAAATGTATATGAATTTCTATAAGTTTTGTTCTTTGATGTTGAATTGGATTGTTTGCAAGAGTTATGCAACTTTGGCTATCACAAAGAAGTGTTGTACTTTCATTGACATTCATATGGAGTTCTTCCAAAAATCTTCTTAACCACATTACTTCGTTCAAAACTTTCATAACACTTTTATACTCCAATTTTGTAGATAATAAATATATTGTAGGTTATTTTTTACTGCTCTAGTAATAACACCTAGTAACAATTTTTTTTTAATTCGTAAAGGCTTTTAACCGAATCTATGAAATGATATTATATTTAACCACTATCGGCTTCAAATTCACTTCATTTAGCTACAAACAACCCAAATTCACACATCATTTAGCTATAATTGGCCTCAATTCTAGTTCATTCGTCCCAATAGGGTATGCACCTAATGAGAGTTGAACTCGAGTACAATAGAAACAACAATCCCATTTTACTAACCCATCGACACCTCATCTAAAATATTCTCTATTTGTAGTATCACCAATATGATTAGCTTCACAATATCTAAATAATTTAACATTATTTTCATAAGAATAATAAATACCATAATTAATTGTTCCTTTGATAGACTATTTACACCATAAATGAAATAAACAAGAGTTTGATATAGAGGTCTTTCCTTACTTATTAAAAGGTGTAAGAATTATATAAGCGAATATTCTTAATTAATTAATAAATATTAACCGCATAAAAATCAAAATATAGTTATTAATACATTTTGTGATGATAAAACAATAAAATGATTTCTTAAACACAAAGAGAGATGAGTACTTATCTTAACATAGATGTACAAAGGTGAGTTGGGTGTATAAACTGGATGTACAAGATAATAGGAATCTATATGTGCTTCATCTACAGACTGGATGTATAGGCTAATAAGAATCTATAAGTGCTTCATCTCTGGAATAGTGACTACAATCTAATCTTGTATGAAAGCATACAACTTCTGTTGGGGTGTAGTATAATATTGTTTTGGGCTATAGATCATTGAACCAATAGATGATAGGGTTCTAAAACTTATGGTGATATCATTGGTCTTGAAATATGCTTTGTTATCTATCATTAGGGCTTGTAAAATTGTGACACCTTCATGTACTTACTTATAATATATAAAACCCTATAATACCTTCACTAACACTTCATGAACACATTTAGATAATAAAATGATAAATCCATGCATGGGTGGAGTTGTCATCGACCCTAATGGACAAACCCTATAAAATCAATTCAATAATTATAGTATATTCCATTATTAGTGGGATAAAAATCCATGTAATGCTCCTATTGAAAGTACAATGGTGTATGTAAATCTAAGTCAACCCCTTATCGTGCTCTTATGCCTCTTGATACAAAGAGTAGAAAGTGTAACTATAAATAGAATAGAGATGTACCATACATATTAGTGATATAGTGTAATGTGTTAGAGTAGGTATTTACCTTAGCTCATGTTCACCTAGGTACTTTATTTACCTTTATTGTATTTATCCTCACCCACTTATGTGTGTGGATATTTCTTTTATCTTATTTAAATATTAGGAGATATTAGCTAGTTGTTAGGTATAGTTCTTTCCTTGATCTATGGTATTGATTAGATCCTTGATGTCTAGTTCTCTCCTAAATCTATGGTCTTGACTAGTTCTTTGATGACTAGTTATTTCCTTGATTTATGGATTAATCTACGACCTTGACTGGTTCTTAGATTGTTATTCCTTGCCTATTTAAGCAAGGCCCATTCTCAATGTATTGCATTGAGTTCCATAATAATATATAATATTTTTTCTCATTTGTTTGCAAAGGTTTTATGTAAAGCTATTCTGGAGAATTTCTTTCATCTTATTGATTTTGGTGTTTGATTAGCATCTCGTGTTCTTGGCTTGAGTACGATCTAGTTATCGTTCCTTTCATAATGTGCTTTAGATTTTAAATTGATTCCCTTTATCCCTTAAGATCTTTGGTAATGCTTCACGTGACTTGATCTTGCTAAGACTTAGCTCTAGGGGATTTAAAGGCTTGTGATTGGGAAGCTAGGTTCTTAGACCTTGTTTGAGTGCTTCACCATATGTGGTGGCCCCTCTAAAATATGTGTTGCTATGTTAGGAAGATATATGAGAGATTTGAGTGCTTAAGGAATGTAGTTTACTCTTGAGAATGTTAGGTAAGTGTTAGGTGAGTTCTTAAGTGTACTAGAGTTGTTTATATATGATTTTGTAGGTTATATTTCATATCAAGGTCAACCTATAAGATAAGAAATGACCCATAAAATATATTCAATTTGATAAAAGAATCCTTAGAGAGATAGATCCAAGACCATATAGGTAAAGCCGATCACTACTTGATTGGTTCCATATTGTACAATTTTAGATAAATAGGTAATGATGTTTAGATAAGATTATGAGTGAGATGTCTGCATGAGTGATATACAACTTTACATAAATGAAACTAAGTTAGTGAAAAAAAAAGTAGTGTGTAGAGTTAAGCAAGACACATGGGAGAGAGAGATATGTTAATTAGGCTTAGGATGTATGTGCAAGTCATAGTATAGAAAGTTTCCAAATTTAGGTATCTACATTGAGAATAGTTGTTAACAATCATAATACATTTAGGGAAGCAAAGATGACTATGGAATAAGGTTGTTCATAGATCCTCAAACCCTAGCCTTTTGAGATTTTGAATTGTGAAGGTGGAAGAGCAATGGACCAAATCTGGTGTCTCTTATTATAATAGATCTCATAACTTTTGAGGATATGGTGATGCAAATCTCCACACCTTTACGTTCATTCATCACTTCATAATAATCAATTTCCTTCACTAACATTTGTACCCTATTTTGGATGACTTAGTTCTAGGATCAAGAATAACTAAAATGGAAAAATTTGATCTTTCAAGATTTATAACCTTGTATCAATACCATTTCTTGTCCTAACAACATGTAATTGTACCCATTTGATCTGTCATCTTGACCTAAAACATTAGGAGTCTTCATCTACCCTATCCCACCTTCAATCTCCTTCCTCTAGTTATCTTTTTTTTTTTCTTTAATGTCACTTTAGGAATTGATATAAGTACAAACATCCATCAAGTAATATAAACATCAACCAACACCTTATAATGCTCACAACCTCGGGTCACTCAAGTGCACCTATTAAGAGGATCCAATTTCATGAAACTGTTGGTGTTACTCACCATGTTTAGTATTCTTCACTAGTCTTCTTCTAGTAGATTGAGCTTCCAATAGAAAAAGTTTGTATTTTTACATCCAAGGACCCCTACTCCCTTATTATCCTATTCACATTCATAACACCAAGATATATCACTGTCCACAATAGTTAGATATAGAGGTAGTTCAATTATTCTACAAGAGTCCAACTTTGCCCTTAAGAGTTCTTGAGCACAAAGTACTTGGTCCACCCAAGGTTGAAGTAACCTAGAAACAACCTGAGTAAGTTATCCCTTGCACTAGTCTCTCTTCATTCACCCTAATGTGTGCCTCAAATTTCGGTCTCCAATCGTTACCCTTCTCTCAAGGATCCAAATTTTATTTTTCTAGTATTTATTTCTTCCTAAATAGGTTAAAGATGAAAGAATTACAACTTTAGGTGTCCATTACATTGGCCTCCTAGGTTACACGTTTCAATATAGGTTTCCATGCAAAAATTCCACTAATTCCACCATTCTAGGGTCTTGGTTAGGTTTTGACAATCTTTGTGAAAATATCGGTTGTGAACTAGTAAAGATAACATCAAAATAACCCATTGGACATTTAATTTTCCTTCAAAATATTCAACTAAATGTTGTCATAGTCTTGGCTTCCCAATTTCAGATCAAAAATCAAAGATTTCATGCCCCAAACATTAAACCCTAACTCTATGGCAATATTAACTCGAGAGAGTGTTTTTTTCACCACAAAAGGAGTTTACTTTTTTCAAAACTCCAAATTACATATTTAGCCTTACAATGACTTCCCTATAACTATATTTTAATAATAAGGAAAATCTATTCATCAAAATTCATTTTCTTTAGCATTTATACTAACTCTTCTCAAGCACACAATCCAATTTTAGGTTCATGAAATATTTTCTAACATTTAATGAGTATGGCCCCTAATTATCACCATTTGAAACATATTTCCATCTTCTCATTAGCATAAAGACATGGTGATTCAAACCTTAACTCAAAATACTATGATCATGTCCTCAAACCTCCGCTCAAATACAATACACCAAATTTCTCTAGTTTTCCTGAGCTTGCAATGAAATTAACAAGAAATTCAACCATAAGACCCTAAATTATTATTTCAACCTTATTTACATGTAACTCACATTGAATGTATTCACCATAAGGTTTTCAAGTTTGTTATATAGAAAGAAACTACAAAATTCACAAATCTGAGAATGACAATCATATACTAGTCCATGAGTTGATAATTCACTCAAGAATATCACTCCTATTCTCTTATTTGTATCTTTATTAACATCCTACGATTAAATTCAACCATTGTTATAATTCTCAACCCTCATATTCCATAATCTCTGAATCTCATGCATTCAAAACGCAGACTTTTACAAGAAGTACAAGATATAATGTCAAAAATAGAGTTATTCAAGAATCTATAATATTTACATACAAAATTTCCTTTTCACCTAAAACCCCTACTTCTCCTTCCCCCTTCTTGAAGGGATTCTCCCTTTCCTTGAATGAATGAACCCATAACTCTGCTTTTTTTCTTGTATTTATTTCTTGCTCCTATAACCCTAACTATTATTTTGATGACTCATCATGACCTACAAACCTTAGGTCTTAGTAAAATGACACAAATTATACCTCCTAGGAAATTTAATACCTTATTACACCTATTCCATACTTTCTAAATGACTAAAATTCCTCTTTCAAGCCAAAATCCATCAAAATACCCCTTTAGGAATTCAAATTACATTTTGGAGGGAAACCTCCTATTTCAAATTTCTTGATGGCTTTGACCAACCTAAACACTCTAAAGGGACTATTAGGACCCTACTTACCTCCTCCAAACCTTACTTTGAATAATCCAACCCAAATGACATAATTTTTACAAAATCTCAAAATTTCCTTATTGGAGAGAAGATGCTCCTGCATCATATGGATGATGAGTTTTGAGGTTGATGACGAAGGTCTCACTAATTCAAATAAGGAGAGGCTATGAAAGTTAACTAAAGACATGGTAGTTTAGTATGACCAAGTTTGTAATAATGAGGATATCTCATAGGATTAGAGTAGTGATGATCCTAGATCGTAGTCAGTTGGGCCCCCAATTACCATTCGGATGCGATTTAGGGCGTGTTCTTGGTTTTATAAGTTTTTAGTCTTATAAAAAAAATCCAAAGGAGGTGGTTGATGAAGAAGTGTTATCTAAAAAATATAGACAACATATCATTAAGTTTGAGGAGGGACTATCTAAGGGTCGAAAAAGTGAGGATGTAGAGTTGAATATGGAGTATTTTGATTCTACCATCATGGAGGAGATTGGATCAAATATTGATGACCAAAAATTAAAATATATATCCTTAACCTAGGTCATGGATTGCCCAAGGAATCCTCATTATTAGAGGGGTATCATGTAGTTGGGCCTACCTAAAATAATCTTATATCCACGAGAGGATTTGGATGTTGATAATCATTCTAGAAGACAATGTGGGTATGATCTGACCTATCAATCCCATGAAGTTTTCTCTAATGATAAGGATAGTGGGAAAAAATTAGAAGGGGCACCTAAGGATCACAATAGGGATCCTTCTGATGGCTTAAAGGAAAATAAGGTAAATACCCGGGGTAAGAGACAAGTAGTCCATCTAGAAGTTTTGGGAGAACCCTTCATTAATGAACATGGCCTTATTATTTTGGGAAGGGTTGAAGGTAAGCTTTGGTGGGGTTCCAGGTTCTAAAATTGGAGTAGGTAATATTGAAAGGGGGGATTGGAGAAGCATTAATTTTTTCCCGAATCGATATTTTGTGATCTCTTTATATTCTAAATACTTATCGAATAAGGTCCTACAAAGACCAACTTGGTTGTTATAAAAATATAATATGTGTCTCTAGGTGGAATTTGGAACCAATCATCCAATATTTTAATAAAAAGGAGGATATGCATAAGAATGTATAATCTACCCCTTAATTTTTGGAATTTGTAGTCTATGAGAAGGATAGGTAAGTATTGGGGGAATTTCTACATGTTGACTCAACATTTTAGGATCTACATTTTGATAGATTCGTTTGGATCAAGGTTCGGGTAAACTCTAATCAACTTCTTTTACCATTTGTGAGGCTATCTTTAAATAATGATTCTTGGATGCATTAGGTGGTCTATGAATTCCTAGTTGTGAAGCATTGTTTTTTTGTCATGTCACCTCACATTTGGCTAGGTTTTTTCATCGACTCGATCTATAAAGAAAATTTTCTTTGAAACCTAGAGTAGAGTAGAGAGTTAAAAAGGGCCCTTGTCGGTATATTGGGGTTTAAAATGAAGCCATCAAATTTGGATCCCCAACTATTCAAAAAAAAAATGGGGACGAGGATGTTTAGATTTTGTTGAAGATTTATAATCCCAATAATACTGTCATATAAAAGCAATGGATCCATATTTAGAAAGACACCTTGAATTTTGGGTCCCATAATGTATTATTTTCATTATCTTCTAAAGATGTGCTACTGCCAAAGATATCTAATGATGATGAATTTAATACCTTGTCAATTCATAATTGATCCCAAACCCAAATGAGGGTAGCTAGCGTGCTAAGGATGGGTGGTGAAATAAGAAATTTGGTGCATGTGGAAAATAACTTCAAGCTATGCGATAACGATAACATGAGTAGGGTTTTGTACCTTTTTTGTTTTTCTAAGAGGATGTGGGAAACAAGGAAGTAAACAAGTTGTGGATACAAAAGAGTGTCTTTAGATTTTGAATACAACATCTGGTTTTTCTATGACATTTTCAAAGGATGGAGGATCAATTCTTCATACGAAGCCAACATAACATATGAAGATTAAAGATAATCTCATTTTCCAATAGATTTTTCATAATGTAGGGTGGATGGAATTTTTAAAGAAATTTCATGGTTTTGAAAAACATATTTTTTTAGAGTTTATTGATGCTTAGAAATATATTATTTTGTAGGGGCCTTCAAATTGAGGTATTTTAAGAAAGTATTGGGAGGATTTTAAATATCCCATACATAGGGAGTGAAGGTTCATTAATAAACAATGAGGGATAATGTGTATAGAAGAGTTATTACAACATGGAGAATTGGTACAAGATATGGGAAAGGGTATTCTACACACATCTTTGTCGGATCACCGGGCTGGAAGTGATGCTTATCAATTATGAAGTATATTACTTGTGAATGTAGGTTATTCCTTCTATACTCCTATCATTTTGAGCTTTTATCTCATCTTAGATATAATAAGTTGGTAAATCTATTGTTCCTTCTTCTTAAATCTCTAGAAATCATGGAACATAGAACTACGGGAGGGAATATGAGGGCTTTAGCCCATCAATGGTTAATTAAACTGATAATTTTAGATGCCTTGAAATCTTCTTTAGTGGATTCTCTTGGGATAAGTTTTGTACCTGCTCTAGGCCAATAAGGGTGTCAAAGGTGAAAAAAAGAAATATTGTAAGTGAAACATCGTCCTCTTCTTCTAATGGGGTTGTGGTAGTGAAAGTAAAGACACCAAAGGATTATAGTGATAATGGGTTACCTAGAAGATCTGCAAGGTTGAAACTTCTCGTGACGTTGCTTCCGAGATCATAAGATGCCCAAGAAAATAGTACAAGAGTGGGAATATGATGAGAAGGTTACTCTTAAGATTACTAAAAAGGCGTGGGGTGAGAGAAAAATGATAATGGAGGAGAAGTATGGGATTGAACAGTGGTACAAAGGAGACTAAATATGCTTAGAAAAAGGTAGATGAATCTATTTTTTCTAACATTGGCCACCAAGAGTCTTCAATGTTGACAGGATGGAAAAATAAAATTGAATCTAAACCGGCTTCTTTAGAGTTTCAGGTGCCCATTCTTCGAATGCAACATGATGGTCAATTGGAAATTCTAGTAGACATTACTTCTACCAAATGAAACAATGTGGGTATATCTCGAATTGATGATAAAGTAACTATTATATATGAGGCTCCTCTTATTTCTCCTCGAATGATTTGTAGAATGTTCATTTACATGTTGAGGCTAGTGGTATAGGGGTGCATGTATTATAAAAAAATTATGATATGAGAACCCAAACTATGGGTACAAATGTTTTAAAAATGGCTAGTTTGGAAAAGGAGGCCAAGATTTTGGATACACAAGACCATCATACCATGCAGGATAAATATACTCAAATGGAGGGAGTTTTCACCCCTTGCCACCAACTGTTAATATTTTAATTGGAGAGATGTGTACTTCTTTGATGAGGACAAAATAAGACCCGGGTGGTTTTAGATTATCGTTGGATAAGTATTACAATGACTTACAAAGAATTCTTAGGGATGTGAAAGGCTTTATATTTAAATTTTTACGAAATAAACAATTGAGAGATTGAAATTAAAGGTTTATAAGATCATTTGCTCCGGGCATGTAAATTGGGAGTTTAGATTTTAGCATGTAGAGCTCCACCAAAGATTTATGCTTTCATTCTAGAGGAAACATGTCTAAATTTCTAGCTTAGATGGTTAGGACCCAACTTCCAATTAAAATTACAAGGGGTAAGGAGTTACATTAGGTTTTCTTCCCTTCCACGGAAGAAGAGAAGAACTTGATCTATGAGGCCTTTATTCACAATCCGATTCTTCCCGTAGACAATTCATGAAACCCCAACTTGTACGTTGGAGATGTTTCTTTAAAGCCCTTTGTCTCATACCTCCAAAATGAGGTAAGAATTGATTAGGAACGTTCAATATTCCAAGAAGGAATTAAGTCAATCCTTGTGGTTTATGGTAGATTACCGTAAACCCACCAAAATTAGGAAGAAATATAAGATATTATGACATATTGAATAATTTTGGGATAAAATGGAGCATATTAAGGAGGTTGGACAATCTGCTAGAAGAATTCTACAAGCCTCGGGACCTAAAGCCTTGAATGAATGCTCGAGAGAGGTGGAATTTTCTTCCTCCTACACTTAGAAGGAGAAAATTGATGTCTCCTTATAATGTTGTTTAGGCTAGGAAAAGAGTAAATTTCTACATTAGGGACATGAAGTGGACAGGTTGAGGTGGATGGGCTTGAAATTTTAGCTACCTTTTTTGTAGTGGTCAATCATTCACTATATGGGGAATGTGAGTTGGATAGATAGGAGCAATTTTCTATATGGATCCAATACGAAAAGGCTAAAGAATATTATGTCGAATTAGATGAACCTTCCACCAGTCCCATGGACAATTCAACATTGTGTGCCTACCTTAACCAAAACTAAAATTTGTGTTACGATAATGGCTACAGAAAAACCTATAAGGAATACAATGTCATAGTTTTTCTAAAGGTTGTTCCTCGATCATCTTTTGGACCATGAATATGTAGATTTTGATCTTTTTGGGTATGTTACGAAGCTACAAATGTTGGTTACTATACACAATTTTTATCTTTTTGGGGTCAAATGTAGAAGACCTATTTTTTCTAATGTAGAGCTATTTTGTTGCATGGAGACTTTTTTCTTGGTTTTCTAGGGTATGAGAAACTTTTTGAATATTTTATGAAGTTTGGGTATTTATGTTACCTTTATTGTAATGATTATCTTTATGAAAATTAATGAAAGGGTAAGGGACCCACCAACCCTCTTATTTACCGATCATTTTTACTAATTTATAATGATCTAGGTACACATCTTTCATGAATATTAAAGCACCACCTATAACAAAAGAAATACATAGCCTAGTAATAGTTAGAAAAAATAGACTACTAACTAGTTTCCTATATTATGTGGGATTTTCTTTTTATGTGCACATTTTGGATCATGTTTGATGCCAATTTCAATAGGTATAAAGGGAGGTTTAGATTCAGTCATGTTAAATTTGATTAGTAAGTTATGGGAATATTGTGATTGAGACACACATATTGGGTTTGAATATTGAAATATAGTTGTGTCATGAAAGTGATGAAGCATGCCTACATCATTCATCTCAAATTATTGCTTTAACTTAGAATTAAATATATGAATTACATTTGTATGATTTCTTTGGTTATGAGAAAATCATCAACATAAAGTAATATTAGAATAATATGATTATCCTCTACTTTTACAAACATAATTATCATAGAAACAATTAGTAAATCTAAGTGTTTTAACATAATTGTTTATCTTTGAGTACCAAGTTCTAGGATCTTGTTTCATACCATAATGAGATTTCTTAAGCCTAAAAACATAATGTTCCTTATTAGGTTCTTGAAACCCTTTTGGTTGAGTCATGTTCACTTTTTCATGGATTAAACTCTATTTCTCTTAAAATAATGTTGAGAATTTCCACAAAATATCGACATCTTAAGCTTGTACAATACATTTTTATTATATAAATATTTCATGACCGTATAATACAATCACTTAATTTCACCTTTGGATGCATTCAAAATACACATGTTGAATTTTTCGTATCAAGAACTTCAAGGAGTGTACTATATCCTTGGCATATATGGCAAGAGAGCAATATGAAACATTTCAATAATAAAATTGATAATATTAACTTAGTTAGACAAGGAAGTATTAAAATATCCTTTATTTTTATTTTTTTAAATTTTTTTAAGAAAAACCAACTTTTATTTTTAAACAAATATATTTGAACAACATATATAGATAGACTAATGTATTTCAATTGAATAAGAAACATCAAGATTCTTTGACGAAATATTGTAAGCACTAATTATTAACACGTGTATTAAACATTAGTGCTTTTAAATCATTTTCCCAACCTTCATATTTAAATATAGTTAATGAAGTAATGTCATGATAACTTTTTGGGGGGTGGGGTGGGGAACACTTGGTTCGTATTTTAGGTAACACAAGCTACGGTCCCCCTCTTTTGTGTTTCTTAACAATCACTAGTGCCCTAAACTTTTACAAAGAGCATTTTTGCATATAGCTTTCATATGTAATTCTTATATCTTCTATTATATTAGATTATTTTCACTTATTAAAGTGTGGAAGAAAAATTTCCTATGTTTATAGTTATATACCCGAAAAATTCAAATTTTATAGGGACCACTTTAAGGAAAATTTCACCTAAGAGGACTCTTTAGTCAATGTCCATCGATATTCACACACATTTTTTTCTACTTTTAAATGGAACATTACAAGTTATATTAGGCGATGTTTGTACATTTTGAATAATAGCGAACCAAGAGTTTTAGGATAAACATTTAAATTTCCAGAAATTTATAAATTCCGCCAAAGTGGAAAAAAATTGGGACCTTAAATATTGTTTTCAATAATTCTAAACCAATTTTAAGACCTTAAAAAGATAAAATTTTATGCTTAGAAAAAAATCTCCTGTGTTTTAAAAAAAATCATTTAAATTTTTCTTCATAGAAAAAAAATAGTTTGAGGAGTTTAAACCCCTAACCTCTCAATTGAATATTTTAGCAAAACATTTATAATCAACTATGTTACTTGCTTAAGCAATAATATATATGTAAGATCTTATATTTAAAGGCTTATCGGGCACAAGTTAGAGTTAACATTGAACTTGTTGAGATGGATGTATAGTCATGGCGAGTCATGTTACATGGTGTTAAGTTACTGCCATAGGTAGGTAAGGCAAGTTAGGGTTTCCCTTGTTAGCACACTAGTTTGGTATTCAAATTATTTACCTTTACAATCCTTTAGGATTTATTATTCATTGTTTACTTTTGCATACCACTTTGCTTTGGGAAGCTTATAAGAGTTTTGTGGGTGATTTATGTTGTCACCTAGAATGTTTCAGGAGATTTGGAATTTGTTGAGGTGAAAACAAGGTGTCCCTTCCTAATTAATAGGGATCACCATAGTTTGGATCTGGGATGAGAGGTCGAGTTGTCTAGTGGAGGGAACTTTCACTAATGTACAAACATGACCATTATGGCATGTCGAGCCGAGGTGGATCTACAAGATAAGGATGTCATTGTTACTTGTGTTATCTCTCCACCTTCCGGAATTGATTCGATACGGGTTTGAATGAGGAGATATTTTAGAAGATAAGTTCATCAAAGATATTTATGGTCCATAACAAACAATCATCATGTGTGTTTTTGTGGAGACAATGAAGTGGAAAGAAAAGTTTCTCTCGTGTTCTTCTTACTAAGGCCATTTTGTTCGCATGTAAGATGATTACCATTTTCCCCTTCTATTTATACCATATAAATCTAAAATAATTTACAATGTATTGGGCTGGATCCATAACGTGAGCGTGAACCACGAGGATCAACAGTTGTGTGCACATCAAAGTTGTTGCACTCCGGTGAAAACATGAAAGCGCTCTAAGTAATCAACAAGAAAATTAACCGCAATCAATTGTTCATGAAAAAATAATAGGTCTACTGAAGCTCATAGATCAAAAGGAAGAGTACATATGGAGAGTGTTGTGTAACTCCCATGCATGGACATATCAAACT
The DNA here is from genome assembly GCA_018340775.1 of Taxus wallichiana var. yunnanensis. Taxonomy (NCBI): domain Eukaryota; kingdom Viridiplantae; phylum Streptophyta; class Pinopsida; order Cupressales; family Taxaceae; genus Taxus; species Taxus wallichiana. The sequence continues at coordinate 346,712,594 of CM031234.1, read as the reverse complement.
CCCACAATGGAGTGAGGAGTTGTAACATTATGAAGAGAATGTAACTCCTATATGACAATGACACATATGACAAGAATGACAGATTCTATGATGGAATCTGTCATATGTCATATAACTCCCTAATAGACCTATGAATCACCTAAGTGAGATGACTCACCATGTGTGAGGTGGAAAATTCCTAATAACTAAATAAAAGGTGAAAAATATACCTCACACCAACACCCCTTCATCAAAGCTTAGGTAGAGGCATGACAAGATAGAAAGAGAAAGAGAACTCCCCTATACAAATAATAAATATGCATCATATGGGTCCCGACAACTAAAGGCACGATAAGGTACTGTTGTCACTTTGAAATGCACCCTTTAGAGAATGGTGTGATAACTCTCCTTTCAATTGACAAAATGGAAACACTCATAGGTTGTGGGTGACCTATATGTTGGAGTGAGTTTCCGAGAGAGGACTAGCTCCCTAGTGCAACAACTAAACTAATTCTATCTCCTACGGCTAAATCTATTCCACTAAAATCGACTAGGAAAAGGGAGAAGGAAGGGAACGAAAAAAAAGCCGAAAAGGGTGGTGATACACTAGAATGTTTTGAGAACTTTAGACTTATTTAGATCACACAGATGAAGCAAGGAAGCCACACACACCATACACTAACTACAAGTAATTGAGTCAAAGTGAAAGTAATTCATAGAAGGGTTCTGAATGAATTGTCACGGACAAGAAGGGGCAACAGATGGCTCCACAACAAGATCCTGCAAACAACCTGTCAAACATAATCTATGACCTGCAAATTGACACAAGACTGCATAAAGGCATGAGAGATTTGAATTGATTAGACAAGGATAGAAAAGTAACAAGAAATAAAATCAGTTTAAAACAAAGTATGCACTAAATACATATCGTAGAAAGGTAAAACATGACTCCTTTAATGCTCCAAGAGGTGGAATAAGCATAGAAAATCATTCACGACCCTTGATTTCTCACTCGGAAAGACTAAATTGCTTCAAAATATGAATGTAGAAGAAAAGATAATTTTACAATGTTTCGTGAAGTTTTTTGTATAGAAATCTAAGAGGGAGGAAGAATATTAAAAGCATAGACATGCAAGTCGAACTTAAAAATAGGATAAAAGCAATGCAATTGTTTGCTTGCTTGGAAAGTAACTCCTTCTGAGTAAAAACATGCATTATGGCTTTATTCTTTATCCTTTTTGCTCAAAAATAAAATCTACATGTTTTAAAATAGCTTTTCCTTTGTTTACATGATTTGTTATCCTTTATTTAACTTCTAGATGACAAAACAAGTCACTATGCATGCTTTTATCTATTTTTCGATCTTTTTACGCAACCCTTACTTTTTGGCATGGATTTTCCTCATAATGTCTTCAATCCCTGAAATAAATGATGTCGAATTGAATATTAGGATGAGAGCTTTCCAATGAGACCAATTTTATAATATTTGGGGTTATAGAACAAAAGTTATGGCGTCATGAAGTTCTGCTTGTCATGATGCACAAAAAATTGACACATCTCATCTTCGATTGGCTATAGAATAGCTCCTTACTTACGTGTCTACGAATTTGACCTTTTAAAATGTGATCCAATAAAAATATGACACATATATTATGGATTTCACGGTTTAGGGATAAAATTTTCATTATGAGGTACAAGCCAATAAAAATGCTCCACGAAATTTCACGATTTGAGCTTCTTTTGTTCCACTAAAAATTACAAAACTTAAACCAATAACATAAGTCCACGCTTTCACAAATTAGAATTTTGATTGGGTTTTACAATATCTAATCCAATAGAAAGGCTCCACGTAATTTCAAAAATTACTCGATTGACCACTATGAATCTTAGACAAATAAAATAGCTCCACGCCCTTCATAACTAAGTTTTACGAAACATGAGCCAATAGAAACATCCCACAAATCTCCTCCTTTTATATTTTTTGACCTTCCAAACCTGAAATCCTTTCATCCATTTTAACTTATCCTAGGGACTTGAGGTTCGCCGGAGTTCATCACCTTGAACTTCACTGGAATGGAGACACGTGTCCTTCCTCTACCCTTTGATCTTCGTTGTGTATCGGTCTCGATCCCGCCACATGTCATATTGACCATGTTAACCACCCATCCTTCTCCCACACACCCGAAAGCTTTACAAATATAATTTATTCCATGACCTTATTTCTACCAAGGTTAAAAACAACGAGGAGTCCAAAATCCCGCCACGTAGCCTCTGCCTAGATGTTTACATGTTAAAGTTGATGGGAATTTGAACGTTTGTCAACTTTAAAAGAGGATGTTAATGCTTTATAACTTAGTCTCCCGTGTTTTTCCAAATACCAATGGTCAAGATTTCTTTCCAGAGATGGAATTTTAATGGCCATTTGAACATATTTTTCCCTACCAAGAAATGTTTTCGTTCTCGATGTTTTCCAACAGGACCTTCACAATTATAGTCCTCACTCATGCACTCCATCCATATAAGTTATTCCCAGGGAATCGTTCTTCCATTAATGACCTACATGCATTTCCTAAAGCTCCGTCCATTTGAGAGACGAGTTTCAAGTTGCCTTCTTACACATGTGCGAGAAATGTCAACATTTCTAGTGATTCTGTGGGGTCAGCGGCCTACTAGTTGAAACAATCTGGTACCTTGATGCATCCATTGGGCATGGAGTCAAGTGATAAATGTTGTAACTTGCTTAGAACTGTAAGAACACTGAAAATACCTTCCAACAAAAGGAAAACATGTGCATGCAAGCACTTATTGAAAAGACAACTATCCTAAGAAAACTGGAAAAACATTGTGCATGTAAGAACTTATTGAATTGAAATCCTACCTACCCTACTCTAACTAGACATAAAAGGAAATCTAAAAAAATCATAGATTGGTTGGGAGAAATAACTTCCTTTTCTTAGAAAGTGTGGCCATGAGATCAGTTTTGCAACTAGATCACATGGTATAAGTGTAAACATGGCTTGCACCATTGATTTTCCCAAAATATCAGCCCAGAGAAGAATAAACACCTCTATAGGATCTGAATTCTGTTTTTGTAGATGTTGAGGTTGATTTTTGACAACTTGAAGCTCTTTCTTATGCTCTGAAATGAGCACAACTGATGGAAACTCCTTCTGTGGCTCTTAATTAGCCAATTACCTTATTAGACATGGTTTTCTCATAACTGATAAACTCATTTTCCTGATTTTCCCTTCTTCTTTGTGTGCAACTTCATCATTTGATTCTTTCTCAAGCTCAAAGGAGAATTTAATAACAAGAGAGCCTTTATTGAAAAAGATAGATGATGAAGATGGAATACTTAAAATTTCAATTAGCTCTTCTTCATCATCAAAATCTTCTAAGTATGATAAAACTTCATCTTCTTTATTGTCCATGCTTGATGAGAACTCCTTTTGAATTTGAATTTCTTTGTTGATTTCCTCCTCTGCTTGATTGTTTTCAAGCTTATCTGAAGTTGATAAATTTTTCTCTTGATTTTTGATCTTTTCATGCACAAACATCCCTGCATTCTCATGCTCTACTTCTTCAAATAAGAAACTAGAGAGCTCAAACTCATCTTCTTTAAAATATTGAGGCCCTTCTTGGCTCTTTGCAGTGACTAATGATGTTATTGTTGTATCAATACAACCTTCCAAAAGTGCAGCAAGTTCTAAACATGTAGAGCAATTATGATCATTGCATTCCTTTGAAAAATCTTGCTCACTTTGCAGACATTCTTCCTCAAGGCCTTGGATGCCAATAGTGTTCAAAAATACTTTCTCCTCTCCTCTAGTTCCAATCTAATTATCCTTGAAATCTTATCGATTCTCCTTGACATTTAACACCTCTTTTTACACATTTTGAATCCTCTCATCCTCCCAATCTAAATCACACCAATCTTTAACACATGAAATTATCTTCTTTGGAAGAATTGGTTGGAGAAGAGGCATAAACGAGGGGCTGATGATTTGTTTCATGTTTGGGCTGAGATATTTGATACTCAAGAGACTTGATTTGATCAATTGGAGAAGCCAAATGACCTCCAAAACACCCCCCCTACTTTGTTGACATGCTTTCTCCAAAACAAAATCTTGGTTTTGCATAAGGACTTGTTGTTTGGAGTGTTGTATGAGTTGCTCCTTTTCTTTAAAAGCACAACAAACCTCTTGTTCTACCAACTGTATAGGATAATTTTTTCTAGTAAGGGTTGGGTAGAAACTAGAGCCATCATTTAAAATATCACAACTTCAAAAACATTAGTGCAAGGTTTAGGGAAGTTGGGTAATGCCTTGGGTGGAGATGGGAAGGAATTTTGCAAAGTTTGGGGAATTATTTGGGAATGATAAACTTGTGGAACATAAAATGAAGGACAAGGAAGTAAACAATATTCCTGCTTTTGAAATGGAACAATGGATTTTTCAGTATTTGTGCGAGGAGAGGGAAGAATATGAGGTGGTGAGGGAAGAATTGTAGCAATAAAGATGGGTTTTCTTTTCCATCCTGAATAAGCATCTTCTTAGCTTGTGATGCAATGGAAAAATCTTGATGAAGACTAATACCTCCTGAGGATTGAATTAATATAGCTAAATCAACATCAAAGGACCTAAAATAATACAAGAATGCCATACCTTGTGGGGGTCTAAATTCTTGAGGAATTCTGTGCAAGTCCTTATAAATATGATGTTGAAAATAGAGATAAAATCCATTGGAGCCCATAGTATTTTGCTGAGATGTTCCATGAGAGAAATGACCCACATGTATTCTCCTTGGACCGATTGTGTAGTTTCTCTCCCAACTGATTCCATGTGGAAATGAATTTTTAAACTAAATTGTTGTACCAATCTCTTGCTTTACCTTTGAATGATAAAACAAGAAGTCCAAGGCAAAGGTTATCTTATGTGATATTATGAATGACACATTGGTTTTCTATATCCTAAATGTTATCAATAGGAGATTGATCTCCATTCCCACGGAAAAGATGCAAGTTTTTCAGGGCTCTTTTGGGGATATCATCCCACTGCTGCAAATTGAGAGGGATAGAACTAAAGTGTAAGAATGGAAGATCTCTTAGGAGAGCCATGAGAAGATGGGAGCATGGAAATGAATGATGTGATGGAAGAAAAGGTCCGAAACCTAAGAAATTGAGTCTATTTTTGTCATTGGAGTTGATAGATGTTCTTAGAGTCGCCTCCAAAGGCTAGAAATCACTAAGTCACACATCCGAACTTAGCAATGGTAAAATTTAAGCTAATATGCTCCCACCAAGCGTGCGTAAAAATCATTGTCACTTTGAAATGCACCCTTTAGAGAATGGTGTGAGAAATCTCCTTTCAATTGACAAAATGGAAATACTCCTAGGTTGTGGGTGATCTGTATGTTGGAGTGAGTCTCTAAAGAGGGCTAGTTCCCTAGTGCAATACCTAAATTAATTCTATCTCCTAAGGCTAACTCTATTCTACCAAAACTGACTGGGAAAAGGGAGAAGGAAGGGAAAGAGAAAAAAACTAAAAAGGGTGGTGATACACCATAATGTTTTGAGAACTTCAGACTTATTTGGATCACATAGATGAAGTAAGGAAGCCACACACACCATACACTAACTACAAGTAATTGAGTCAAAGTGAAAGTAATTCATAGAAGGGTTTTGGAATGAATTATTACGAGACAAGAAGGGGAAACAGATGGCTCCACAACAAGATCCTACAAACAAACTGTCAAACACAATCTATGACCTGCAAATTGACACAAGATTGCATAAAGGCATGAGAGATTTGAATTGTTTAGACAAGGATAAACAAGTATCACAAAATAAAAATAGTTTAAAACAGTATGCACTAAATACAGATTGCAGAAAGGTAAAACACAACTCCTTTATTTCTCCAAGAGGTGGAATAAGCATAGAAAGTCACTCATGACCCTTTCTTTCTCACTAAAAAGATTCAATTGCTCCAAAATATGAATGAAGAAGCGTAGATAATTTTACAATGTTTTCTCGATTTTTTTATAGAAATCGAGAGACAGGAGAATAATAAAATCTTAGACATGCAAGTCCCACTTAAAAATAGGATAAAGAACAATGCAATTGTTTGCTTACTTCAAAGTAATTCCTTCGAGTGAAAACATGTGTTCGACCTTTCTTATTTATTCTTTTTCCTCAAAAATAAACTCGCATGTTTTAAAATAGATTTTCATTTGTTTGCATGCTTTGTTCTACTTTATTTAACTTCTAGATGACAAAACAAGTCACTCTGCATGCTTTTATATATTTAAAAATATTTTTACATGGATCTTCCTTTTTGCATGGATTTTCCTCATAATTTCTTCAACCCCTAAAATAAATGAGGCCAAATTGAAGATCGGATGAGAGCTTTCCAATGAGACCAATTTTATAAGATTTGGGGCTGTAGAACAAAAAATTAAGCCCTTCTAAAGTTCTTCCTATCGTGATGCACTTAAAATTGACACGTCTCGACTTCTAATTAGCTTGGTAATATATCCTTGCTTACGTGTCTATGACTTTGACCTTTTGAAATATGATCCAATAAAATACACCACATATAATTCAAATTTTACGGTTTCGGTCTTTTTAAAACTTTCATTATGAGGTACGAGCCCATAAAAATGATCCACAAAATTTCACAGCTTTCAGCTCTTTCTTTTGCTCTCCCGACAACAACAAAACTTAAACCAATAGAAAAATTCTATACTTTCTCAAATTAGACTTTTGATGGGTTTTACGAAAACGAACCAATAGAAAGGCTCCATGTACTTTCGTAAATTACTCGACTGACCATTGCGATGCTCAGAACAATAAAATATCTCCACACCCTTTGCAACTGAGTTTTTTAAAATGCGAGACAATAGAAACATCCCATGAATCTCTGCATTTTAGATTTTTTGACCTTACGGACCCAAAAACCTTTCATCCATTTTAACTTATCTTGGGGACTTAAGGTCTGCTAGAGTTCATCACCTTGAGCCTCGCCAGAATGGTAACACGTGTCCTTCCTCTACCCTTTGATCTTCACCATGTGTCGGCATCTAATCCTACCACATGTCCTATTGACCATGTTGACTGCCCTGCCTTCTCCCATGGATTCGAAAGCTTCACAAATCTAATTTATTTCATGACCTTATGTCCATCGTAGTTCAAAAAAAATGAGGATCTTGAAATCCCACCACATAGCCTCTACCTAGATGTTTTCATGTTAAAGTTGATGGGCATTTGAACGTTTTTCAACTTTAAAAGAGTCTGCCAATGAATTATAACTTAGTCTCTCACGATTTTTCCAAATACCAACAAACAAAGGTGCTTTAGGGAGATGGAATTTTGATGGCCATTTGAACGTATTTTCCCCGCCAATAAATGGTTATGTTCTCGATGTTTTTCAACATGACCTTCACAATTATAGTACTCATTGCAAGAACTCCATTCCTATAAGTTATTCCTAGGAATCGTTATTCCATTAACAACTTACATGTCTTTTGCAAAGATCTATCCATCCGAGAAACAAAGTTTCGAGTTGCCTTATTACACATGTACAAGAAATGTCAATAATACCCATGTACAAACTACAATCTTTCCGTAAAAGAAGGGGATAATATTATTAGAAAGCCCAAAGAAGATGAGCGAATCCAGAGATTTCACCCCAAGAAGAGAGCGCATGTGAAGGAACTTGGCTTCAAAGTGTTTGGTAAAAATGTCTCCGAACCCTATTTGAATTTTGACACTACTCCAAATCAATGTGTCTACATGGATCAAATCCTAAATGAAGTGCATGTGTATCTCAATGTGCTTCATCCATTGATGTTGAACCGAGTTTGAAAATTTGAGATAGTTCTAAGTTTGTCACAATAGATGATGGTAGGCTGCCGAAAGTGAATGCCAAACTTTGTTAGAATCCCCTGTAACCAAATAGCTTCCATTTCTATGTTGACTACTCCCCGTATTTTACATCTGTAGAAGATATAGAAATCACATTTTGCTTATTAGTAGACCAACCGATAGGACTCGAACAGAGAGAAAATTTGTATCCGGAGGTAGAATTCGATGATCGAGATCATTGGATTAATCGAATATGTGAATCCAACTAAATCAATCTTTGTCCCTCCCAAGTAGTGAATGTCATCGAATGAGTGCCAAGAACATAGTGAAGGATCCACGCTACTTTATAATGTAGCTCATGAGGCTCTTGCATAAATTTGGACATGATGGCAATAATGAACAAGATATTCGATGGGTATGAGTTAAATAGATCAAGCTCCCCACTAACTAGTGATAAAGGCTACCATCAACTATGTGAACAAAACAATCAACAACTAACTTGACTCTGAAAAAGAAAGGAGTTGAGATTGCTTATAATCAAACATGCAAAACTTGGCTAGTAAATAAATGGCATAGTTAGGTTGAGCAATCACGATCACCGAGTTAGATTGGGTAATTTGTATCCCAAGGAAGTAGTGAAGCAAACCCAATTCAGTCATGGAGAAATTGTTGGCTAAGGCAATCTTCACATAATCAATGATCGAGGAAGAGCTACCCGTAATCAACAAGTCATCAACATATAGAATGGGGATAAGAATGGACTCTTCTTGGCATAAAATGTAAAAAATTGGGTCGAAGTGACACCTAGTGAACCTTCATGTAAGAAGAACGGAGTGCATCTCAGCATATAAATCCTGAGGGTCTTGTTTAAGGACGTAGAGATACTTCTTAAGTTTACAAAACGAGGAGGAATCTCGGACATAACCCGAGATTGTTCTATATAGATTTCTTGCTTTAGGTACCCATGAATGAAGGAAATCTTAACATGCATTTGATGGAATTTACATTTGTTAGTGACAATGATAGAGAGAGTTGATTTAATAGAAGTTATCTTTACAACAGAAGAAAGGTCTCTAAATAGTCAACACAAACAACATGGGATAAACCCTTAGTTATGAGTTGGGATTTATAATTTTTGATGTTCCCATCAAGACCACACTTTGTTCCGTAAACTCACTTACACTGAACCATTTTTCTTCCCTTAGGAAGAGGGGTGAGATCCCAAGTATCATTATTCATGAGAAAGGAATACTCCTCCATAGAAAAATCCCACTCGGGGATCCCGGTAGCCTCTTGAAAAGAATGAGGGTCAGAACCGGAGGTGAAGAAGGTGTGGGGTCCAACGAACTCTGAATAATTTTTTCTTCCATCTGAAGGATCCCTTATCCAATCTCCAACACTCTGCAAAGTCTACCTAGCCCAGCGAGGACCAGGAGGAGAGTCGACTCATAATCTAAAAAATCATCACTTGAGCGAGAGGGGACATACTATTCATCATCATTACTTTCAAAATTGGTAGATTCTGAAGCATGAGGAGCAGGAGGATCAGGAGTGGGAGGCTCAACAAGATTGTTAGAAGAGTCTATATTAGATCCAGAGAGGGGTAAAAGGACCCAAGCAAGTGGAGAAGTGGAAGTAGAAGAAGAATCACCAAACTTCACACTTTTCTCGATATAAAGATGATGAGTGATCAGGTTTGACAATATATATCCCTTCACACAATCGAATACCTGAAAGATACAAGGTTTGGAATGTGGTTCTAAGGCCTTGCATATTTTATTGGGAATCGAGCCATGTCAATTTATCCGAAGACGCAAAAGTGATCAACATCATGTTTACATATATACCAATCCTCAAAGGGTGTCATCCCTTTTACTTCTTTGTGTAGAATGTAGTTCTGAATGTAATAAGCATAATTCATGGCTTCAGCCCAATACTCTGCAGAGGAAGGAATTTAGAATGAACCATGCAAGTGGCCAATTCCTTAAGTTTTAGGTTCTTCCTTTTTGCAACTCCATTTTGTGAAGGGTTGTAAGTAATCGTATGTGTAGTCTCTAAATGATGCACTTTAGATATTATTTATCCCATTTTCATGCTACTATTTAGAAGGTTCTTGAGTGAAGAAAGTACTAATTAACCCCGTCTTTTGGCCATCTTCTTTTATTTTATTTCTGCATTCCCCACCTTTTACATCCACATGCCCAAATCTGTTTAGGTCATTTTCCGTTACTTTCACCTCCATTGGGAGCCCTGGGCCACCATGGGTGCCCCGATCCTTCTTAAACCTTCCCGCCACTTTTTGGTCTCTTTCTACCTTTTTGAGGTCTTTATCTTTTTGGTGGTCTTCCATTTCCAGTTAATTACAAAATTAGATCGAGAGACCCTATAAATATAAAGTTATGAGACCATAATGAGGAACCAAGACCTAGTCTGCAAAATTACAGCACCCCTGATTGCTTGTGATTTTGTGTATGAGGTAACCAGTGCAACTTGCATAACATGGGATTATCCTATAGTGTGATACCTTGCAAGTAGAATAATCCTCTAGAGAAATCCCGCTTCTTCCTCTAACCTAGTGCCAACTTCTCCAAAAGAGCAGAGAATGGAAAGCTAAACTAATCCTATTCTAATGCTTTCCAAGGAGACATGGATAGAAAAATGCATGAAATAAAACTACTCTAAGTGAAGGTGATGCACCAAGAAAGGGTGAGACAATCCAAGTGAGTGAAGAATGGGGAGAGAAATAAGCAAGAGAGGGCTGGTAGAAATGCCATAGTCCAAGACAACATTCAATTCCCTATATTCATAAAGCACAACAAACTATAGACCTGCAAAGAGATAGATACATGCACAATATACTTATACATAGAATGGAAGGAAAAAGATGCAATTCATACAAGTTAGGGAAAAATGGCCACAAAACATGAATTTTATTGCTCAAAAACATGCACAATCCATCATATCATAAGCATAAGACAAAATCCTTTATAATGAGCCCAAATTCGAGGCCTTTAGCTCATAATAGCTTTGGAAAAAATTTGACAGAGTTCCTTTGCTTTTTGGAAAAATATTCCCCCTCAAAATGAGGTGAATTTTACAATATATAGGCAATTTGGGTCACCAACCGATAGGATGCATTAAAGAGGTATGGGAAACCATTCATTTTGGTAATTTTCCTACACGGGCGGTCATGGGTGCCATGCCTCATTAATTTTGGTCGTTAGGATGTCATTCATTCACCTACCCTCATCTAGCTTATAACTCATCCATCCTCTGGGTCATCCAACTACGTTGGGTTGGATGACATCTATCTTCATGACCATACATGCCTCTAGTCACCAACCAACTGGGAGTTTCCATCTTCACATGTGGGGCATCCAACCTAGGAGGTTGGATGACCGTCTATCTCCTTCTCGTACGACACACTACTCATCCATCCATCTTGCAATCGATAATCCTACAAGATGGCTAGCCTAGTGACACGCCCAACCATGTTGACCAACAACCGTAAGCCACCACCCTCTCAGTACATCATCCATCCAACCAATAATAAACTTACATCCTAAGCCTATAAAAACCAACCTCTAAAGTCGTATAACCTATCACATCCAACCAATGTCTCCTAACCAACCATTAAAAATCATTCCAACATCTAACTAACCAACATCCATCCAAGACACACCACCAACTAACCATGACTCGATACACCTATCTAACCAACCATCACCCGACACACCTATCGACCAATCATCATCCAACACACCATGTCGACCAACCATCAACACCATGCACACACGACTAACCAACCATGCCAACCACCATCGACCAACCATGAGATGATACACCATGCACACACTTTTGCCAACCAACCATGAGTTGACACACCATGCCAACCAACCATCGACCCGACACACCTTCCCGACCAACCATAACCATCGACACACCATGCTAACCAACCATCACACACATACGTGTCCCACCACCAACCATCACCGACACACCATATCCGACCAACCACACCGACACACCCTGCCTAACCAATCATCAACCACACACCTACCCAACCAACCATGTCAACACACCATGTTCGACCAACCATCAATTGACCACACTCTCTAAACCAATCAATTTCCATAAGCTAATCGATCCATCTCCAAGATTTTCCATGGTGACTCAATCGAGAGCAACACACACACGAGCTACCATGCATGCTGCCGCAAAAGCATTTTCCTTTTTCCATCAACTACTACGATGTTCTCCGACCTGCTAAGTTGTCCATTTCGCAAGGGGTGAAAAATGGATAACAATTGGTGACTTGCGGGATGATCTTCTTGCTTGATCTGGAAGACCAGTGACCTTAGGGGATCCATTGGGCATGGAGTCATATGATTTCTGGAACTAGCCCATCAAAATATCTATCTTCCAACCTCTAGAGCACTACTTGGATATTTTCATTTCAAAAGAAACCCTTGTTGAGGACTGGTTGTTTCTTCACCAAAATTTTCCTGAAACTGGAAAGTGCAAGAGAAACAAGGGCACAACTATATACAAACAAAATATCATACACATTCCAAATAGAATATGTAGAGAGTGCACAAGCACTTATTACAAAATCAACCTAAACTAAAACAATGTAATGTGCTACAAGCACTTGGAGGAATTACAACTCCTAAACTAATATGTACAAGAAGGATCTTTCACTCAATAACAATGCTTGAGATAGATTCCATTAACTAGAATATGCAGTCCTTCTCTCTATCCAACCTTGATAGCTGGAAAGCATTATTTTCTTTGCAGCCTGAAATCATATAAGGGCCACTCCATATAGCATCAAACTTGGAGTGCCTTCCTATTTTCCTGTTTGCATCCCATTTAAGGACCAAATCTCCCTCTTGGAAGTTTCTAGCCTTTTCCTTCTTGTCAAAGCACCTCTTGATCAATGCTTGATCCTTCTCCATGATGTGCATGGCTTGGTTCCTCATCTCCTCCAACTCCATGAGCTCTGCATATCTAGCTTCCATGGGTTCGAACTCGATAGTTCTAGCTGCTTCATGAGTTCCAATGTGGGAAATTCGAGGGATATAGGTAGCCTTGCCTCCCTTCCATAGACTAACCTATAAGGAGAATTCCTGTTGACTCTTTGGAGTAATCCTATCAGCCCACAAGGCTGATTTCAACTTGGCATGCCAAGTTCTCTAGTTCTCATCTAGAGTTCTCCTTATAATCTTCAAAATATTCTTGTTGGTGGACTCGACCTACCCATTACCTTGTGGGTAGTAATTTGACGAGGTGCTCAAGTATATCCCATTTTTGACTTCCCACTTTATGATCTTAGCACCTAGGAATGCCAAAGCATTATCTGATATAATGGTGGTCGAACTCGAACCTCGTCACTATCCCTTCATAAAAATATAGTATGTTGGCTCATTTTCTTCTTTGAGTGCAACTACCTCTCATCCACTTGGTGAAATAATTTGTGGCTGTGAGGATCCACTTGTGGCCCAAGATAGAATTTGGATTAATCACCCCAATGAAATCCAGCCCCCATTGCATGAATGGTTCATTTACAGAAATGGGGTGGAGTGGAAGGGCTGTTAACCTCTCTTTTCCTGTGAAGAAGGCACACTTTTTACACTTCCTAATCCATGCATAACAATCATGAAAAAGGTTAGGCCAATAATAACTCCTACCCTTCATAATTCTAAGAGTTGTCACCCTTGCGGAAAAATGGCCACCTATTTCTCCATCATGAAATTCATGTAGCACCTTCTCTATCTGATCTACCTTGAGGCACCTTAGGAGGACACCATTTACATCTTTCTTGAACAAGATACCATCAACCAATACAAAGGGGATATAATGGAGCCTGAAATATCTTCTTTTGGCCTTACTCATCCCTTGAGGACTTTGACTGTTTGAAGGAAATGGACTATATCTTGAGTCTAACAAGGATCGGGTGAGGCATCGGCTATTGATTGCTCTTGATCACCACGTAGCACCAAAACAACCTCTCCTTTATCACTTGACTCAACATGTTGTTCCCAAAGCTAGCTATTTCACATAATCCCTTCCCCTACCATCTTGGTCACCTTAATATCAATGTCATATTCCATGACCTTGGTTACCCAACCAACCCTTTTTTCTTGAGGTCCTTGTTTAAAATAAAATCTTTTATACTAGCATGTGTGACTAGTAGATGAATCCTATTATTTGACACTAAATGTCTGAACTTCTTCAAACTTATAATCATGGCAAGGACATGTTTCTCAATGAATGAATATCTTACCTCATAGTCCATAAGGCCTTGGCTAAAGAATGCAATAGGTTGTTCCAGTCCTTCCTTATTCTTGCACCAAGATTGTGGAGATGGTGTCCAAACCACCAAAGGCGTATAGAAAGAAGTCTTTGGAGAATTCTAGATTAATGAGAGTTGGAGCTTGAGATATGGCCTACTTGATAGCTTTGAAACTTTCCTTTCCCTTTGTTTTCCATTTGAAAGCCAAATTATTTTTCAACATCATCGTTAATGGCTTCACAAGAGCGGAAAAATTTGGTACAAACCTCCGAAAAAAGTTTATCCTCCCAAGAAGCTTTGGAGAGCCTTCTTATGACTTGGAAATGGTAGAGCACGGATGGCTTCTACCCTCTCCAGATCAATTGTCAGTCCTTCCTTTGACACAATATGGCCTAGAATTTTACCCTCATGTGCCATGAATATGCACTTTTTGGGTTCAAAGACACTCCAAACCTCCTACACCTTTGGAAGACCTATTTGAGATGAAAGAGGTGACTTTCTACATTTTTAGAAAATACAGTGATGTCGTCAAGATATACAAGCACTATTTTATTTAACATCCCCTTAAACGCCATATCCATTGCTCGTTGAAATGTTTCTCCAACGTTTGATAACCCAATGGCATCTTCCTGTATGCATAGGTGCCCCATTTTGTGGTGAAGGTTGTTTTGAACTGATCCTCCTCTTTCACCATAATCTGATTATAGCTTGAATATCCATCTAAGAGGGAGAATCTTTCTGAACCAGCCACTACCTACAAAATCTGCTCCATGGAGGGTAGCGAGATAGTGATCCTTGAGGGAGGCCCTGTTTAAATCCCAAAAATCCATGCACAACTTGATTTCCCATTCCTTTTCCTAACCGGCACTAGATTTTCCACCCAACTTGAGTGCTTGATCGGAAAATGATACTCACCTCAATGAGCTTATTCAACTCCTTCTTCATGAGAGGCTCTATATGAGGGTTGACCGACCTTTGTTTTTTCTAATGAGCTTAGCCTTTGGATGCAACTCAATGGTGTGTTGTGCCAATTTTGGGTTAAAACCCTTCAAATCCTCATAGCTCCATGAAAACATCTAGGAATTCTTGAAAAAAGCTGCACAAGGTCATACTTTTCTTGTTTGCTTTCTCATCTTTCCTATTTGGAGCATCTTACCTTCTCCAACCGAAAATGGGCTCAAAATCCTCCTTTTTGACTTGAATGTTGGCCTTCTCTTTCCGAAATTGATCATTTGGGTTGAATATTGACTCTAAAGTCACTAAACCCTTTGGAAATTTTTTTCCACAACTACACTATTTGATCCCCATACTTCTTTTGCTCCATTTCTCTTAATTTTAGTTGAGAACTCATCCTCCTCCTAAAAAAATTAATGATCTATTGATCATTCTCAAAACCTACTATCTTGTGCTATTATTTGGTACATGTTGGCCTTACAATGACATGAATATGTGGTTGTGCTTTATCTCTCTTGATATTGTCCACCACATCAAATGTTGCTCTAATTTCTGTGAGCTATCCATCTGCAACCTCATTTCTTCTTCCGGTATGGCCTAAATATTGAATGCTTCAAGGTCTTCAATCTGATCCCATACCCAATGCTTGTAGGCTTTGAGTAGATCATTTTTAGCAGCATGTTTTCCTTTAACTTGGTTGACAATTAACTCACTATCCCCAAACACTTGCAAGTTTTTAATACCTCTCTTTCTTGCCCAATGCAACCCATGGATTAAATCCTCATACTCAACTTGTATTGTTTGAGAAAAAAAATTGAAAATGGAAAAAGATGAGTAATATTTTGTACCTTGTGGTGAAACAAGCATAACTCCTCCTCCAACACCTTGCCTACTCCTTGAACCATCAAAAAATAGTTTCCACACTTCATTCTCATCCTTTTTCCCTAGCTTGGTGAGGTTAGGGGTGGGAAGGTTCTCCTCATGTAGACAATAAAATCCCAACTCAGCTTCTTCCATTTCCTTGTATGGATCAAAAGCATGTCCCCTCTGAGCCCAATCATCAAGTGTTAGGTCTAGAATGCTCCCAACCTTTTGTGTTTTCCTCTTGAGCCTCTAAGCATTCCTCTTGATCAAATATGGTACAATTTGCATTGATTGGGTTGGGAACATAAGGCTCAATGTGAAAATTGCAATTGGATCTAGACCTGATCATAGCCTTAGCTCCATACCTTGTTAAATAACATGTGTGACCAATTAATAAAAAAATAGCCTCCAATTTTAGTGGTGAAGTCTCTTGAAAAACACAATGCAAAGAGTGGTGGCAAGTCTATGACTGATACATCTTGCAAGACATGGTCACATTGGGACATGCATGTAATGTAAGGCTCAATCCTTTGATTACTCCAACCATTGTTACCATTGTCCCATCCAATTACACCACACCTCTAGAAATGACTTCATATTGAAGACCCAATTGATCGGCTATTTGTTTTGGCATTACAGAGCTACTTGCTCCTGAATCAATCATGCAATTATGCACCAACTTATCTCTCGATGATCAATGAGATATAAAATGGTGGAGGATTCAAATTTTTACCTTGTTGGCCTCCTTGATTTCCTCCTTGTTGAGATGCATTGGTGAGTACCTTCTCTTTCTCTTTGGATGATTGATTCGATGCTAACCAATTCCCATAGCAACTTGCAATAGGTCTCTTTGTCCTGGGATAGCTAATGACTCCCACATTGAGATGTTTACATTCATTTTCTTCATCTTCTCAATAATGTTGAATGGAGATGAGATATCTCTTTGCTTCCCTTGTTTTTCACATATTTTCTCTTGTGCATGGGCTGTTATAACCGACACTTGAGCTGGTCTAGAAGGTGGCTTGGGCTGACCTTGCACATTGGGAGCTATTTTGATTACCAATACCTTGTTGGGTGATAGAGGGTTGTGGATCATTTGAATTGGATGATTTCCCTCTCCAATATTTCTCTTCTTGGATCATGTATTGGCTGCTACACTTTGAGAAGGGGCTTGATTTATACCACAAAATCTTTATCTGCCTGTTAATTGACAAGTGTGGTCTCATTCGGAGGTGCCTCTTGTTAAGTTGCTTCCTGCTTTGATTTCCTTCTTGACTTGTCTCTTGTTCCACACCCATTGTTGTCACCATAAGAGCTTGATTCAAAGCACCATTGAAACACATTGACTGGTTATGAGGTTGATTGCATGGGAAACACCAGTCATATTCTTGAGCCATGTTATTTTGCACTAGAACCAAGGCTCTAGATGTGGACGCAACACTAGGATTGTAAGGCTGAAATGGCCTACTCACAAGAGGTTTTGTTTGGTTCTAATTTTTAGCTTGAGTAGGTGGTCTATTAGGTTGATACAGAGGCCTATTGGTTGGGATTGAGGCTAATATGACCTAAAATTTTGAGCTTGTTGCCTCTTAATTGTCACCAACTCATTTCCTAAGTTTTGCAACTACTTCATGACTTCTTGGAGCTCATTTGAGGTACTAGAAGATGAGGTAGAAGCTTTAGTGGAGCTTGATTTTTGGAGCAGGGATGGGGGCTATTTCAGGTGCTTGACTAGTAGAGGGTTTCCCAATTCTAGATATAGAGGCATAGGTGGCCTAGGTGCACTAGCTTTCCTGCTTGAATTAAGAATTCTCTCTCTCTTGATAGCTATATCATATGCCCTTGGCAGTGTTGTTCCCCCATCAATTGTATCATCATAGCTATGTCAAAATTTAGAGCCCTCAAAAAGTAGAGGAATGCACCTTCCATTGCTAGCCTCATGATTAATCGAATCTGGTCCCACATCCGTTGGAACCTAAAGTTGAAGTCAGTCATCTACTCATTTAGGGCCCTCTTGATTATGGTTAATTGTTCCAACAAAGACAAATTATCTACCTTCTCTCTAAATTGGTTACACATGGCTATGAACACAATGCATCCCAATTTGTAATTGACCCTATTGTTAGGCTCCTAAACCATTGCAGCGCCTTACCTTTGAGAGAAGAAGAAAGGAGCCTAACTGCAACATCCATCTCATTGATCTCGTGAATGGCGTAGACATTTACAATGTCTTGAATATGATCAATGGGGGTCATATGATTCTCCCCAGTGAAGTAAGGAATGCTCTTCAATGCTACCATCAGAATAGGATTATGTGCATTGAGGGTGAGTGGACTGCCTCCTGAAATTTGACAAATGGGTTTGCTGATGGTGGTTGTTGTAGATGTGCCATTATGATTGGCTTGAGAACCCTAGTTGATTGAAGGAAGGGTCTACTAGGTGGAGGTGTTGATAAGGTTCTGTTTGGTGGAGATGGAGACCTTTGTACTCTTCTTCCTCTCCTTCCTCTACCTAGAGATAACTGTAAGTATTCAAAGACACCTTCTTCTCTTCCTCTGGACCGAGTTTGAATCCTTCTCATGAGCTAAACCACCAATATTGCTGAAACCAGTTGATTTTATATTTGGAGTCACCATATGTGTTACTGTAAAGCCTTAAAGGCTATAAATTCACCAAGACACACACCCAATCTAGATGAAAATAAAAATTTGATTTATGTCCCACCAGGCATGCCAAAAATGTTAATGCAAAATTACAACACCCCTAATTGCTTGTGATTTTGTGTGTATGAGGCAACCAGTGCAACCTGCATAACATGGGATTATCCTACAATGTGGGACCTTGCAAGTAGGATAATCCTTTGGAAAAAAGTCAACTTCTTCCTCTAACCTAGTGCCAACTTCTCTAAAGAGCAGAGAATGGAAAGCTAAACTAATCCTATTCTAATGCTTTCCAAGGAGACAGGATAGAAAAATGCATGAAATAAAACTACTCTAAGTGAAGGTGATGCACCAAGAAAGGGTGAGACAATCCAGTGAGTGAAGAATGGGGAGAGAAAAGCAAGAGAGAGAGGGCTAGTAGAAATGCCACAGTCCAAGACAACATTCAATTCCCTATATTCATAAATAAAAACAAACTATAGACCCTACAAAGAGATATATATACATACAATATACTTATACATATAATGGAAGGAAAAAGATGCAATTCATACAAGTTAGGGAAAAATGGCCACAAAACATGAATTTTATTGCTTAGAAACATGCACAATCCATCATATCATAAGCACAAGACAAAATCCTTTACAATAAGCCCAAATTCGAGGCCTTTAGCTCACAATAGCTCTGGAACAAATTTGACAGAGTTCCTTTTCTTTTTTGGAAAAAATCCCCCTCAAAATGAGGTGAATTTTACAATATATAGGCAATTTGGGTCACCAACCGACATGATGCATTAAAGAGGTATGGGAAACCATTCATTTTGGTACTTTTCCTGCACGGGTGGTCATGGGTGCCATGCCTCATTAATATGCGTTGGGTTGGACGACGTCTATCTTCATGACTATACATGCCTCTAGTCACCGACCAACCGAGAGTTACCATCTTCAAATGTGGGGCATCCAAACCATGAAGTTAGACGGATAGTCTATCTCCTCCTGTATGACACACTACTCATCCATCCTTGCATAACGAGCCAACTAGCTAGCCGGGTGACACACCTAACCATGGTGACGACATATAGTTTGAACACCCTCTCCATACGCCATCTATCTCGACCAATCATAGCCTTGCCAACATGAGATGCCACAAAGCTACCGACAAACCCGCTTGACTAACCTATCACTTGACCAACCAAGCCAACCAACCATGAGCCAACCAACCACGATCCAACCAACCATGAGATGACCAATCATAAGGTGACCAACGCATCTCGACCAACCATCGGTTGACACACCTACCTTACCAACCATGACCTCGAAACTCCTATCCAAACAACCACCACCCGACACACCTACCCAACCAACCATCATCCGACACACCATGCCGACCAACCATCAATCGACACACTTTCCCGACCAACCAACCGACACACTTTTCACGACCAACCGTCAACCGATACACTATCTTTGACCAACCATGATCGACACACCACGCCAACCAACCATCATCCAACACACCTACCCAAACAACCATCAATCGGCACACCATGCTGACTAACCATCAGCCGGCATACCTATCCAACCAACCATCAACTAACACACAGTGTCTGACCAACAATCATCCGACACACCCGCCTAACCACCCATCACCGACACACCATGCCGACCAACCATCAACTAACACACCTACCCAACCAACCATGTTAACACACCATGTCTGACCAACCATCAGGCGAAACACCTATTCGACCAACCATTAGTCGACACACATGTCTAATCAACCATCAATCGACACACCTGAAAACTAGTCAATTCTACAATAAGCTCGATTGCCATCTCTAAGATTTTCCGCAGTGAGCCAACACATGAGCTACCGTAAATGATGCAAAATTATTCTACCTTTTTCCATCAACTGTTAATGCTCGACTTGCTAAGTTGTCCATTTCACAGGGGTGAAAAAAATGGATAACAACTACATTTGGCTCCAAAATGTAGTGCACCATTTAGTTAGTAAGCCCACTGTTATGGCAGCTGAGGTCAATTCGACCCACTCATTTGCATCTTTCCTCTTTTAGGGTTTTGATACTTCTCTTGGTCTTTACATCATCTTGGATTATTGGCGACACTCAGTATGGGACATCGAATTTGATGTAATAGACAACGAGGGTTTTAGACCACCTCCCACCCTATGAGATTTAGTTTCAGAGCTTTTACACAGACATGGCCACATAATTTACAAACTTGAGAATCCACAGGTGCCCCAGTCCCTCTCCAGGTGCTGCAGTCAAGTCAAAGACTCTAGATCCACCCTTTTTGAAGATTCTACATGGTCGTTCTTGCTTCCAAATTCTTCGGTCAGCTCTATGACATAGTCCCATGAGCGTCTTCTATTCAGATGAGTTCTTTCCTCTTCTCTCTTGCACATTAGGGTTGGCATTTTCTTTTTGCATAGTTTCTTGATCACTTATACACTTATTTACTTCATTTACAACTGTTCATAGCTTAGATTAACTAATCCCCATCCGCCACATAGTTAGTTAATTTTAGTTAATCAAGTACACTATAAAGAAATCTCTTCGAGGTGCTGAGATCATCGAACCTATTTCTCACATACTCATCTCCATTGTCAATTTGAAGAACCTTAATATACCTTTCAGCTTGTTTCTCGTGCCGAGCTTTGAAGTCTCAAAAGTGATCGAAAACTTCAGATTTATATTTGAGAAAGTAAACCCATGTATAACATGAAAAGTCATCAATGAAGGTAAGTATATAAAGATCCCTAGTGAACAAAGGAGACAGAAAGGGGCTAGAAATGTCACTATGAACAAGATCCAAGGGATGAAAATATCTTCAGGATTTTCCCTTGCTAAAAATATCTTCGGGTGCTTCCCAAGGAACAACCCTCACAAAGACCCTTTGAAAATTTGACCCAGGTAACCCATTGACCATCTCATGTTGGCTCAATTGTTCAAGGTAACGATAGTTTAAATGAACAAAATGCTCTTGTCATGGTTTACTTACCTCATTTGCATGAGTAAGAAAGTTGGCGGGCGAAGAATGAAAAGTAAATTTGGAAAAGGTGTACAACCGAGACTGGTGGTTTACCTTTCCCTCAGCCACTGTAGTCTCACTGTGAAGCTCTCTAATGATCACCGAGTTAGGATTAAATTCCACTCACATTCCTTCACTAATATGAGTGATTTGGTAAACTGATAGGATATTGGTAGAGAGATTGGGAACACTTAGAACATTGTTAAAGGTTCCACCATCTATTTCTATCAATCCACTACCAACAACTGACACATGGAAGTGTCATCACCTAAAGTGATTTGGGACATACCACATGGTTCAATGTTAGAAAACTCAACATGTGAATAACCCATGTGGTGTGAGGCACCAAAATATGTAACCCACATGGGTGAATGAGAAACTCTTTCTATAACGGCCTTTCCTTTCTTCTTCTCATATTTGGTTTCTTTTGCTTTAGAAGAATTAGGTTTCTAAGCATTTTAATTAATAGAATCATAAACACCTATTTTTTTCCAATAAAATGAGTTAGGTGGTCAATTTTTTTCCCATGCATTGATTCTCGTCATGTCCCGACTTCTTGTAATAGGAAAACTTACACTTTTCCTTCTTCACTTTAGGCTCAAGTAGAAGCACTCGTGTTGGGTTTGGTTTGGGTGGTCTTAGCTTCATTCTTACGTTGGTAATTTTTCTCCTTCTTCTTCACTTGTTTATTTTCCTTTCCTTTACCAGTACTTGCAATAAGGGCATATGACTTGGACTTGATTGCTTCCATTCGAATCAACTTGTCTTTTTCTCAAATGAGTTGGGATGAAAATTTGTTAATCGAGGCATCCTCCAAGCAGTCCCTAAAGCTTATTTCATGGCATGAAAGGTAGAAATGAAGACAAAGTATTCAGGGCCAATCTTAGAGAGAATAGATAAGATCGATGGGCATCCTTTTTATCAACCAAATTATTTAAACAATAATATAGTGTGGACAAAATTTGAGAAGAAGATCTGTAGATTATCAAAGTTACTAAGAGTTAATCCTAGCAATTTGTTCTCCAACTCATGGGCTCTCATGTCATATTTTTTTCCAAACATATCGTCAAGAGTTTTCCAGGATCCATCAAGTGTTTTAAAAGACTCAATGTGGAAGAGAAAGTCAAGAGAGATGAACATACAAAGAATACCTAAGGCTTTGTCACATCGGTTGAACCACTTAGATTTATTAGGTTTGGTTGGTTTTTTTCCAATCCCATAGTTATGCGAACAACCCTTTACCCTGTAGTGTTATAATCATCTTAGATCTCCATTCAAAGAAGTTAAACGACATGAGCAAAGGAATGTTACTAGCATCCATCGTAATGAGAGAGAAAGCAAGAATGCAGAAAGAAAGGAAACACACACATGTTTAATACACATAATTTATTTAATTATTGTGGTCACAATGTAAATTTCATATTTGCATGAGAAAAATATTTCCCACGCATATATTAAGCTCAAATCCATGATTATTAATTTATTCTTAGTCTTCTTTTCTTTTTTTTTAATACAAATTGTTGAAAAACATTATATTTCTTAGAAACATCTCAAAGAAGCATTATTGTTTACATTCTTGAATGATTGATAAATAGATAGATATTTTTTTAATGTTCATTAGGACCAAAATATTAATGGGAAAGTAAATCTTATCGTTTTTATTTATGGGATGGTAAATTTAATCATTTTTGTTTTTTAAATTGTGTGTTGTTGAAATTGATAATGAAAGATCTTATTTTCTCCACCCTCTCCTTCGTGAATATATATTGTAAGAAGAATGTTGTTAAAAAATTACATGTTTCGTCTAGATTTTATTGTAAGCATTACCTTTGAAAAATAAAGTGTTTTTTTAATTTTGTTGTCCAATCAAAGCAAAAACACAAACTCTCTCTTCTTGTGCCTTTTTAACCTCTTCCACCTACTTGTATCACACATAAGCTGATATGAATTTGAGGAGGTTTAACAATTTGGAAAAAAATGATGAATTCTTGCATATTGAACATATAATCGACATAAATGTTATTTGTTTTCATCCTTTTGTTCAAATTCTTCCTCTTAAAGGGGTTTTTAAGATGGGATCTAATATTCCTTTTATTGGTTATATTTTGTAGAATCTTTCTAATGAGTGTCGGACATGTTCGGTCCATATAAAAGGGGGTTGGTTGGATGGACATTTAATTGCACAATTTAATTACCGACATATTCTCTTCTTATTAAATTAGACAAAATATTAAAGCAATAAAGCGAATAAAAAATTTGTTTTTTGTTAGGGAGATATAATGCATAGTTTTTTTGGGTAATCTTGAGGGATCAACGAAAACCCATCAACTTAGAGATTCGAAGAGTGAGGCTCTAACACAAGGCGAACGCCACTAATTAACCTCTAAAGAACCGTACAAATGCCCCACTCTACATGTTGTGGGTAAACCTAGAATTGAACCCATGACCTGGACCACCTAAAGAAATGACCGAGACGAGGTGAACCCATCCTGGGGCCTAAAACAATGCATAACTAATGCAATTCAAAACACTAGGAAGTCATTGAACCTCTCTTTAGAAGAAGCCTAGTGCCACAACCAAAAATAACATGGATGTTGGATTTAAAAACACGTGAAGTTTTTTGATTGGTAATTTTTGAGTGTTTATATATATTTATCATAATTTTTCCGTGTTCTTAACTAAAATTGCACTATATGTATTTATGATAAGGATCATAATCTAATAGAAAGATGAACCCTTATGTGTGTATATGTGTTTGGGAGCATGTGTGTTTATATTAAATATTATATTTTTAACATTAAAATGTCTTTCAAAGAACAATACCTTAATACTAAATATAAGTTGTTTTCTACCTTCCTATTTCAAAAATGTTATGTAGTTGTAATTTTTTAGTTTTTTCTTATAAAATTAAAAAAACATGTAATGCAATAAGGCCCAAAGATAGACAAATCAATACATAGCAGCCAATAAAATAGATTCAATTTTTTTCTTATTGTTTTATAATACCAAAAATTTGTTATTTTCACATCCATACAACATAAATATTACTATATTAAAAACGCGATTCACATATATGATTGGTTAAAATAGCATATCAATTGGATAAGCTTAAAGATATAATATCTTATTTTGAGAGAGAAATAATAAATGCTCAAGGAATGTTTTATTTTCTTCTAATATCATTTTTGGTTGGATAAAATTGACTAAGTGATAACAGAGCACGAAGGCTCATGCACAAGGGTGTGGATGTAGGGGAACATAACAACACGCAAGAGGCGCACACAACAAAGTGAAATGGGTATGTGTGCAAGGTTGTGTGCATGCATACAGAGGATCAAGGATGTACTTGATTTTCCAAGAGGGCTAAAAATAAAAAATCGAGTTGGAGCGGTGTCCAAGTAAGGTATAAAAATAGACAAAAGTAGGATGGATTAAGACCCACGTAACGCCCACAATTTCCTACTCTCAAAACCATAATAAATCCTATTAATTTAAAAGGGAAAATTTTGTGGGAATTTTTTTGTTTTAAAAAGGATTACGAAGGGTAAACATTGTTCACAATTTAATTAATTTATCGATTAAATATTCCTACACAACTTGCGGAATCGAAAATTAAATTAATAATTAAATATTATTAATTTATTTTCCAAATTAATTTACTATTTAAAAGTCTCCTATTAACTTCATTTACTTTATTTGAGTAGTTCTCATTTATTTAATAGTCATGATCCATTTAATTTATTTATTTACACCTTTAATAATAATAATAATTATAATCCCCTTTAGTTCATTATCAATTTACGATGCACATTCACTTTATTAATCCCACCCAAAGGTTCACAACTTACCTAACCACTAAGTTGCCCCATTCAACCAATAACTCATACCCTTTAAAATTTAATTTTCATTCCCACAAAAAGGCCACCCATTTAAGTGATGTAGGGTTAAATATAAGTAATTAGATTAAATATATCATAGCCATTAGATCTAGGTTGCCCTAAATATCCTTCCATGAGCCAAGATCTAAACCCCCATAGCTTCCATGGCTTCTCATCATTTTCACCTCCCTTTTCTATTTATTGGATGAAATTGAAGGATTTTGGGTTGCTTGCCTTATTTTCTTCTCTTGCACTTTTGGAATTGGGAGCTTTTTGGAGTTGCATTTGGATTGTGCTTGGTTTGAAGGTATTGAAAGCTTGTTGGAGTGAAGACTTTTAGAAGCTTGATGGAGAGGTAGGCTCTCCACTTGTTGCCATTCTTTTATTTATGCATTTAGATGTATTGCAATGCTTAA
The DNA here is from genome assembly GCA_018340775.1 of Taxus wallichiana var. yunnanensis. Taxonomy (NCBI): domain Eukaryota; kingdom Viridiplantae; phylum Streptophyta; class Pinopsida; order Cupressales; family Taxaceae; genus Taxus; species Taxus wallichiana. The sequence goes on along the minus strand of CM031234.1, from coordinate 346,686,637 downwards.
ATATACTCTTGCAAATTCACAAATAAATTTTTCCCCCAATCCTTACTTTCATGAAGGATCACCCTTTTAAATAGGGTGGGTGAATCTGTTGCACTCCGGTGCACCATTTCACTCTTTAATTAAATCACAATTATTTAATTTTAAATGTGAGGACTGAATCAAATTAATAAAGTTTATAAATAAACTTTTAAACATGGGGTGTGAAGTGGTGGCCCACCTAAAAGGTGTCTCCACTTGACATTATTACCCCAACACTCCCCCTTAATGTTAAGTGGGAAAACATGCCAAATTACCTTTTTCTACAAAAGGATTTACAATCCATAAATCATCAACACTGATTTAGGATAACATGTAAACAATAAGAATCATACAAGTTTTCCATTAAAAACAATAAGGACAAGTGCTTTACATATGAAGACTTATATAAGATTATGGAGCCTTTTATAAAATAAGGAACTCCCATAACTAATGCTTCACTAGGATTTACAAGTAAACTCACATGTTGTGATCATTTACTTAAGACTCACATATAGTGATCTTTTACAAAATGGAGGAAGTATAGGAAGTTTACAACAAGTCGTTAAGAGGTGGCATTTTCATGCACATTCCCCTCAATGGAAAATCTGAAAGGATTAACAAGGCACGAAACTTACAAAAATTCATAGCACTCAATGACTTGGTGAAGACATTTGCAACTTGATCTTCATTTGAAAAAAACTTGAGATCAATATTGTCATTTAGGAATTTCTCTAGAATAAATTGTATATGAATCTCTATATACTTTGTTATCGATGTTGAACTAGACTGCTCACAAGAGCAATGCAACTCTAGATGTCACATAGAATAGTATTTCTTCCTTTAACATCCATATGGAGTTCATATAGCAGTATTTTTAGCCACATGGCTTCCTTTGTTGCTTCCATAACACTTCTATACTCTACTTCAGTAGAAGAGATAGAAAACTGTCGGTTGCTTCTTGCTACTCCAAGTGATGGAACCTGCACCAAACTTGAAAACATATCTAGAAGTATATTTTCTATCTATAATATCACCAACATGGTCAGAATCACAATATCCAAATAATTTTGCATCATCACAAGAAGAATAATACAAACCATAATTAATCTGTTCCTTTAACATATTTTAGAATTATTTTTTCCATTTTCCAATGATCCTCATAAGGATCTTGCATGAATCTAGAAACAACTCCTACTGCATATGAAATATCAGGCCTAGTAATAGTCAAATAAATTAAACTACCAACTAGTTGTCTATATAAAGTAGGATTAAATTTAGCACATACAGGTTTAAGATCTAATTTAACACCAACTTCAATAGGAATGAAAACAAGTTTACAATCAATCATGTTAAATCTTCTAAGTAAATTAGTAGCATACTGAGATTGAGATGAAACAATAGATTTATGATCCTGAAATATAACCATGCCTAAAAAATGATTTAGTAAACCTAAGTCAGTCATTTCAAAATGTTGTTTTAATCTTTCTTTGATTATAAGAATTAAATTCTTATAACTAATAGTAATCAATAGATCATCAAAACATAAGACAATAATGATAATAGGATTATTTTAACATTTTAAAAACACATCATTATCAGAAAAATAGTTTTTGAATCCAAGATCCTGAAAGAAGCTATTAATTTTAGCATATCAAGCTTTGGGAGCTTGTTTAAGACCATACAAGGATTTTTTCAATTTACACACATATAGTTCCGTACCATGTTATTCAAAACCTTTAGGTTGACATATGTATATTTCTTCTTCCAGGTCACCATTTAGAAATGCATCTTTAACATCCATTTGGTGAATCTACCAACCATATTGAACAGTTAATGCTAGAAGACTCCTAACAGTTCTCATTTCAGCTACAGGAGAAAAGGTTTCAACGTAGTCGATGCCAGGTTTCTGATTGAACCCATGAGCTACTAAACGTGCCTTAAATTTATCTATTTCTCCTAAAAATTTATACTTAATTTTATACAACCACCTAGATCCTAAAATGATTCGTTTAGAAGGAGGAGGGACTAGTTCCCAAGTATTATTTTTATTAGAGCATTGTATTTAGTTTTCTTAGCTTCATCCATCTTTCATCTTGAATGGATTATTCGAAAGATTGTGGTTCAACCTCATATAGGGTCATCAAGGCATGATAAGTATGATGACTACAGTCATCTTTCTAAGGCTATCAAGATGAGAGTCCTTAACTATATTTTGATCCCATTTAGGAATTCTAGGATGCAACACATTTTGAGATGACTCCCCCTTAATCTCCATCATATCTAGAGTAGGATATTCATCCTCTTGAAATTTTGTTTCCATATTGTCTAGAGAAGGATTATCAAGCTCTATTTCAGGAGAAATAGAGGGTTCACAAGAAGTGTCACATAATGTTTTTTCTAAGACATGAACATTCCTATTTTCTACTATGTCATGTTTGAAAGGGTCATAGACTCTTAATCCTTTTGTGTGACAACCATAACCAACAAAGATACATGAGTAGGAGGTTAGATCTAGTTTCTTCTATTTAACTTTTGGAATAAAGAGAGAAATAGGACTACCAAATATTCTTAAGTGTGAGATATTTGGTTTTGTTTTGTCCATACTTCATGAGGTGTAGTTTGATGTAAAGCTTTAGTAGGAACTCTATTTAGGATATAGACTATAGTATTCATCACTTCTTCCCATAGAAACTTAGGCACATTCAACGCATGAATCATAGTCCTAGCCATCTCTAATATGGTCCTATTTTTCCTTTCTGCGATGCCATTTTGCTATGGGGAATAGGGAGTTGTCAAATCATGTTGAATCTTACATGACACACATAACTCATCAAAATTTTTACTAACATACTCACCTCCATTATCAGTTCTAATTATTTTTATTTTCATATTAGAAGCATTTTCAACAAAGGCTTTAAACTCTTGAAATTTAGACAAGACATCATACTTTTTCTTAATGAAGTATGACCAGGTCATCCTAGAGAAATCATCAATAAAACATACAACATACAAGGCTCCACCGAGAGAGGGAACTTCAAGTGGACCTCTCACATCATTGTGAATCAAATCCAATATATGAGATTTATTTAGATCGTGATGTTTGTGAAATGGTTCAACATGTTGCTTATTGTGCAAGAAAATTTCACATGTTTCATGATCGATTTCATCTTAGGGAGACCTATTATAAGGTTAAGGAAATACATTTCATACATACTCCTAAAATTCACATGTCCTAGTCTTTCATGCCAAAGTTGAAGATCATTTTTAGAAGAAGAAGAAAAACATGATTCAGAAACAAATCCATCAAAAATATATAAACCATTATTTTGTATCCTAGATGCAATAACATTACCAAGTTCATTTTTCACATATAATTTATTTTACAATAATACAACTTTATAGTTTTCTTTAGTTAATTGAGATAAAAATAAAAGTTTTTTTCAATTGAGGAACATATAAAACATTCTTAATTATTCCATTTTTCAATTTAACATTCCCATAACTTTCAAATCGAATGATAGAATTATCCCCTAGATATATATTTTCCTCACATTCTACGACACATCTATGCGGATATTATAAATGCAAGTCATGTTCTTAGAGGCACCACTATATATGATCCATCCGTTGTCATTTGAAGTTGAGAGTGCAATATACATGGCAATAGATTGCTCATCATTATTTACATGGTTTTGATTTTGGTTATGGTTCTAATACTTCTTCTAATTATTAAATTTACTATTTTTAGTATTGTTTACAAATTTGTTTGTTTTCACATGAAAATCAGATTCCTTATGACCAAATTTTCCACATTTGTTACATGTGCCATTGAATTTTACTTTGAAATTTTGAAAGTTCCTAACAAAATTAGAGTTAGGATTATATTTAAATTTTGATCCAAGGTTTGGTTTGTGATTAGGATTGATATTAATTCTATTTTGAAAGGGTTAGCGATTTTGAGAGAACAATGCCTAAGTGGCATTCTATTTTGAATCAAAATTTTCCATAACACGCTCTTCTTGAATTAGAAGCGAAGGAAAGGTTTTGCAAATTAGGTAAATTATTTTAATTTTGATATTTAGAGTTTAGGATTGAAATGTAGTTTCGAAATTTCATGGGTATTTATCTAAATGATAAAATAAAGTATTTTATTATGAAATAATTCACAATTACATCCATCTAACTATGCTTTAATGTTTTTGATTTTTTCCAGATAATTAACTATTTTTTCATCCCCCTTCATGGGAGTCGTAAATAGTTTCATAATGAGCATAATTATTTTGGAGAGGTGACTACCCTCGTGCATGGTTTCCATTTTTTCCAAGCATCACCGAAGAGTCCATATGTCCTATATGGAGTAAAAACTCATCTTTAATGCTCCGTAATAGAATCGATAGGGCTTCCTGGGATCTTTGGGAGAATGAGATTAGATTTTTAGGGTTTTCTTGCCTTCCGGTGGGTCGTTTCTCCACACCAGTGACTAGATCCCATAATTTTCTAGCCATAAAACATGCTTTTAACCTAACTCTCTAGATACTTTGTAATTTGTCCCATTTAATAATTGAGATTTATCCATAGAAAAATAGTAGTTACGGCCATTTTTAATAATAACACACACAAACCACTTTGAAAACAAATTTAACTCAAAAAAGTAAATTTTTAATGGACGTGTGTAATATTTTTGGAAATTTCCCAAGGAGATGTGCCCAACAGATGTAAGGTCCGTAGAATTAACTTGAAAAAGATATCATTTTAGATCCGGGTACGTGGTGCAAAGCAAAAAGTAAGGACACGCAGTGAAGCTAAAAGTGACATGCGTTTGAGATAAAAAATATCAAATGGACATGTGTCGTCTTTCCGGAACTTTCTCAAGTTGATGAGCTTGACGGACATGAAGTCCATGGAATTAAGAAAAGATAATAGCTTTTTTGGGTCCGCGACAAGGTTGAAAAGGTCAAATGGATACTCGATGATCAAATAGAGGAACAAATGGCATAAGATCAACAACAGAGAGAAGATACGTGGTGATATTCCATCACTTTCTAGTGGAAATGCATTCCATGGACCTCAAGTCCACAAAATAAACTAGAGAGAATAATGTTTGGAGTCCGAGGTGGAAAAGGAAAGCTATGGGAACTCTTTGTAACCAAAGAGAAGGTAAAATATGGTGCAGGGTCAGCATAAGTCAACGAGGATACATGTGATGAACCCATATTTTACCATGTTTTATTCCATGTAAAACCATGTGTTATTCTGGTATCATTTTGCACTATGTATAATATTGATGTTTTATAATTAATACTTTACTATGTTTTGGAAGGAAATGTTGTGCATATTATTGTTATTTTTATCTTGTTATTGCTTCTTCAAATATGGATTGAATGAACATTTATGATTATTAATAGTGTATTTGGGAAAGTATATGTTGATTCATCACAAGATTTAACTACAAACTAGCGTAGGACTCATTTGTGCACTTTGGAAAAACACTCACCTTATAGCGCAGGGACTCGCCACAAAGCATGAGACTTGTCCAGAGATCACTATTCTAAACTCACCTGAAATGAGGGACTTGCACAAAAGAGATAAATGGCTTAGATAGCTGAACTATGAGTGATATAGTTGGCACATCAGTCACCACAATGACATGATCAAGAAACGTGGACTACCACCTCAACCTTCATGTGTATTATGAGGGCCATGCAATCCTAACTTAACTTCAATTTCTTGAAGATGTGATGTAGATAAACACTTATGGACTTACTATCATTATGATTATAAGGAATCAATCTAGGATCTGGAATATCTTCTAGCGTCGATTGACTATTTCAAAGAAGTCAATTACGAACCTCATCTATAGTTAACAATATTAGTTTAATCTAAACACGGTGTAGATCAATCCTTCCATAATTGTAATTCTTAGAACAACTAGTTGTTATTGTAGGAAACATCTAGTTCATTAGTTCTTATTAATTTCTAATTACTAGTCTCTCCTAGAGAGACTATGATTACTCTGAATATAAAAAAGCTAATGTAATAAGAATAAGAGTTAGTCGACTTATTATAAAAACAATTATTTCAATTCAATAAACTAAAGATTCAGGGGAAAAAATTACTTATGTGACTTACAACATTGAACCTGGTCGAAGGGAAGGAGCAAGGGCCATTCCTCTCCATGAGATGGGGAAATTTACTCTTCATTTCCTTTCTATGTTTTACATTAATTCAAATTATCAACATTGTATTATTTCCAAAGACCTTTAATTTTGTATTCAATAGTCTTTTTTGTCAATTCATTTCATTTCGTAATTGTTAGTATAATATTAAGTGAATCTTGTTATTAAATAAGTATTGAGAATGATTCCAACTGTTCCCTTTGTTGAAAACAACCATAGATACTACCCTGGACTAACAAAAATAATATAATTAAAGTGCGAGTATCAATGACGCTCATCACTTTTTGGCATCATTTTTGGGGAGCTCAAGGTGTTATCAAAGGTTAAGGTGCTAGCTAGAAGTGTTGCCTGGTTATCTAGTAAGTTTCCATTCAAATTTTTATTTCCATAACTCTTTCTATTGAAGTAAGAAGACCTTGTAGTGAAAACAAGAATCCTCTATGCTTTGGAGTATGTGGAACACAAACAATCAAGTTAAGCATTGATAGTTAGGGAACTATCCTCAGTATGATAGGATTTTGTGTTTAGACCTAGAGACCATAGAGGTAGATTCATTAGAGTAAACTTTCAAAACTCCCCTCCAAACCAACCGGTGGAACAACACACGGACCAAGGAAGGATGGTTGATTAAGTACATAACCCCAATGGTGCAGAAAATGGAAACCCTCCACTTGGAAGAAATTTTACCTAATTCATATAAATGGATCCTAATGATCAAACTCCTATGAAAAATATATCCCCTTCAATTTTACCAACCTTCAGGGGATTAGTCTCAGAAGATCATGACCAGCTTTCTTTTTAATTCAAAGTCTTGTGCAAACCTATGATTATAATTCGACTCTCATAAGCTCAAGCTATTTCCCTCCACTTTAAAAGACATAGCTATGAGATGGTTCATGTGATTAACCCCTAACTCCATCCATAGTTGGCAGGAGATGGAAACAATTTTCTTAGATAAATACCGGACAAGCTGTAGAGTCCGAGACAAGAAGGAAGAAATTTTTAGAATTCAACAAATGAAGGATGAGAGTGTGGAAGATTATCTTGATCGGTTCCTCTTCCTTTACAGGAGACGTGGTACTAGTTTGGATATTAATCTACTCAAAACCTTATTCCTCAAAGGATTGGATGAGGACACATATGCAACCTTCAACCTTATCATAAATGGAGACATGAATAAATTAGAATTTACATAACTCATTAACCTCTATATGAATTACTTCCAAACTCACCCCAAGATTTTTAGACAGAAAGGAAAAATGGCCAGTGGTAATATATCCAAACTAAGGGAAGAAATTACGAATTTAAGAATATAACTCCTAGTTCAACTCAATACAGCTATGTATAGGGATAAATCCAAGAATATAAAACATTTTTTCATCTACTACCCAATATGTAGGGACAAACACGAGCTTAAAGATTACCCCTTAGACAAGAAAAACATATGTCTTCTCTGTGAACTAAAGCATGCCACAAACTAATGTGGATTGCTTCCCTTGTTGAAGAATCATATAAAACAAAACACACAAGATGAAGCTGAGTTAAACTATATGGCTCAGAGGCAAGGAGGGAATTTAAGCCAAATCAAAATCATTCCTACATGCCAAAAACACAATGGGTCTCAAATCAATGGAATGCACCATGGTCATACCCCCAACTTTGGACTCAACAAGTTCCACACGAGTGAAGTCCATAGTGGAATGCACCACAAAGTTAATATCAACAACCTTGGGATCCACATCTAAAAATTCCACCTTTTCAACATTTTAATCCTCAATACCAACAATAGTGGAATGTACCTCAAAGATCTAGGCAACAATATTACAATCAAAGAAGACCCCAAGGTCAACAAACTTTGTTAATTGGAACTACAAATGCTACCCCAATAGAACAACCTACCCAACCCCACATACCAACACAAATTGTGGCAAATCCCAAAAATGTGAGGCAAGGTAACCCAACATACACTGTGTGGAATCAAATTAAAATACCGAGTCTACTTTGTGGATTAAACGAATATCCTATTGTGTTAAGGGAAGGTTACCTCAAAACCTTCATCTCCTGTTATAGAATAAATCCCTGAAGATATAGAAAATCCAAAAGAAATGCAACACAGTCTTGTTGTTGAAGAAACACCTCAACCAAGCATTGTTAGTCCTTTCCATCCAGACTCTTGGAAAAACAAAGAAATGCAGTTCTTGAACAACCACAGTCAGAATTAATTTAGGGATTGAGGAAATTGAGTATTGGGATTCCCCTGTTACAATATCTTAAGTAAATTCCTAAATTGAACAAAACCATTAAAGATATCTGATTGAAGTCTTCGGGAAGGAGAAAAAATCAGCCTAAAACCATCCATGTTGATGGGAATCTTGCTACTATACTAGAAGGGAATATGACCCTCCTAAATATGGAGACCTTAGAAGTCCCATTATAATAGTTTGCATAGGAGATGACTAGATCTCAATCCATTTTTTCCCTCAAATTTAGATGTCTATTAAATACATTTGAAAGTGCATCTTGAATATATGTCTTAACCCCACATTATTTGGAAATCTTGTTGGAAGACAATCTAAAAATCAAAGGGGACTATATGCTTATTTTCTTAGAGTTCCCTAACTTTAATAATTTTAATATTATTTGATTAAAATTGAGGTCTTGTTTTTAATGAAATGACTATCATATTACCAAAAATATAAGATGGTACAACTATTTACTAAAAAGAGTGAGCGGTATGGAAGCACACATCTAGTTTTAGTTGACCCGAAGGCACATGAAACGAAAAAATAAATCGGAGCTCATAGGGAAAAACCAACTATATAATCATAACATTAGGGTGCAGTCGAAGAAGAAGGATCTTTGTCATCAAGCTTGCCCCACCCTCTTCCTAGAAGATTTTTCCCATTGAGGCTGGGCTTCTAACCAGTGGCCGGAGCATGGTGCCCTCCTTTTGTTCTTTTGTTTTATTTTCCTACTCTCAGGGAAGTGAAATGGTCAATGCCAACCAAGGAAACTTTCTAGTATCTAATGGCGACAACAAGCTATGATGGCAAGGAAGCGGCGATCCCTACCCTTACCATTAAGATGGAGAAGGATTAGTGGTGAGGAGAAGAACCCTACCCAAAATGAGTTCGGAAGTGGAGATGAGAGTGACTACGGTGATGACCTCGGCCCCTTCGAGAGGGATCCCAACTGGTAGAAGGTGAAAAATACAAACAAGAGTGGAAGGTGTTTCGTCCTAATTATTAATCTGTAATAATTAAAATACATTCATATTTAGTAAACTAAACATAAAAGTGTAAAAATGAATAATTACATATCATGTAAAAAGTAAGGCGTGAGATTTTGTTTTATTTATGTTTCCTTTCCATTTTTCGTACATTGTCACCATGTAAGCAATATCCTCGCACCATTCCACAACAAAATCCATTACATTTACATTGTTTTCTCTGGATGTCTTGTAATTATCTAATGTTTGCATTGTCTGTGCAAGTGGAATTTTGATGGGAAAATTTCTGGTGAATGTGCATTTCAATTTCCAAGTGTGGGATCAATATTAAAGATAAACGATGTCTACGACAACATCACTAAGAAAACTTTGACAACATTAAAGGCCTACTAGCCAAAATAATGTTGATATCTCCGTCGATTCACGTACGAATGGTTTTGTGGGATTAATGAACAACAACCTTAATTGACAGAAACATCTCCGCATTGATTTTGAAAAAAACATGGTAGCAAAGTCTTGTGGAGTTATTTGTATACTGGAAACTGCAAATGAGTTTCAAGTTATGCCAGAGAGGGCTTGAATTTTGTGTGTACAATATGGTTAGTATGCAAACTAAAGGTGACTTGTATTTGTATTGCATTACAATCTGGGTTATATATATATATATATATATATATATATATATATATATATATATATATGAACAATTTACTTATATATGTAGGTTGGAAGCAAGATCTGGACACACTATGGGTATGATGTAGGTAGTAGGGTGCACATGTGTTGTACGTCAAGTGGCAGTTGTGTGTTACATAGTCTTTTCTCCTCTTCCTTGCGTGATTTTACATTCTTTGTATATCTCATTCGTGCGTAGCGTTCAAACGTAAAAGCTGGTAAGATCTATAGATATTTGATGGCACACACTCTTGACATTTCTGTGAATGTCAGTCCTTGATGGTCAACATTTCCGATGTCTACTGTGGCCTTGTCAAGAGTTAGGCCTTGTGATTTTTGGATGGTGAGGCCCCAAGACATTTTTAGTGGAATTTGGCGATGATTTCCACATGTGATAGGAGGTAGGGGCAAGTGGGTTGGGTTAAATATGTCCCATGGGGGCCCTTAGTAGTGTCTTAAGTTGACAAAAAGGATGACAAGTCTGGTGGGTGTGATTCTAGATTTTACAACACATCGATCACTTTCCCGAGTGCACCATTAACCAATCTTGAGCTAACCCACAAGTTAGATGTCAACATGACCTCCTATCCGGTGTATAGGAACACTATTAGATCTAGTTGAGTGTTGTTGATGTATGAGTCACAATTATGTTTGCTTTGTTCTACGATGCTCCTTGCAATTGGCACGTGTAAGGATTTTAACATTTGTTTATTGTGCTTTCTGTTAGGTCCTTTGTTGCAAATAGGTGCTTCTCAGTTGTGAAGCTATATTGCTCTGAGGTAGACATGCACGAATTTTTTTACGTGACATGAGAAGAGACCAATCCTTAATTGTTGCTTCTACATTTCTGATGTTGGTCAACATTTCTCTGAATTCAAGTTGTCGGGTTCAATCCTTGTTTCTGAAGTTTGTGTCCAAGGTGATTACTATATCAAAAGCATGCCAAAGGGAGCTGCCTATTTTGTTTCTTGCATATAATGGTACATTGTTGACCAGAGGAGAGTGGCCAAAGTCACCCACCAAAATCATTGAATAGTTGTTGAATGCATGGTTATTTTGTTGGGGGAATGCCTCACAAAGTCTGTTGTTGATGTTGTTTAACATTGTAGGACCTATAAAGCTCATTTCATCTATGAGTATGTATTATATGGGACTCATACGCTCTTGGAAGATTATTGGGGATTAGCTTTCAAGAGGTTTCATGTTGGAAATGGGTATGCGGAGGAAGAATAGATAGTAGATGATTTTATGTTGAATGCAACAATACCTATTGGGGCTAGTACAAGAATGGAAGATTTAATTTTTCCTATGATATTTTGAAGCCCATTTCTGATGCATTATATGAGGTATGATTTTCTTATACCAGCGGTTCCTTGAATGATCATCTTCAATGGTGGGTGTTTCCCTTGTTGAGTTGCATGGGCAAGTACAATTGAGTATGCAAGGTGTTGTTTTGATGATAGTGGGAGAGCGTCTAATTGGGTAGGTGGAGAAACAAGTGGTAGTGCATTCTCATTGCGTGCGAGGTCTATGAATTTAGGTGCACTTTTTTGTAAGGTAGTAGGGATGGTATGCAACATCCAATTGTGGTTAATGTCAAAGTCATGAAGGCCTATCATGTCTACATCATCAATTGTTGTATTGAGTGTTGGGTGCATTTGTGCTATATGCTCCCATTCAAATAGTTCTTCCTGTAGTGGATTGGATCCCTACGAGTTATTGTCATCACTGCTTGTTCCAACAATAGTATATTCTAGAGTAGTGGATCTGTGTACATGTAAAGGGACATAGGAGTTTTTCATTTTTCCCATTGGTTAGTTATTTCAGATGTAGTGATGTCAATGTCTGTTTGGATATGTTGAAAGGGTTTATAAAGTAGAATCTCTGACCAACAAAAATCCTCATAGTGTATCACATCTGGGGTAGGAACATCACAAGATCTGGGAATACACGAAAAACTACATAGGTTGTTCTTCTTAGTAGCCCGAGTAAATTTACTTTGGCTGTTGAAGGACCAGAATGAGCAGCCTCAAAGAGGGATATGTTCTCGAGTTCTAAAGGGTGTTTTATGTATGCATCTATGAATGAAGGGAATTTTTTTGTTACCTACATTTGTGAGGAAAAGTTTGAATACCCATTTATTGATGGATAGGGTAATGAATGTATGAATACAACTGGAGAGGGGAGTTTTAGTAACATGTTACATGTCTCCTGAGCACCAATGTCTCGATCAACAATAGTTTCTGAAAGGAACTTTCTATAAAGCGGCCTTTTCAAGGTTGTCGATGTTAACTTCATTAGATAAACGTGTTAACATGTGATGGTAGCTTTCTAAATTATTTTATGACTTGGCTGCATATTTTGCAATGTATTGTAAGACTACATGTTGTGACACAACATGATGACAATCAACATTGGCTCGCCACAGTGCCAACATGTCTGAGTTGTGTATGTTGACCCGTGCGTCATTACATGCAGGGGTGTACTTATTTTTACCTGTTTCATCTAAGCCCAAACTCGAATAGTCTTGGAGTGGACATGGGCCTTATATCTACACCGAAGTGTCCCACATTTTTTGCAAGCAAGTAGGTTACCTCACTACATTTTGTGTGTCGTTGCACGTGGTTCAACATGTTTTCATAGTCATCAGCTTCTGAGGGTTACCTGTAATTATCCCGTATGTGTCTAACAAGCATGGGTCATCTTCACGGGAATGATGTATCCCAAATTTTCCACTCTCAGGGCCCCTTGGATTCCATGCAGTTACTAATTGGTCGAAGAAAGACTTTGCCATGTCAAGTTGAAGGGGTTTTCCCAGTCTAGCACTTCCATGTTTGGTGCATTTGGAAGCCATATAAACCCATGGATATGAGCCGAGCCTCTGTGTTGCCATTCGTACCTATACTTTCACAAAGAGGAACCATGTTGGAAAATGGGGTAGGGGTGGTATTTTATGAAAATATAAGTGGTAGTGAGCTCACCTGTACTAGTAGTCTATGTAATGCATTTTTTTGAAGCACCTCCTCAAAATATTGTAAATCTTTTTCCATGTATGCAAACAAAATATGTGGGTGCATGTTCAAGTTCATGTTTCTCCATTTTTGTCTAGTTGTTGTTGGTGGTGTAGGGGATCCTGACATTTCTCTATGTAAATCTGGCCACTTAGTATCTGCTGCACTTAAAGTGAAGAAAAGCGTAGGGATTTCTAGTTGGGTTATCATATCCGTGAGCTCATGCCTATGCTTACACCAAAATGATTTTGTTCCTCGAAAATTAGACCCAAAGTGCATTAGTTTCTCTATAATGTGGGCATCTGGAAATAGCGCAAGTTGCTGACGTAACATTGAGACCGTGGTAGGAAAGTTGTCCCCTATATTTTTTTGGTGAAAACAACAGATGTTGTTTGGCTTCTGTGGCGCAACATAATGTTGAGAATGAAGTAGTGAAAGTGCGGATGGATTCAAATTTGTTATCATGGTAACACATTAGGTGCAATGTATATTCATGCATGTGAACCCTTTTGATACGTGCTTGGTGGAACAATGCAATCCCTATAGGGAACAATGTTGGAAAAGCCATAGAGAGAAAACCCTCGGTGTTGTATTCGTTGACTGCGGAGGAACCAATGTGTGGCCACTCAATTGATTGTAGTGGAGTTTGGTTCTTGCCTTGAATGAAATTTGTTATTTGGTCAACTTCTGTAGTGTTTAGAGGGAGGGAGGACACAAAAGATGATGTTTGTCGCTCATGGGTATGTGGTGGGAACATGGGAGAAGGTCTACTTCTGATTCCACTTCAACATTTTCTGGGATAGTTGAATTGAAGTGTGGTAGGGAAGTAGATATATCAATATTGTGAGGTGGTAGGGAATGCAATGCATTATGGTCTAGGACAACATCCTTGTAGTAAGGGTCATGAGCTATTTTGAATTATAATGCAGCTAAAACACGAGATCTACTTAAAAAGCATTCATAAGCTTTATGTGTTTCTTTCTCCAATTCTTCTGATAATTAAGATGTCCAAGTCTACGATGTGCCAAGGCAAGTGTCTAGTTATGGATGAAACATCTTGGGGGAAGCATATGGTGTGGCCCCTGTATTTGTATTGACCACCTATAACATGCGTCACCTGCAATATTGGGTTGACCCTTGCTATCAACATTTCCTCAACTTGTGTAAGTGAGGATAAAACTTTAGGTTGCGGGCCAGGTCCATGTTATTCCAACTTGAGAAGTGGCGATCATCTTTTTCAACAATGCATCTACGACAGGTATTTCCACCTTTGTAAACCCTTGTATGTAGCCCAACATATAATTCATTACAACATGAACACATGATTAGAGGTGGGAGGTGATCTAATCTTTGACGGAATTGGTGTTGTGTAGCTTGAAGTGAATGTCGATCTGGAGTATGTTCTTTGAGAAGGTTGACATGGGTGGTTACATAGGTTGGTGCTGTGTGTTCATCTTTTGTCGTTTGATGCAAGCTATATGACGATGATGTTCATTTAGGTTATTTTTGTTTCTTGCGTACTTCAAATGAGCCTTTGCATTTTTTTAGTTCATTCATCTAGGCTTGCGTGTATAATGAGGAAAAGTGGAAACAATAATTAGGTATAGAAGAAAGTATGGAAAAAGTATAAGTACTTTTGTTTGTTTGACATGACGTGCAACATTGTATATCAAAACCACATATTGATGTTTAATAATTGCAATAGAGTTTGCATTCCTATAAAAGAGTGACTTTTTTTACGTTCAAGACATGTGAGACCAGAAAATGTGTGTAAAAATGGAACCAAACTTGCAAATGCAAACACCTATATGTGGAGCAGGTGATACGGTAAATATATATTGGAAAATACCTAACATTGTGTGTGTAAAGTATAGTATGTCTTCTTTGGGTAAATAGAGAGACTATAGTGGGGTGAATTTATTGTGAGGTAGTGTAGGATTTTTTCATGACTACATAGTTACGGGGATGTAAGGAATGCATCTAATGGGGATTCATGCATGTTAAAGGTCATGTCCTTAACTACATGACAATAGTGCACTAGGATTTCTCTTATGAGTTGTAGACCTCTAGCTTCGTGGATATTTTGAACATGTAGCGGTGGAATAGAATTGGCTTAACAACAGGCCAAAACATGTCGGTGTTGGTGCAAGAAGTTGAAGCTCTGTGGCTGATATACCCATTATCGATGTAGCAACTTCATCAAAATTAGTTACCCATGTTGTTGTTGTGGCATCCTCAATGATGAAGTGTAATGCATATTTGTAGTCGCAATTAGAGACACCATGCTTGCATTTTTGGCAATACCAAGAGGAGTTTGCAGTTAGCTCAAGTTTTTTCTTACATTGGTTGTTGTTAACAATTGATGTGTAAGCTAGATAGCTAAATGAGGACATATTCATGTGTATAATTATTGCTATAGTGGAGAAGGTGATTGATTTACCTGGTTGCGAGGAGGATTTTATGCCTGCGATATTTGTTTCTTCAATTTTGTCAATACTCACTGATGGGTATGCATGTGTTGAGCCGAGCGAAGTAAACCATGCACGCATTGTGTGAGCCTCAATTATATCAGGATCAATGAAGATTTTTGTATTAGGGCCCATGGCTAATGTTGTTCCTTTGAAAGATGTAATTTTTTCTCTCTTAATTACAAGAACTGGTCTTACTGGTGTCTGTGAAGCACATAATTCACTTAGAAGTGTGCCCTCATTGTCACTGAAAGCACCCCAGAGCATTGCCTCAATACATAGTGTCGAGTTATCACTAAGTAGGACCGTGCGTTTGTGGTTGAAAGTACTATCACTTTTCCTTATAGTGGAGGGGGCAGTAATGGATAGTGCAATAGCAAGGAGGTCAATGGTGGATTTGGTGGAAAGGAGTTGATTTCTGCTATTGTTTTGAAATGGAAAAGATATTGAGGAATGTCCACAAACTGATTTGTACTAAGCTTTATAGAGGATTCCAAGTCTAGGATGATGTCCCAAGGAGTTGTGGAATCATTGTAATATTTTTTTGTAGTCCACAAGGTGCCTCCTTTGATTGTGTATGTTTTGCCTAGTTGTATTTGGTTGTAGTAAAAATTTGCAGCTTGGTCAAAAGAAGTCACCACTATATCTGAACTACTTTTGTTGATGATGTCGAAGCTAAATACTTTCCTTGTGCATTTTTTGTGCTATATTTGTTTAGGTAGCCTTTTTTGATGACCCTGCCTTCAATAGACCAAAGGCTTTGGTAAGGATTTAGCGACTTTATTGGCGTGAGTTGCATGCATTTTGTAGGTGTCCTTCATGAGCAGTTGGTGCCAAAGTATCAGTGTGGGATGTTGGCATGTTTATGGCCAGTTGGGGAGGCACAACATCGGAGGCAATGGAGCATGTGATGGTGTTGGTTCCTAAACAATAAAATACAACATAAATGAATTAGCAAACGAGTTAACGTAAAGTAGTTTTCTGGCATACTATAATACATTAAGCGTATGGCAATTTAATGTGCTCTTAGATGTTGTGAGCTTTGTATTCTAAGGATACAAGGGTTATGCGCTAAACAAAAAGTGTGATGCATGACATGGATAAGGATAATTTACAATACAGACATTCAACAAAGAATAGTAAACAACGTAGGGTAGGAAAATGCATTTTATATAACTATAACGATAGTACATATGGCATGTGTTGTATGTTTAAGAGTAGGGGCGGTGGGGGTATGTAATCATGGTGGGAGAAATGCCATAGGAAAGTAAAAACATTCCATACCCTCACAAAAGGGGGCAGTGTTAACCAATTGAATGTCCTCATATAGTGTTGTTTTTTAGGAGATAAGCATGTAAACATATGTACAATGTGGAAGGTGTTCGTATAACACTTGAATTTTTCATGCTCATTCAAAGTAAAGTAGGAAACATATGTACAGAGAATACAATGTATATTTCATGAAAGACACTTTACAAAAATCTATAGGGGTTATAAAATGGAGCAACAAGTACAACATATTTATGTAAACATAGATTTTTGAATCGGTCCTTCAAAAAGAGCTATTTGTGGGTTAGCAAAAAGAGGTTGGCGTATGTATGAGCATTGCAAAGTTGTAGTAGGGTGAGGTAGGTGCTAAAATTATAGGGACACAAGGTAAGCATTGAATGTGTCTCTAATGTATTGCTCGTTGCCATCAGAGTAATATTTGTCATATCCTAACGCACGAAGGAAAGTGTACAAGGCTTCAAGGTGAAGGTACGTGTCATCTACCTTGTGCATCATGTCTAACATAGTGGTTAAATCACTATCGATAACCATCGTTGATGGGATTAGAGACTCTGATATCCTACTAGAAATGGTTGAGCATGTAGTTACAATAGAAGTAGCCAAAGAATGCACAAAGTTGCAAGTGGTGGTTGGACACTATGTATTGAGCTCGTCGGTGGTGGCTTCTAGGGTTGCATACGAATGAGGGGACCCATTTGAAGCTACCAGATCACTAGGTGGGCTCTCGACAACGACACCAGAGGTATCATCGATATTGTGATAATGGTTCGAGCTTCCATTTGGAGTGGCCATAGTACCTGAAAATAGCAACAAATTTGTTAAATATAAAGCATGTTTCTACTGACAATTACATAAATACATATACATATATATGTTACGAATTTCAATAATTTGTGTAGTATTGAAGGTGAAAAAAAGAGTTATTGAAGAATAATATTATTTGGACGTGATAGAAAGACAACTCTAATTTGCATACTCCAAATCCTAGATTAAAATCTTGAATACTTGCAAGGTGCACCAAAAAAGCTTCAAGTATTCATATACTACCAGAATTTCAATTGGAATTTTTCTAAGATATAGGGAAATGATAAACCAAAGAGCAGTAACTGACTTAAATACAACTAAATTGTAGGATTTGAATACAGCTCCTGAAAAAAAATCAAATTTGATTCTTGTAGCCTACAGTTATGCACCAACAAGCTCTGTTGGCTCAGCAGATATTTCCTCTATAGGCATATCAACCTTGAAACCCACCTCCTCAGAATAATCACCATGTACCTATAGTAATTATATTTGGATTTCTAATAAATTGGAAATCCTAGGTAACTCATTGTTAAATGCCCCTCTCTGAAGCCCAATCTCCGAAGAACTCTTTTACATTGCAAGATTATGTTGGAAAATATCACAGTAGATTTCCCTGCATTTATATGTCATCCCAAGGCCAACTGATATGTTTGAAGGATGGATTTCAGTTGCTCTAGTTCTTTTGGTTTAGAGTGGAGAATAGGATAGTAACATCCACAAATTGATAGAAAGATTATTTGCAGTGGCGTCCATTAAATTTTACCCGCTCTTGTGTTTCTCTTTAAAATGTTACAAAATCACTTTTTTATTTAAGAGTGTGTTGAATTGATTTGTGGGGCCGAAATCTAAGAGGAATTTATCTAATGACTTACCAAGTAAGGAGTCATGATGTTTTTCAGATTCATATCTTTTTCAGTTCTCTAAACAATATAAAAGTGTTTCTTTTGTTTCATAATGTTACATTGTCAAATACTTGGTATCCAGTTTCAAGTGAAATTACTAGATTAGTTGATATTTAGTGTATAAATTTTTTCGCACCATATGGAGATATTAATCCTATTGGCTTTTCTAAGACTAAAAAATTCTAGTTAGTAATGAAAATGTGCTGAGGATGTAGGAGAGATGGTTTAGATGAGTCTCGATGAGGAAGATGTTGATATTGACTTTCCATGTTCCATTTTGATAAGTGCAATTGGAACTCTTATGGTGAGCTCTTTTGCAAATGGTACTTTTCCTAATCAGCTATGGGGTACTATTTTTGTTTCTAAGTTTGCTTAGCATGCAAATTTCTATTTAAACACAAGGTTATGCTAAATTTTGAAATTTCTACAATCTATTTTGATGGAGAAATCTATCCAAAAGAGAAAGTCTGCAGAAGCACAAAGCATGGTGCATCATGGCAACTGGAAGTCGGTCCTGGATGTGAATATTAGACCAACAACGCTCCAAAATGTGGAAAAACTACAATTTCAAATACAAGTTGGAAAGAATGAAGTTTCAATTATCAACGAATACATGAATCAAATAATATTATGTAGAGATTAATAACATACAATGAAATCTTGAGTGCTACTACTACTTTAATACGACAATCTTAGTCACCAATGTCTAAATGTTCTTAAAATTCTAGTAATAATGCCAAAATTGAACATGACAACATAGCACAACTATTGATAGTGTGATTGAAGAAAAAACTCTAATACATGTATCTTAATGTATTAAACGGATCATAGAAATTCCTACATAAATGCAACACCCTGTTAATAAAGAACAAGGCGAGGACTTTCACCTTTCAATTACAAAATCATCTTATGATAAAATATGATAAGTTCAGTTCAATAAAATAAAATGATGCAAATACCAACAATAACATTGAAGACCTCTTCTAAAAATGATTCAAAATATAATGTAATTAAAAAAAGCATATCACAATCATAAAGACCTCTTATATTTCTGAGTTATGGTGTATATGAGGAGAGCAGGGTGTTGCAGGTGCTGAAAAAACCAATCTGGTGTAGGTGTTGCAAGATGGAAAGTTGAAAATGTAGTGGTGTATTTATAGGCAAACATATATTTTAAACAACTATGTGAAAGGAGGATAACAACTACAACAAAGTAGATACAACAAATCAGCTACAATAAATCCACTACTATTTCAACTACTAACATGCATTATGGCAATTCCAAAGGTGTCGGTGAGTGGATATGCATGCGGGAGGGCATTGTTGCAGCCTACATAGTTATAACGGTGGCTGTATGTCCCCTTCAAAATTTTCAATAGATGGGACCGAGGAGTAGCCAGTTGGGAGGGTGGGTGGATTTTCTGCAGATGGCACTAAGAAGCAAGGAGAATGAAACAAAGGAGAACATAAACAATAAAAACAATGCAAACAATGTTTATGAACTTTGTTTTTTTCAAACATGATCGAGATATTGGGATGTTACTTTGTATATATATATACGGTGGTACGTATGTCCCCTTCAAATTGTTTTCAATAGATGGGACTGAGGAGTAGCCGGTTGGGAGGGTGGGTGGATTTTCTGCAGATGGCACTAAGAAGCAGGGAGAACAGAAACAAAGGAGAACATAAACAATAAAAACAATGCAAACAATGTTTATGAACTTTGTTTTTTCCTCAAACATGATCAGATATTGGGATGTTATCTTTGTATATATATATATATATATATCAAGTATCTTTCGCAGAGTTATTGTATTTACATAAACTATCCATCAGTCAAGGTGATCTATAATATTGTATGCGGGTGTATTTATCATGAGAGGACATGTAAATTCAGGGAATAAGCATTAAAACATAATTGTTAATCCAAATAGAGCTGCCATAATTTGACACTTTCTAGCAGGAGGTTCTTCAAAAGTGAATGCATTGATTTAAAAAATAGGTGGTTGACCGTGACAACCATGCATCGCATCATCACCTATGTCAAAATTGTGTTTTCCATGTCAACCACCAACTAAATAAAATATACGTTGTCACCTAGTAGCACATATACGCTCAACCGATTGCTATATTATCTTGCTTGAGGCTCCTAATGAAATCAATTACCTACCATAATGGTTGATTTATGAAGCCATGCTTGGCCTTCCATCTCCTCCTATTTGACATCATAATCTCACTTTTTTTTTTCTAAAAAAAATAATTTGATTGAATTCCTTCAAATATTTATTAGCCAAAGTTAAATATGTCTTTTGAATGCATTTTATACAAAAAAACAATAATTCTATAATATAAATCTAATCAATCATAATCCATGTGTTAAAGGAGTGATGTCATAATGGAATTTCACGTCTTACTAATATAATAGGTGATTGGTTACAAGATGAGTATGTTTGTTTTCTCAAGCTCCCCTATTACTATGTGGGTTCATAATTTTCATATATATACCTTCTTATCCTAACTCGGATATACCTCTCAATTGTATATATAACTCTAAAACCTTTGTTTATATTGTTAATATGCAATAACCATTATTACATTTACTCAAACATTTGGTCAATATTTCAACATCTAAATATCAAATTTGGGTATTTAGAGCTTGATAAATGTGGAAATGGATGTATTGGCATGTAAAATGTCTTTGCATATTGCTTAACAACCTCATTGAAATTTTTGTCACTTTTTGGTCAAGTGGATTAGAAGGTTTTGAGAGTCTTGGGTGGGTTCAAAATCCCAATCTGTAGTCAACAGAAAGGTCTCAAAGTTTTCTTCATGAAAATGTGGTTTAGGGAAGATTCTATGAGATTATGAATGGTTTTGGGAATGCTTTCTCTCTATGTGCTTTTTGAGGAAAATGTGTGTGTGATCATTAAAGAAGGGTCAACTTCTAAGAAAGGTTTCAGGAACTCCGTGTGGTGTTGGGGACTCAAATCATAATCATTGGAAACATTATACGGTCTAATACACAATGGAATATGTAAGATAAGGTTTCAGCAACATAAAAAGTGGAAACCTTCCCAACACCGAGGCATGATGGTATTTCTCGAACAATAGAACTTGCACTAAAGGTTTCATGCACCTTAGGTGAAGTCAAGAGCCTAATAAAGAGATAAGTTAAATAACATTGAACCCTCTTCATGACCCAAGCATTAGTTCGGTTCATACTTGTCTCAAAATCCTATAGCGGCTCAACTCACTAGCACGCCTTCCTAGGAGACAGGTTGTAAGTTAGCTAAAAAATCATGAATAAATCATTTAAAAAGTTTTTAAAATTATTTAATTGGATTCATTGGCTTGATTCCATTCAAATTCATATATTATACACCCCATAAAGATTAAGTTTTAGTCTTAGATAAAAATAACACTCCACATTCTAATTCCTTGCTGACACCACCCTGTCAAAATATTTCTCCTGGTGGAAGATACACTAGGGCTTAATCTCGGTGAGTTATTTTTGCAGTGAATGCTTGGCCTTGTCATATGTTGCCATCGTGTCACACCACCAATCTGTAGATCCAGGCGGGATTATCTGCATTAATTTTGTATTGATCGCCAATTCGCCCCTTGGGTGGTGGCTTATAAAATGACCACCTCCTTAGGCCATGCATCTATTGATCTTGGGTCTTATCGTAGGAGCTTTGGAAAATGGCACCGAAATGAGTGAGGAAGTTCATCTTGAAGGTATTCGATGAGGTAAGGATACTGATACTCCTTCCCCGGATATTGTTCTTGATTTACTAGCTTTTGACAAAGCTTGCAACTGGTTTGAATCTTTTTCTCTTGTTTCTTATTTTGTGGGCCGAGTTCCCCTGAAGGTATCCTTCGCCAATGGATTCATAATCATTGGAAACCTCATGGAGTCAAGGTAGAGGGAGTCCAAAACATGACCAAGGGTTTTTTTTTGTTTCACTTTACCAATGCTGAACATTACAAAGCCATTGTTAACCATGGTCCATGGTTTATTCGCAATACCCTTGTGGTTTTCTCCCACTAGACTCGAGATTTTCAAGTCTCTGAGCAAGCCAAACTCAAAATTCCTATTTGGGTCGAATTTCTAGGCCTCCCTTTGCCTCTGTGGGGATTTGTTGATCAACTTATCAAACCCTTGGGTTGCCTCATCTGCCACAAGAAAATAAGTTCTACTTGGCTCGACCCCAAAATGGGTCTGTGTAGAAATTGATCTCTCAAAAGACCTCAAAGATACCCTTGATATCCAGGTTGGAGACACGTGCTTTTCGTAGAAATTTCTATACATCAATCTACCCAACACTTGTTTCGGTGCCAATCTGCTGACAATATGATCAAAGATTGTCCTCTCATGAATCCAAGCCCACCGCCAGTTTCGGAGAAAACCTTGATAGACCCTAAATCCAACACTCCCTCCTCTAATGGATGGACTACATCAATGGCAGAAAACCTTCTACCTTGACCCGAAATAAGCACCAATAGGTTACTTACAAACCGGTGGTCACCCCTACTTCTACTCCTTTGAATCCGTCTATCTGCTGCAACCCCTCCCAAGCCCACGCCTACCATCTCTCAGTCTCCGCAAGCTGTAGTTGTCATCAACCCTCACCCCTCAGCTCCTGCTCTTTCACACCCCTCATTTCTTGAGACCTCAAGCTTTCTGGATCTCACAAATACCGGTGGCTCGGCTCCTCAACCGATAGAAAGGCTGCCTTACGCCGTTCTCCAAGTACTTTTCCTCCTTTCGAGGAAGATTTCTCACAGAGACCCCACTGGCAATTCGAGCTCGATGATTTTATTCATGGGAATGCATGGCAAGTCACTTTCTCTAACCACTTTGGAGTGTTAGCCGCCTCGGAGGAAACCATGCACCTTGATAGTTCTCCATGTTAGTCTACTCATGGAATGTCAGGGGGCTTACTGATCTGACTCGTAGATATCTTGTTAGAGACAGTTGCAAGCATTTTGTAAAGTTTCAGGTGTTGTGTTTGCAGGAAGTCAAAATCTCTGGCTTCCATCTTTCTTCTGCTATGTGTACCATCTGGCCTGGTTCTCTCTACCAGATGTCAGCTCATGATAACAGTCGAGGGGTGTTGTCACTCTTTTAAGCCCCGACCTCAGCTCCAATATCATATCTTGGGGCTCTGACCCCACTCATCGGGTGGTGTGGACCCTTTTTTATTTTGACGGCCACATTCTTGGGTTGGCCAATATTTATGCTTCTAACGATGCCTTTGAATGTTCTTATTTTTGGCGGTGGTTGGTGATCATCTGCCTCTGCTACCTGGATTTTTTACGGAGATTTCAACATGGTTGAATCCCCCGAAGACAAATTGGGTCAGCTTCCAATGTATTGGTGTACTGGCGAACGTGAAGCCTGGTTTTATTTACGCAATAAGCTTTGTCTTTTTTATCCCAACCACTGCAAGCACTCTTCTACTACCACTCCTTGGTTCACTTGGTCTAATTTTAGAGCTGGCGATGACAAATTTTATAAGCGTCTTGTGAGCTCGCTTTCGAGAGCAAAAGAATGGTTTTCCTTTGACTCTTCATACAACCTCCCGGTCTCGGTGGTGGACAATGCTTTGGTTTCTAACCATAAGCCTATTTTCTTTGGGATTCAATGGAACTTTCAGTGCCCCAAGCCCAAGTCCACCCAATTCTATTTAAATATGTCCCACCTTTCTCATCCCAAGACATTGGATTATATAAGACGTATTTGGAATCTTGATCTGAGACCTATTGATGGGATTGGTTGGATTGACTGGTGGTCTCATGCCATCACTCGTACCACTTCTTTCCTTTGGCTCTATGGGAAACAAGCTGCTCTTTTCACAAGAATGCTCATGAAGCCTCCCATGTTGAATATTCGAGGGCTATTCAAGAGCTTAATCTATCTCCTTTCAACACCCACATGCAAGTGCAAGCTGCTCACTGGAAACATAAGCTTCAAATTGAGGAGCACTATAAGGCTAGAGGAGCCCAAGTTCGAGCCCATCTACACTGGCTTCGCATTGGTGATAGAGTTACTAAGGAGTTTTTGCTTCCCTTAAAACTAATCAAACTCTCACCAAAATTAAAGCAATCAAGGATGGTAATCAAAGGCTTACTCTCTTACCTGACATTCTGCAAGATTTTGTGCATCACTATCATGTTGTTTTTGCTACTCAACTTGCTACCCCATGCTCGTGAGGCTACTCTCCTCCAATGCATTGATCTTTGTTCCTTGCAAGCTCTCTGAAATTCACCGCATTGCCTGTGATAGACCTCTCACTCTTGATGACTCGAAGGAAGCTATTATGCAGATGGCCTCTAATAAATCCCCCGGTATTGATGGTTTTCCCTGTGAGTTCTACAGTATCTATGGACGAATGTTGGTATGGATTTGCATTAAGTCTATCTGGAAGCGATGTCCTCCAACACCCTGGGTGATCTTATCAACCAAGGAAACATCAAATTCATTCCCAAGTCTGGGGATCCCGAGCTTATCACCAGTTGGCAGCCAATAACTTTGCTTAATGTCTCGTACAAAATTATTACCAAAGCCCTTGCTATCAGGATCACTAACCTCCTGCCCCTGATCATCAGGAGTGAGCAAACCGGATTTATCAAGAAAATATATATTTTGGACAACATTATTACAGTTTGGGAGGGCATGGAATATGCCTGTCAGACTTCTTAACCAACTATGTTTGTTAAAATTGATTTTGAAAAAGCCTATGATAGAGTTGAGTGGCCTTTCATTCCGGCTATGTTGTAGGCTATTGGTTTTGGACCCAGATTCATCCGCTTTGTCAAAATGCAGGTTCTTGTATTACTATCAATGGTCAGTAGTCTGAGATATTCTCTCTTCATCGTTCCATCCGACAAGGTTTCCCTCTTGCTCCTTCTCTTTATGTCATTATTGCTGAAGGTCTGAGCTACTTGCTTGCTAATGCTGCCAATGCTTTGGTTTAGTTAAAGGTATTCAACTACCTTCCTCTCCTAAGCAGTTGATTAATGGTCACTTTGCAGATGACTCTTTTCTCACTTTGGCTGAAACAGAGGTCTCTGTCACCAATGCCATGAAATGCCTTGATATTTTTTCTTTCGCTTCGGTTTTGTTATCGAATGGAAGAAAACCTAATGCTCTGAGATAGGAAGTGGGTCCCAAACCTCCTTGGCTAGAGGGATTTCAATGGCTTTGGATTGAACTTGGTGTTCAATTCAAATTTTTAGGCATTCCCTTTGCCTTTATGGCATCCCCTACTGATCTTTGGAATTATGTGATTCAGCGAGTTGAGCAAAAAATATCTTTTTGGATTACCAAGAATTTGTCTCTTGCTGGCAAATTCCAAGTATGCTCCAAGGTTCTGGCCACCACTCATGTCTATTACTCATCATGCTGGGCACTTTTTAAAGCCGCTTACCATAGGCTAGAGAGAATTCTGCGTGATTTCCTGTGGGCCAACTCTAAAGGGAACCATGGTTTTCACAGAGTTGCTTGGGACATATGCTGTACACCCAAAGACATTGGTGGTCTTGGCCTAATCAACATTCATATGCAGGGGTTTTCTCTCACTACCAAATGGATTATTCACAGCCTTGAAGGTGAGGAATCTTAGAAAATTCTTCTCAAAAATTGTATATCTCAAGGGTCTCCGCTCAATCGAAAGGCATGGCAGGGTTTGAACTACTACTCCTTACTTCTTTGCCCTGCTACTGTTAAAATAGGTGGCTCTTTTGTGGCAAAAAGCATATGGAAAGCTTGGGAACTTCTCAAACCCCATTTGCACTGGCAGGGTGGTGGTTTTTGGAATGGGCTCTCTATTAATTCTCTTAGTTTGTGGTGGAATCCGGTGCTTCAATTTCATGACAAGCTCCTTGCTCTTTCCTTGCAGCTCAAGGGTTTGCATCTTTTCAAAAAAGGATTCAGTATATTTAGGACCTTTTTTGTCCCATCACTAGGGATTGGCTTCCATGGGATAGCCTAAAAGCTAATTTTGCTCTAAATGACAATGACAAACAAGCCATTTCTATCATTCAAGATCTCATACCTGGTGATTGTTTGCATAAAATTGGTGTTACTACACAACGCCCATGGTGGTTTGATTGCACTGGCCCTCTGCCACCCCCTTCAGAAACTATAAACCTCGGTTGGGCTACAAGATTCTCACCCAGAAGTAGCTTCCTCTCCAAAAGTTAAATGCTCGATGGAGCCTGCATTCCACTCATTTTGGGTGGAAGCAGTGCTTCAATGTCATTTGGGCCATTCCTATAGAGCCCAAAGTTACACACTTTCTCTAGAGCATTCTTCATCAAGGGCTTCTGTGGGCAAGCACCTTGTTCTTCTGGGAGCTCCCCCGCTGCGCTGCCCATTCTACAACCACCTTGAGACTCTTCTTCATCTCTTTTGGTTCTGCCCTCATGCTCAATCTGCTTGGCGCTGGATTCATACCCTTTTTCAACATTTTTGCCCACCTTCTTCACGTGGAAAATGGTTCTTCTGGGGGATCCGGCCTTTATTCCTGCAAAATTTTACAACATTTGGCATTCTTTCAGAGTAGCTATTTTATATCACATTTGGAAATCTAGAAATGTTGTTATTTTTAATAAAGATACAGTGGATAGAATTTTTGCTATTTCTAACAAGCTTGTTGTCATCTCCAATGTTTCATTTTAGATCTAGGTTCAGGCAGAGAAAGACTGCATTGACTTTCTTTGAACCATTAGGGAGGCCCTTGTCTTTATTAGTCGCATCCCACTTGATTCCCCTCACCGCCGCTCCCGCTCGCAACATCATCACTCATCCCATGGGTGACGCAACTTTGACTGGGGTCCGGTTCGTGGGCCGTGTAGAACCTCTCTTCACTAGTGGCTCTCTCCACCTCCATCTTGGACTCCACTTGCTTCCGGGGTTTTTGGTCGGCTGGGCTTTGGCAATGGTGGCTCTGGGAGGTAGGCACCCAATCAGTCAAAGTTTTTGTGGCTTTCTCTTGTTATTTCACCCCCAATGGGGAAATGAGGAGGAACAACAACAAATTGATGGTTGGGAGCAGCTTGATGACGCCCCTGATACTACTCTTGGTGGTTGGGGTGACCAGTCCAAAGAGCCCACCGCCGCCACCTTCCTCCATGTTTGTTGTTGCTGCTTAGCTCCATGTTTGGAGTTTCTCTAGTTTTCAGCTTATCTATTTTAAGCTTTTTTGATTGAAAATGCGTCAGTTGACATGACACTTTGCTACTCGTAGCCTTTATGGCTACTTTGATCCTGCATACGGGGTGTGATCTTTTCCACCCGATTTTGTATGATTAGCACTGTACCTCATTATTAATATATGGATATGCTTTTCAATCAAAAAAATTCCTTGTTGACATGATGATGTCATCAACTTAAGTGCACTTGGGGGAGCTTGACGACCTTTTGGGATTGCATCAAAATTTTTTAAACTTGAATTTGAAATCCCACCATCCAAAATGTGCCCTCCTCCCATTGATGGATGAAAAGATAAAAAAGTAATGAAACAAACAACAAATTGAAAAGGTTACGCATGTTGTGGGTCCCACCCCTTCTCCCTTGGCACACTTGTGAATCCCCATTCCACTTGGTACAATTTGGAGGTTCAATTACACCACCAAAGTGTGCTGGCCATGATTTAGGCACATTTTTGAGGTGGAGATTGCAAAGTGGGCGCATTTTCCACTTTGCATTTGAAAAACCAAACTCAACCTCCATTGTAAGTTTTTTTGAAAATCCACTTCCCTCCAAAAGTATAAATCCAAAAAAGGTAAAGTACACACACATAACACCGCTCAAAATCTTGTTTTTCTTCCTCCCATGTCCACAAAACCAGTTGTGTGCCCTAGCTCTCCCGTACCTTGTTTTGCTCATATCTCATGATCCCTTGGTCGAATCACTCTAAAAATTTAAGTGCATCCTCTTAAAAAATACTTGAAGTCAATATGAAGAATATGGAATATGGTGGAGTGGATTATTTTCTATGAGCACTTGAATATTATAGTTGTTGAAACCCTATTTTGCAAAACCACTCAAAACTTGATTTGATCATTTCTTGAAAACCACATAAAGGAAACCTTTGAAACTTTTCCAATGATATCTCCTTGCAAAAACTTTGTTTTGTTTGCAGCTATAATTCATGTGCTAAAGTGTAAAAATGCATGAGATATGAGTAAATCCATGTTTGTCTTGTGAAACCACTAAAAACCCTCTTTGCACTAAAAATTGTTTTGCCATTTCCTTCAAAAACATACGAGAGATATTCCTCAAATTCGGAGAAAATTTTCCCATCCAACATACCTATATAATGAATTAAGAATCAATTCATTTAGTTTTGTATTAATCCATAACGAAGAACTGAATTTTCAACCCATGCTCCATTAAAACCAATTTTAAAGCTTACCTTGCAAAACTTAAACTGTTTCTTCATTTCTGTAGTTTCGATGAGGGATCGTCACTAAATTTAAAACATAAATTCTTCTCGAAATACCTTTCCAAAAATAAATTCTTGTCCAATTTGGATTTTTCCCCTGTAATGGACTAAACAAGAATTCAAACTATAAAACCATTAAAAATCTTGAATTCTCGTAAATTGACTCGGAATCCCATATTTCTTGTCCCTCAAAGATCCACCATCATTCTCAAGTCTGTGATACCAAAAATTCACAAGATAAAATTCCATTAATGTGTTTACGATCCTATCCTGGTCTTGGTTTCTGAATACTCAGATATTGAAGATAATAATGTTTAAAAAATGGATTTTGCTAAATAGAGTGAGAGTGGACAAGAGGTTTATTAAGAATGAAAAATTTAGTTGAATCAATCAAACTCTTTCATGATGGGAACCATATTCTTGGTGTATTATGGATCTCCTCACCATTCGCCATTAAAGAGGCATGACACAAAGTGCTCTTATTCTTCATAAAGACTTTTTCCATCTACTTGTTGCTTGGTTCCATCCTACAAAGAGGAAGTGTTTCTACTTTAGAAGATTTTTATGTTTTCACCAAGGATTCTCATGAATCTTGGAGACCATCAAGTACAAGAGATATCATCATTATCGATTCGAGGGTGTGTATGGTGTGAGTGATTTCTTCATGATGATTGCAAGTTGAGTTTTTTTCTCATGTGAGAGACGAGATCATGTTTATGAAAATGAGTTGATTTGTGCAACCTATCTTACAGTTTTACACCTTCCACTCCATATCACAACACTTTCAAGAGATTATATTTAAAATTTAACCAAAAAACAAAAGATAAAAGAAATAAACAAAGATACACCTTCTCTCGTAACTCTCTTACCAGAAACCTCAAGTAAGATCATATAAGCACTTGGACTTGTTTGATATTGTTGATTTTGATTTATGGGTGCTCTTGATATTTCTCTCCAAAGGGATTTGCAAATGCTATTAAGAAATTTCACAAGGATGCAGATGTAAAATTGACAGAAGTTGGATACAATTTGCTCAAAGATATAAGGATGGGTCTGTAGAGGAAATGACCTTCTTTTATAGCCGAGGGTGAGGCCATGAAAGGTGCTTTAAAGTTTGACTAAGCTTCAAGTTAATGATTGTAATCACCTGGGTTAGCAAGTAGACTTGACAATAGTAGTTACAGATTTACATGGGTAGTAGACATTTAGAATG
This sequence comes from Taxus wallichiana var. yunnanensis, assembly GCA_018340775.1. Classification (NCBI taxonomy): domain Eukaryota; kingdom Viridiplantae; phylum Streptophyta; class Pinopsida; order Cupressales; family Taxaceae; genus Taxus; species Taxus wallichiana. The sequence goes on along the minus strand of CM031234.1, from coordinate 346,656,397 downwards.
GAAGAGGTTACATCTGTAAAATTGGTTGCATGTATAACTCTATTGCCCCCACATTTCTAGGAATCTAGAAGTGGAGTTCAAGTGGAGTTGACTAGAATGAGGAAGTGGACTCCAAAAAGAGTTAACTAGGATGAGGAAGTGGAGTCCAATTGGAATTAACTAGGATAGTGAAGTGACAGTTGACTAGGAAAATAGGTGTATTTTCCTAATTAAGTAACTAATTTAATTAGCTACATTATGCAAGATAATTAATTAACCATTTATTTAATAAATGTTAATTAACTTAGGTAAAGTGCATTGTGGAATAATTTAATTAATCCAAGGGGTGTAATGTGCATGATTAATTAATTAGATTAATCAATCGTAAGGGGATGAATTATATGATGTGAACTAGGAACGTGTGTGTAATTTTGGGGTGTCTATAGTGGTTGTGTAACCACCACTTGTCAAAAGAGTGGTAGTTGCACAACTGATCCTATGACAATATGGGTGGTTTTATCACTATATAAACTGAGATTAAAACACAATTTTTAAATGTGTATTTTGATTTTGACTTGATACTCTTTCACATTTGTTGGTCAAATTGGCTAAAAATTGGCTTATTGGATTGGTATTGAGTTCCTCTTCCTCATTTACTAAATATAGTATGTTGATTTGTCCTCCCCAAACATATTCATTATTTTTTGATTGCCATGTGTTCTTGACATATTCTACTCCATTATCTTATTAAAAAAATTCATTTGTATCTTGGGTTGGGAATTTGATATTATTTTGTGAAGTGTTATGCTCTCACATTTTGGAGAGGGATTACAAATATAACAGCTTCTCTACTATGTTATTTCTTATTATGCACATTATAGTCATCCTCTTTGCACAATGAAAACCACATTAAATTTTCTTTATTTTCTTGTTGTCATTCACCATTCTTTCCTCCTGGATCAATTGGAACTCACACATTGGAAAGGGATTTTAAGCTTAGGAGACATTGGATGCACTATATCTCTAGAAAAATCTATCACACCACTGTAGTGACCAAGTTGGAGTTGTATTCAATTCTTTATAGTATTTTTAGTGTTGTCATTGATTATTATAATGAAAGTAAGTTATTTATTAAGTTATTATAAGTAGAAGATTTCATCACTTCCTATATACACTTTCAATTTAGTATTTCTTTACAAATATTTCTTACATAAATATTTTTCCCTTGATAAATTCTTCTTGGCTTATCCCTGTGGATCTGCTTGGAAAATTAGTTGAAGGAAGAAGTGAAGAAATCCCTGCACTTATTTATTATTCATTTATTTAGAATAGTTTATAATTAATTTTCTAGGGAAATTTTATACGGAAAAGAGGAAATTACGTCGATAATCTTTTCCTTCTTCTAGAAAACTTAGGCGAAGCTTTGTCGGAGGAAGTTTTATTTTATTAGATTAATAAGTTTTGAGTGCCTTCTCTTCGAGAAGTGTTGTCAAACAATCTTGTAAAAGAGAAATATCCACGTCTGGTTATTCTATGTTTAGTTTTATTTTAATTAGAAGAAGTTGTACATTCAATTTAAATCATTTCCCTGTGTTTGTGTCAGTAGATGTAGATTTATTTTCTTTTAAATAAACCAAAAATTACAAAATCAATAGTTATTTAATTAGTTTCTTTTAAAAGCTTGTTAAAATACAAATAGATAGAATAAATAGTTACATTTGTTTTATTTAACCAAGGAATTTAGTTAATTAAAATATTAAACTCACTTGTCATTTATTTAAATTAGACTTCTTTCCATTATTTATTTAAAACTAGAATTTAGTGTCATTTAGGAACTCAAATATAAACAACAAAGCTAGTCATTAGGAATTCACGCTACCCATTCATAGCCTTTGACTATCCTTTGACCAACTTAGTTATTAGGAATTCATGCTACTAGTTCATAGCCTTTGATTATCCTTTAAATACATATCCACATCAATCACATCTTCCACATTTCAGCTGTCTCAACACAACCTCAACGAGTGGAGTGCACACGAAATCCCGTGTCATTTTTCCTGTGTATAGTCTCCGGTGTCAAAATTTTCCATTTTCATGCACTTTATTTACTGCTACTGCAATGTATGCGTAATCGTTGCTAGTAGCTTACGAGAGGATGCTAAATTTCCTTCAACTTACATTTCCTTCATCCTCCAATGGGATGTTTCTTAACTCAACTCAATGTGAACTTGAGATACAATTGTATGACCCCCCATAATTTGGATGTCGGGTTACACCAAAAATGCATCATGTACAATAAATATAAATTCCAGACTTGAAATAGATACTAAGGAAATATTAACTGTGAATTTGAATTTACTAAGAAAAGGATGTCGGTGTCTACTGATATTACATCTTATTTACAAACATAGAATAAAACTAGTTTGATGACCACATCATGTTTGTTTTAAAATAGAATTCTAAATACCAAAAATGACTACAAAAACTAGAATTTCTAATATAGATTAGATCTAGAATTAGAAATTAATAACCTCACACCAATATTAGATTAATATTGATCAACACAATTATACTCTAGGGTGTAGAATTTTTTTGATAAGTAAATGCTTTTTTACTGGAGCTATGAATCGAGGGGTTTTTGGGGCCCCGCCCTTACATTATTATATTAGACAAGATTACAAAAAAACAGGGTGATCATCTCTAGGGTTTAGACATTACAAATAGACTTTTGACAATATTTTTTTACCAAAACCTTTCATGTGACTTACACAGAAATTTAAGCACATCTCCAATCTGATTCTAAAGATGATGTAAACTGCAATATTGTGCATCTCTTTCTTATATTTTTAATAGAAAACTGGGACATCAATATGATATCATATGAGTAAATTGCGTCCTTTTTACTGAGAGGTATTTACTAGAATTTTTCTCACGGGATTCTTTCAACCATATTTTTCTTTGTTGTTGCACTTGCATATGGATAATCGCTTTGATACCAAATGTAAACTTTGATTTAGATTTAGACAAAATTTAAAATCAAATAATACTTGATAATGATAATAGATTCAATACATTAAGGACAAGTTTATTGAATATATATATATATATATATATATATATATATATATATATATATATATATATATATATATATATATATATATATATATATATATATATATATGTATATATATATATATATATGTATATATATATATATATATATATATATATGTATATATATATATATATATGTATATATATATATATATATATGTATATGTATATATATATATATGTATAGATATATATATATATATATATATATATATATATATATATATATATATATATGTATCTATATATATGTATATATGTATGTATGTATGTATGTATGTATGTATAGATATGTATGTGTGTGTGTATATATATATATATACATATCTACATACATACATACATACATACATACATACATATATATATATATATAGATATATATATATATATATATATATATATATATATATATATATATATATGTAGATACATATATCTATACATACATACATATATACATATATACATATGCATGAGCTCATATATAAGATGAGCCAATCTTCATCTTTAAATCCAATATATATATATATTTCCCACTCCATTATTCTCTCAATATCCCAAATATCACTCAACCATATAACCAAAAATCTCTCACACATCTCCTATTCTAATGGTGATTTAAACTCACGTACAACTAATACATCTCAATATGAGCATGTATTATTATTATTCTCACACAATTACATATATGATTTGTTATCACAACTCACTCACACATATATAATTATATTATTCTACTCGCATTATATATATATATATATATATATATATATATATATATATATATATATATATATATATATATATATATATATATATATATATATATATATGTTCGCACCATAATTCCAAACAAGTTTTCCATGTAATGTACTCGACCTTGTTTGGAGAAGAGTGAATTTTGTTAGTCTTTTTTTTAGCTCGAAGAAAAATAAGATATTTGAGTAGACTATTGGTAGCTTTCTCCTTTTGAGGCAACTCCACCACATCTTGGGACTTTTCAAAGGAACCTCGCTTGTGTTCTCTCTACCTAGAGCTGTAATCTTGCATCTATTCCAAGAAATGGTACTCTCTGCCTCATTTGGTGTTTTTTATATCCACAACAACAATTTCTTTAGGTTTGGACATTTGGAGACCGCCATTTCTAAAGGAAGTAAGCAAACCAACAACATGGTAAGTTGAGGAGTTAGTGCACAAAGATTAATATATTGTTGAAGAAGCAAGTCCCCTGCTAAACAACCCAGAGTTTCTTCTTGTAACAATCAAAGGGATTCCTTAGTCTGTAAATATGCTTTCAACCTCATCTTCTTGTAACAAAGAGAAAGACAATGTAAAATTGAATATTTATTACATTGCAACTCTAGAGAGAGAGAGAGAGAGAATATATTGCATACAACTCTGAATTACTATAAGCTTAGCTAACAAAAATGTGTGGTGTTTATCTAAGCCATGGGAAAACATTCATGGATTACAACAGTTGGAGAAAGTTTAAGGGATGATCCGTGACAAAATAAATCTAATGGGAATATACTCCACAACATTCCCAAGACTCTTTTGAATAAAAAGATATGAGGGATTCTATTTTACTCAGGTCATGTCCAATCGTCCCGTAGTGCCACTATTATATTAGTAAAATGTAATTAAAAAAGGAGAAAGCGATAGGGAGTAATTAATTAGTTGTAGTTGAAATGACAGTGAAATAATTTAATGGATAATTGTTGAAGGGACGGATTTGGTGGTGATAGGAGTGGGGGTGCAATGTGACAGCGACCTGACAGGGCATGGCCTCCCCAATGCATTTTCAAGACCTATTAGTTTTTCCTTGCATAATAAGGAAAGAAATTTAATGATATATAGAGGTAATAACCACAATTAAACCATGTTAACATTGTAAATTTAGCAGTATGTGGAAAGTTGCAGCGATGGAAATTTAGAAGGTACGGGTTCTCTCATGAGGCAATGACATTTTTTTATTTATGCAACAAACAGGTCTCCAACCTGATCAGTTTACATTGCTACGTACTCCCAACCTATGCCAATATACGAGCCCTAGAATAGGGTGTGGAAATCCATCAAAGCATAAAATATAGAGGAATTTTATCAGATGTTGTGGTTGCAAACGCTCAGAGGGTAGATATGTATGCAGAATGTAGAACCCAACTCAAGCTCACCATGATGGACTCTGATTGTAGTGATTTCATTGACACTTTTGTAGCTTAAGAGTTCATGAAAAGAGACAATGTTGCAATCATAGGGTTACATTCCTCTGTTATTGCTCATATTATTTCACATATAGCCAGTGAACTTCATACACCAATTTTTTAATTTGGAATGGATGCATCTCTCTCGTCATATCATTATCCTTTTTCTTTCGCACAACACACAATGATATGTATGGAATGATGGAAGTCACCACTATGATTAGCTTCTATGACTAGAAAGATATTGTTGTTACATATATAGATGATGATTATGGGAGAAATGGAGTCATTGCATTGAATGATGCACTAGAATTATTAATAAAGTACCATTCCCCCTAGAGTTTGTAGAAGTGAAATTGAAAGTACCTTAATGCAGTTAGCTTTGGAAGAGGTCAGGGTATTTGTTGTATGAATCCGGATGCATGTATTGATCTTTTCTCCAAGGCACTATAACTTGGAATGTTGTATAGTTCTTATGCTTGGATAGCCACAAATTGGCTCTCTTCCCCGTTAAACTCTAACAAACTTGATTATGAAACCATGAACTCACTCCAAGGAGTCATTGCTTTACGTAGGAATATTCCAATTTTAAATATGGAGCATGATTTTACAATAAGGTGGAACAATCCCACATATGTCTCTGCAAGATTATGGATCTTTTACTCTTCCTCAACGTGGAACCCTCTGTTTTTCCATTCTTAGTTCTATGTTGAAAGGGCATTGGCTACTAGGAGGGCATAAAGTGGTTGAGTTGAAAAGGCTTTATATCTTGCAAGTAAAAAGAAAAATGTATGGAAGCAAAATGAAATTTCTTCCATGCCGCTTCATTCATTGGATTTGTTGTTCTTTTCGGATCCAAGAAATTCGAGCTTGAATCTACTTGGTTTAACCCATGTAATGACATTTGTGATCCCATTATATTTATCCCCTGCAGTGCAGTGTGTCATCTGGTGTATACCCCACACCCATTTATGCTGGAGATGAATTTGGGTTGGGTTGCTTCTTATACTATTGTTTCCCTTCGTTGCTTTCCAAATCCAGTCGTAGAGATGATGATAAAGAAATGCCTTTTCCAAAGAAAATTTCAACCCGTGGCAAAATACGAGTTTTGGAGCATGGTATGAACAATAGAATTTGGTTTTTGGTCAGATGTTGTAGTTGCAAGTTCCCTGATAGACATGTATGTAAAATGTGGAAGCATTGAGATGGCTCACCAACTATTTGGCATATTACATAATGAAAATTTGGTCTCATGGATTGGGATGACTACTTGGAAAGCACAAAATGATGTTTTGATGAGGCATGGGTGCACAACGAATGGCTTGGGTTTTCACGTGACTATCTGGCATCATGTGGCAACAATGGTGGTCTCAACGGATCGCGAGTGTAAACCACCTGGAGCCCCTCATACCCACTTTTCTCATCATTCCCAGGCATGGTTCATCTCACCTTGTCCATCATAATTCTCGTACTCTAGTTTTCATTTGTAATGAAATAAATTTAAAACCTTGGAATATCTCACATTCGATTATTTTTATAAACTTGTTTTGTAAAACATTAAAACAAAATCTGGCACTTATGTAACCCAAATAACACTTGGTATCCAAGCATAAACTTAAACCCCTCCTTCGGACACAATTTGGAAAACTTCGTAACTAGACTATTAACGCGAAACGAAAAAAATCCTTATGTTTTACATTACCGACTTGAAATTTGATGATCATCCATGGTTGCATCCACACCTTATGCACTATTAGACCCAGTATCAAAATTTGGTGCTCGTATCCATTGGTATTGGCGAGAGCTAGATGAGTCGTCAACTAAAACAACCTTTATGTCTACCTTGTAAAGTTAAAAAAACAAAAATTCCAGAGTCTTGCGAAACAACACTCTGAGCCATGTAAAAGAGATGTCAAGTGTCGTATGTGTTCCCTATTACGTAGAGAGCCACGTCAAGTATTATCTCAACCTCATTTTACCGTTTGCGTTATTTTTGTCACTCCTCTAGGATCCTGTTACCTCGTTTTGCACTTTTAGGAAGTTGTTAAAATTAAAAATTTGCGTTTCGTATCGGCTTGCCGTTTGGACCCTGAATAACGAAATGCTTATCCACCTTCAAAACCTCTAGTATTTTTACTAGGCAATTTCTTAGAACCTTTGGTTTGGGGAAAAACACTCTTCTTGATAGTTTTGCAAAGGCATTTTGTAGGCCTCCGGTCGCAGTTTGACTACGTCAAACTAGACCAATTACGCCTGGTGGCTCTAGAAAAGCCGTCGCCATTTGAAAACATTTGCCGCTTATCGATCCTGTCGACTTTGGTGAATTATCCATATATAGGGTAATGTAGGAATTTTTTTGCACATTCATCCATTGAACGTCAATTTTGGGTGTGGTTTTCTGAGCCCTCGAGCTAACTTTTAAGTGTTTACAATCAAGTCAATTATGACCGATGGCCTCGAAAAAGTGGCAAATAATCATAAACCGTTTGCTGATTCTCAATTCGCATCGTTCCTATGAATTCTTGGTGTATAAGAGGACACATAGAAACTTACCCATGGTGTGTTTGTTCACCTAAAGACAATGTTTGAAATTGGTTTCTTAGCCCCAGAGCCTAAATTGAACATTTTTACAACTAGCAGGAAAACGTAAAGAAAGAAAGTTGTAGGACCCCTGTCGGGTTACCAAACCCAATGGAAACTTGTTGACACTTGTAACTAACTATTTGAAACTCTATCATGTGACTTGTGTGAAATTGAACTTTTGGCAAAATAGTGTCTCTCTCTCTCTCCCCCATCTCTTTCTCTCTCATTGGTTAGGAAAAAAATTGAAATGAAATGAAATAAATATGTGTCTCTAACCCTTTCCTTTCAAATGAAAATTATTATTATTATGTAAATGAGAAACTAAAAACATTAATTATGCTAGATCTAGGTGGATGTCATGCTAATGATTTATCGCTGATTTTATGCTCACATGGTTTTACTGGATGTAAGTAGGATGGTGAAATGACGTGGTTGTAACTCATTGTGTATTATTGTAATTTATGTATATTAATATATATATATATATATATATATATATATATATATATATATATATATATATATAATAGACACGCACACACACACACACATATACATGCATTGCTATGTTACGATAAATATTTGTTATTGAAATTTGGTAATATGTATGAGATTCTAGTTTTAGGGGTGCTTTGGGAATTGTGCATTTAACTATAGGTGTTATTTTGATCCAAATTTACACATGGTAAAAAGGGGTTTTTGAATATATATGTTAAGTGAAATGGTAGAGGATTGTTCACATTTTTGGAGTATTGAAGGGTGTATTAGTGAAGTTTTGTAACATTTTTGTTTTAAGATGCTAGTGTTTAAGGGAAAAGTTCATCTAAATATGGGTGTTATTTGATTCCAAGTTTAGTATTGTAAAAGTTGGATATTTTGTTAAACGAAATTGAACTTAATAGCTTATAGTGAAATTACAGTGTGTAATTGATGATTTAAAAAAATCGGGGCTGTGCTTCTTACTTTGAAAATGTAATAAAGAAATCTAATGAACCAATCAACTCTAGTATAAAATTCATGCATAACTATTCTTCCTATGTGATTCTTGTAACGTAGAAAACTAAAACCTTAGGATGAACTTAACCTTTCACACTTGATGACACATCCTAGCTTAAGCAAATGAGATATCTAGTTCGAGTTTTATCATCACAACCTATATGCTTAGTGGCATCGTCATGAACCCGAAGAATAGGAATGATGTGGTCAAACATTATCTTGAGTATGTGTTTCCCCTCCTAGGTTTGGGAATTGTGTGTGTAGTTAGGAGAATGTGATTTTCTTCGGTAGTACTATATGGGTAACCAAACCCCAAACATAATGTAAGATCCTCTTGGTCGTGAACATATGTAAAGTGAAGGGTGTAGGTGGCAACGATGACTAACTAACCTTGAAGTCACCTATATGAGTTGGGATCATAATGAACTTGATACCCAATTTCTATCATCATTTGACTTCTATACTTTACAATACTAAGAGTTATTTGTGAAACTTAACCACATTTTAATTTATGACTAGTTTGTGGACATGTAATTATGAGATGATGCACTTGGAGAAGGGTGAAATGTATATCGTTCTTATAACGCATTCATACCATCTTGTGGTGAGAATAGAAACCTCTTCGTGTAGACTTTAATGTGAATCTTAACCTTTTAAATGAAGTACTACTCCCTCTTATTACCCCCCTTGTCCTATTTTTGCATTAAATGTATGGTGTGAAGTCATACCCATTAGTACCTTGATGACTAAGCAATTAAGTGAAGTAGATGAGATACATGGTTAGTTGTCATAACATAAAACAAAACATACTAGTCTTAGAACTTAAATGCTAATATGAAAAGGACACGAAATCTATCTACTCTTGAATCAATAAACTTCCCTTGCATCATGAGAACCTCCCTTGTTGTAACTAAGATAAATGAAAAATCTAATCGAACATTCCACTTAGAAAATGAATCCTTGGAACAAACACTAAAAGGATCATGTATGTACATATGTTCATACCAACCACCAGGTTACAACATTCAGGTGTGATGAGGGAAACAAGCAAAATTATATGGGACTACTATAACTGAAATGTTAAATAAAGTATAGATAATGTAATCTAGTTATAAAATGATTGATAAGTGATTCCAAGCAATAAGGTCAATAACAAAATAGGAATGTAATAAATATGTAAACCAAGAAAGTGCTGTCATGGATGGTGCCTATACGGGACTCATAATGTAGCTGAGTTGTTATGTTGTGTCTTGTCATTTGAAAAATAAAGTGCCTTTGATGTGCATCACGTGTTTTCATGTTGCCTATGTGGGTTAATGTTGTGCACACTTATCATGTGTTGTGTGCTGTCTTAAGAAATCTCTTGTAGTGTCACGTGTACTACTATGTAAGTCAAAAAAAAATTATTGGGTATTTTTCATTGTTGTATTTGATTGTGTAAAATGTGGGCATTACATTTGGTATTAGAGCGAGGTTCATGCTCTCGAACCTCTGGGATGGATTGGAGTTGTGATTATTTTTTCATGGTGGTGGTGGAGATTGGAAGAGTAATGTGATATATGTTGTTATGTGACCAACATTGTAATTGTGATATTATGAATGCACATGTTGTGCATGTCACTTAGTGCATATTTGTTACCATGTTGATGTGCTTGTGATGAAGCATTTGCTCTCTTTTTCATGGATTCAAGTGTGATGTGACACCTTGGTGTGTGTGAAAATAATGTTATTGTGGATTGTGGAGTGTTGGAGTTTCTTGTTATTCTATGGTATGTAGGTGTGTTGATATGTTGCATGAAAAAAATTTTGTAGAGTGAATTAAATTATAATGTGATGTTGCCTCCGTGTTGTGATGAATTGTGTGTGTCACCATAATGTATTGCAATTGATTATATGTTGTAATGTTATTTACTGTGTTCATCATGTGTGTAATTCGTGTAATATGAGATGATTCATGTCGTGAATTAGGGGCATATGGGGATTGTATGACCCCTATTGTGAAGTACTTGCACCTTGGGTGCATTATGTGGAAACGTGATGTATCATAACCCATGAAAGTAATGATTATGTTGTACCCTATATATATAACATGCATAAGACACTATGGTTAATGTGTGTGAATTGCCATTGTGTTAGTGATGTAGTTATGTGTTATGTTGTGAACCTTACACTTGACGACCCTAAGGGGAGAAATCGTTAAGAGTGTATGTGTGGAGAGAGGAGGAGTGGACCAGTTTTCATAATCTTGAGCCGAGTACGACTGAGGAAGTGGAGTCTTATATAGACTAAAACCCACTTATATTTGTTTAGTATACTTTGAGCTTGCTCAGTATATTATGGATGCACACCACCTTAGGCTCAACTTATGCAAACTAGTGTCCCCTTCTCTCTCCTATTGGGTTTTCCATCGAACAATCCTATGTGATTTTGACTATGTTGAGCCTTGTGGGAGTATGGAGGGATGATTCAAACAGAGATGATGACAGTTGTATTATTTGATATGTTATTTTACGGGACGAGGCTCAATGTCCGGGTGCTTTGTAACTCGTTGAGTACCCCTTTGGTGGCTGTATAAGACCACATAGTTATTGTGATGTGATATTTTTCTATATGTATTTTATTCATAAATTGAACATTTTCTCTTTTCTTGCTAGAACTATGTGTTTTCTTAATTGACGTGTTCTTATATTTTGGGTATTTTATTTGTTTGTTGCACTAACATGTGGATTTTACACTAGTTATGGTTATTTGGCCATTTTCTTTACTTAGATTTAAAATTGCTTTTCATGTTTAAAGGTTTTATAGCCTAGCCTAAGGCTTTGGATTTTTACCACTTGGCATTTGAAATAGCTTGTTATGTTGGTTCTAATGTCGTAATGTGTTGGAATAGGGTCATGGGATTCACCATGTAGTGGTTGAACCTATGGACCCGATTCATTGTATGGAGGTATGCACCAGGAGTTATAGATAACTAGCGGGTTGTTGAACCGCGAGTTATTATGTCACTTAGGTTAGAGGTGTTTGGACTCTATGTGCCTAGATCCATAGGGTGACCGACCTTTTTTGAAGGATGCATAAGAGACTTCGAGGGAGGCATAAGAGAGTTGAGGAAGACATAATATATTTGTATGCGTGGATAGAGCATTTGGAGGTATATGGAGATGTTTTGTGATGTTTTGGGAGGTATATGGAGATGTTTTGTGATGTTTTTGGAGGAGTATGGTATTGGTATTATGGTTTATGTGTACTCTTGTGAGTTTGGGTTATGTCTTGTGATGTTTCTTCCATCTTGACACTATGTAGCTATAATTATGGGTTAGAGTTGTGTGAAACATTTGTATGTGTACCTATTGGGAATTCCATGTGTTATAATATGCCTATGTTATGAGTACATTTGTGTCAGGGACATGTATATGAAAAGTACTATGTGTGTGGATCGTATATGTTATTCCCATGGTTTGGTTGAGTTCTTGTGATGTGATATAGTTGTGAAAGTACATATCATGATGCCTTATGAACCATTAGTGTTGTGTTTGGCCCTTGTGTGGTATTATGATGTCAGTTTTATTTTGGGCACCTGACAAAAAAAACTAAAATCTTAAAACAATTAAATATTAAGAGATTGAGGTTGATAAATACTATTAAGGAAAAGGACTAAGTAATAAAGGAAAAAGGGAATTGCTAATCGTCACAGAACATTAAAATTTAAGATATTTACAGATCTAGTTTGCTCCCTTGTAGTCATACTTTTGCAACATGTATCATTCGCTAGAGACATGGGTCATGATTATTTCCTCCTTGCTTGTGAGTACCCTCTTATAATCTTATCCTTGTGTTACATCGAGGACGATGATTTTATAAGGGGGAATGTAGTGCCACTATTATATTAGTAAAATGTAATTAAAAAAAGGAGAAAGCATTGGGGGAGGAATTAATTAGGAGTAGTTGAAATGGTAGTGAAATAATTTAATGGAGAATTGTTGAAGGGATGGATTTGGTGGTGGCGGGAGTGGGGTGGTGTGTGACAACGGCCTAATAGGGCATGGCCACCCCAATATATTTTCTAGACTGTCATTTTTCCTTGCATAATAAGGAAAACGCTTTAATGAGACCTAGAGGAAATAACCACACTGAAACCGTGTTAACATTGCAAATTTAGCAATATGTGGATAGTTGCAGTGATGGTAGTTTAGAAGGCACGTGTTCCCTCACGAGGTAGTCACATTGTTTCATTTATGCAACAAACATGTATCCAACTTTGATCGGTTTACATTCTTTGCGTAATCCCATCCTGTGTCAAAATAAGAGCTCTAGAATAGGGTGTGGACATCCATCAAAGCATAAAAGATAGAGGAATTTTATCAGATGTTGTGGTTACAAATGCTTTGAGGGTAGACATGTATGTAAAATGTGGAACCCAAATTAAGCTCACCATGATGGAATCTAATTGCGGTGCTTTCATTGACAATTTTGTAGCTTTAGAGTTGATGAAAAGAGACAATGTTGCAAGCATAGGGCCGATGTCTTCTATTTTTTTAATATTTAAACAATTTTGACTGGAGTTTTGAACCGAGGGGTTGGCGGGACCACACCCTTTGTATAAGATGAAGATGTTGAAGATCTAAAGACGAAACCGGCCGAATACTACCAATTAAGCACCTAAAACGAAGCCCAAAACACGAGATACAAAGTCATTCCCCAAATAGGAAACACCACACAATAGATCACCACACCACTTGTGCATTACCACCCCAAACATGGATCATTCTTGAGGGGTGAAAGAAGAAAGCATAGCCCAACAAAAGACCAAAATACTAGACCAACTAAAGGAAACACCTCAAGTGAAAGAAATGCAACGCATGAAGCCATCGGCAATGAGAACAAGGTCGGGCCAACACATCGGAACCAATACCCATAGCACCAAATGCGTCCCAACATGGTCGGGGAAAGTCCTATTCACACGAAGCAAAATTACCAAAAACCACACCAACGACACCAAACATCATGGTACACAAACAACTCCCCACTAAATCAAAGCACCGTAATGACTCTCATAGGGAGACTAAAAACACAACCACGAGAACCACAAAATACAAAATAGGACAAACCTGTAGATTCCAATCACTGGTAGAGAATAGATCAAACCTAAAGGGAACCTGAAAGGATGAAGAACACTTTCTGATCCATCGCTTTGGGAACCATGATAGGCATGCTTTGAATAAAAATAAAAATATGAGCAATGTGAACCCCCATACGTGCCAAGAAACTAGAACACGTTCAAGGCTCCGTGCCTCTACAAACATGGACCCCCGTCGAGGAAAATAAATCCAAATAGAGGATGGAATGAACGTCCCCCATAACTGTCGCTCTGTCTCTTGAAAATACCCCCAGTCATTAATAAAATGCTATTCACCATGTTACCAAACTACTCTGTGGGGTAACCATTGAATGTAGAATTTAAAGAAACCTAATCCTTCGAAGGGTCCAGAGCAAGCCTGGAATTTCAAATTATCTATGCCTGTCAAATCAAAATTCGTTGACGGCTTGGCTCTTTCAAGTGGCTGTAAATTCCAGTAATTTTTATAGATCTATTTATAATTTGTACATATATATATAAATAAGTATTATGTTTTTATATAAACTACTTTAAAAATTTACGGTTTTCAAAATTTGCAGCCTGTCATTGTCTACGGTTTTAAAAAAATTCACCTGTAATATACAGTTAAAATCACAAAAAACAGCCTACAGCCTGTCAATTTCCAGGCCTGGTCCAGAGCCGTGTGCAGAACCTCCACAACTGGATCCTCCACCACGGGAAAATCCCTTAAAAACACCACATCCCCTTCAGGAAGAGGCTCCAAAAATGGCTCTACTTGCATCTGATGGTAACCCAAATAAAACCAGGATGAACTATGATTCCAAATCCTCCACCAGAAAAGGTTTAATCAAAACAGGCCTGGTTCTCTCTTGAGAGCTAAATAGGCCTTCACATCTTGACTGAGAAAGTACCCTACAAACCGACATGATTCCTCAAAAATCCCTTTTTCTAAGCTTTCCTCTAACGTTCGGGCACAAAGCAACAACCCTTTCATGCATCATTTGGCAAGACAATGACCGAGAAACACCTTTTGGACCACCTTGTTATACTTCTTAGCCGGTCCCATTGCTCTTCTCTATGGCGGCCGCTAGCTCTCAACATGCTCAATCCAAAAGCCTAGCTCTTTCGTCCCCTCCATCATACAACTTTCATTCATCGCATGATCTTTTGTTATTGCTCATATTGTTTCATATATAGCCAATGAACTTCATACACCAATTTTGTCATTTGGAACGGATGCATCTCTCTCTTCATATCACTATCCTTTTTCTTTTGCATGACACACAATGATATGTATGGAATGATGACAGATTGCCACTTGTGATTAGCTTCTATGACTAGAAAGATATTGTTGTTGCATATATAGATGATGATTATGGGAGAAACAAAGTCATTGCATTTAATGATGCACTCGAAAATGTTAGAGCTAGAATTGTTAACAAAGTACCATTTCCCCGGAGTTCATAGAAGTACAATTAAAAGTACCTTGGTGCAGTTAGCTTTGGAAGAGTCCAGGTTATTTGTTGTTTGATTCCGGATGCAAGCATTGATATTTTCTCCGAGGCACTATACCTTGTGTTGAATAGTTCTTATGCTTGGATAACCACAGATTGGCTCTCTTCCCTTGGACTCTAACGCACTTTTTGATTATGAAACCATGAACTCACTCCAAGGAGTCATTTCTTTATGTAGGCATATACCAATTTTGGATCCGGAGCATGATTTTACAGTAAGGTGGAACAATCCCACGTATGTCTATGCAAGATTTTGGCTCTTTTACTCTTCCTCGGTGTGGAGCCCTCTGTTTTCCATTCTTAGTTCTAAGTTGAAAGGGGATTGGCTGCAAGGAGGGCATAAAGTGGTCAGGTTGAAAAGGATTTATATCTTGCAAGAAAAAGAAAAATGTATGGAAGAAAAATGAAATTTCTTCCATGTCATTGCTTCGTTCATTTTGAGCATTGTTCTTTTTAGATCCATGAAATTTAGAGCTTGAATCTACTAGTTTCAACCATGTAATGACATTTTTGATCCCATTGTATTTATCCCCTGTAGTGTGTCATCTGGTATATACCCCACACCCATTTATGATGGAGACAAGTTTGGGTTGGGTTGCTTCTTATACTGTTGTTACCATTCATTAATTTCCAAAGGAAGTAGTAGAGATGATGATAAAGAAAAACCTTTTCCAACATAATCTCATCCTGTGGGCAAAATAAGAGTTTTGGAACAAGGTACGAACAATAGAATCTAGTTTTTGGTCAGATGTTGTAGTTACAAGTTCCCTGATAGACATGTATGCAAAACGTGGAAGCATTGAGATGGTTCACCAACTGTTTGGGATATTACATAATGAAAATGTGGTCTCATGGATCGGGATGACTACTTGAAAAGCACAAAATGGTGTTTTGATGGGTGCACATGAATGGCTTGGGTTTTCATGTGACTATCTGGCATCATGTGGCAAAAATGGTGCTCTCAATGGACCGCGAGTGTAAACCACCTAGATCCCCTCATACCCGCTTCCCTCATCATTCACAGACATGGTTCATCTCACCTTGTCCTTCATAATTATTGTACTTTAGTTTTCATTTGTAACGAAATAAATTTAAAACCTTGGAGTATCTCACATTCGATTATTTTATATAAACTTGTTTTGCAAAACATTAAAAAAATATGGCACTTATGTAACCCAAATAAAACTTGGTATCCAAGCATAAACTTAAACCCCTCCTTTAGACATAATCTGGAAAACTTCATAACCAGACTATTAGCATGAAACAACAAAACTCCTTATGTTTTACATTACCAACTTGTAATTTGATCGTCATCCATGGTTGCAACCACAACCTTATGCACTACTAGACCTAGGGTATCAAAATTTTGTGCTTGTGTCCGTTGGTATTGGTGAGAGCTAGATGATTCGTCAACTAAAAAAACCTTTATGTCTACCTTGCAAAGTTAGAAAAACACAATTTCTAGATACTTGCAAAACAACACTCTGAGCCCCGTAAAAGAGATGTCAAGTGTTGTATGTGTTCCCTTTTATGTAGAGAGTCACATCAAGCATTAGCTCTAAATTGTTTTACCATTTACGTTCTTTTCGTTGCTCCTCTAGGATCCTTGTTACCTTGTTTTGCACTTTTAGGAAGTTGTTAAAATTGAAAAGTTGGGTTTCGTATCGGCTTTCCGTTTGACGCCGAAAAACAAAATTTTTATCCACCTTCACAAACCTCTAGTATTTTTACTAGAAAATTTCTGAACCTTCAGTTTGGGGAAAAACACTCTTCTTGATAGTTTGGAAAAGGCATTTTGTAGGCCTTTGGTCGTAGTTTGACTAGGTCAAACTGGACCAATTACGACTGGTGGCTCCAAAAAACTTTGTTCTTTGTTTGAAAACCATTTTCCAGTTCTCAGTCCCATCGACTCTAGTGAATTATCCATATATAGGGGAACTTGTAGGAAATTTCTCATTGCACGTTTTCCATCAAATGTTAGTTTTGGGCGTGGTTTTGAGCCCTCGAGCTAACTTTTGATCGTTTACAACTAGGTCAATTACGACCGATGGCATCGGAAAATTGGGCACCAATCGTAAACCGTTCTCTGGTTTTGAATTCTGTCAGTTCTTGTGAATTCTTGGTGTATAAGAGGACATGTAGAAACTTACCCGTGGTGTATTTGTTCATCGCAATAAAATGTTTGAAAGTGGTTTCTTAGGCCCCGAGCCTAAATTGAACGTTTTTGCAGCTAGCAGGAAAACATAAAGAAAGAAAGTTGTAAGACCCCCTTCAGTTACCAAATCCCCATGGAAACTTGTTGACACTTGTAACTAATTGTTTGAAACTCTATCATGTGACTTATTGTGTGAAATTGAACTTTTGGAAAAATAGTGGTTCTCTCTCTCCCCTATCTCTTTCTCTCTCCTTGGTTAGGAAAATAAGTGAAATAAATATGTGTCTCTAACTGTCTCCTTTCGAATGAAAAATTATTATTATTATGTAAATGAGAAACTAAAAATGTTAATTATACTAGATCTAGGTGGATGTCATGCCAACGATTTATCGTTGATTTCATGCTCACATGGTTTTGTAGGATGTAAGTAGGATGGCGAAAAACGACATGGTTGTAACTCATTGTGTATTATTGTAATTTATGTATGTTAATTATATATACATACATACATACATACATACATACATACATACATACATACATACATACATACATACATACATACATACATACATATACATGCATTGCTAAGTTACGATAAAAGACTCAATTCTTGAAATTTGGTAATATGTATGAGATGCTAGTTTTAGGGGTGCTTTGGGAATTGTGCATTTAACTATATGTGTTCTTTTGATCCAAATTTACATATGGTAAAAAGGGGGTTGGATATATATATTAAGTGAAATGGTAGAGGATTGTTCACATTTTGTGGAGTATTGAAGGGTGTATTAATGAAGTTTTGTAAAACAAAATTTAAGATGCTAGTGTTTAAGGGAAAAGTTCATCTAAATATGGGTTTTATTTGATTCCAAGTTTAGTATTGTAAAATTTGGATATTGTGTTAAACGAAATTGAACTTAATAGATTATAATGAAATTACAGTGTGCAATTGATAATTAAAAAAAAATGGTTTTGTCATCACAACCTATATGCTTAGTGGCATCATCATGAACCCGAAGAATAGGAATGATGTGGTCAAACATTATCTTGAGTATGTGTTTCCCCTCCTAGGTTTGGGAATCATGTGTGTAGTTAGGAGAATGTGATTTTCTTCGGTAGTACTCTATGGGTAACCAAACCCCAAACAAAATGTAAGATCCTCTTGGTTGGGAACATATGTAAAGTGAAGGGTGTAGGTGGCGAAGATCACTAACTAACCTTGGAAGTCACTTGTATGAGTTGGGATCATAATGAACTTAATACCTAATTTTTATTATCGTTTGACTTATATGATGCAATACTATTATTTGTGAAACTTAACCACATTTTAATTTATGATTAGTTTGTGAACATGTAACTCTAAGATGATGCGCTTGGAGAAGGGTGAAATGTATATTATTCTTATAACATGTTTATAACATCTTGTGGTGAGAACGGAATCCTCTTTGTGTAGACTTTAATGTGAATCTTAACCTTTTAAATGAAGAAATACTCCCTTGTCCTATTTTTGCATTGAATGTATGGTGTGAAATCATACCCATTAGTACCTTGATGACTAAGTAATTAAGAGAAGTAGATGAGATACATGGTTAGTTGTCATAATGTAAAACAAAGCAGACTAATCTTAGAACTTAAATGCTAATATGAAAAGGATGCAAAATCTATCTACTCTTGAATCAATAAACTTCCCTTACATCATGAGAAACTCCCCTGTTGCAACTAAGATAAATAAAAAATCCAATCAAACATGCCACTTCGTAAGTGAATCCTTGGAACAAACACTAAAAGGATAATGTATGTACATATGTTCATACCAGCCACCAAGTTACAACATTCGGTGTGATGAGGGAAATAAGAAAAATTAGATGGGATTACTACAAGTAAAATGTTAAATAAAATAAAGATAATGTAGTTTAGTTATAAAATGATTGATAAGTGATTCCAAGCAATAAGCTCACTAACGAAATATGAATGTAATAAATATGTAAACCGGGAAAGTGTTGTCATGGATGGTTCCTATACGGGATTCATAATGTAGTTGAGTCATTATGTTGTGTCTTGTCATTTGAAAAAGAAAGTGGCCTTGATCTGTGTCACGTGTTTTCATGTTACCTATGTGGATTAATGTTGTGCAAAATTATCATGTGTTGTGCATTTTCCTAAGCAATCTCCTGTAGTGCCATGTGTACTATAATGTAAGTAAAAAAAAATTATCTTGTATTTTTCACTGTTGTATTTGTGCGCGTAAAATGTGGGCGTTACACGTTCCTACTATTTCAAGCGAAGATGGAATGTCGAACGTGATGATATAGAAAATTTGAAGTCTTAAGAAAAATATATAACATCCAAAATCTTGCAAGAAAAATAATAAACGTCTCTCTAATAAATATTGCAAGAGATAGAATAAAACACAATTGCCAACAACA
The DNA here is from genome assembly GCA_018340775.1 of Taxus wallichiana var. yunnanensis. Taxonomy (NCBI): domain Eukaryota; kingdom Viridiplantae; phylum Streptophyta; class Pinopsida; order Cupressales; family Taxaceae; genus Taxus; species Taxus wallichiana. The sequence continues at coordinate 346,636,325 of CM031234.1, read as the reverse complement.
AAAATGAGACACCCGGGCAATATCCAACAATGAAAACTAACACATGTCATACTAGGACAACACATAGGGGAAATAAATTAAAATTAGATTGAAGTAAATCGGTGAGTAAATGGTGGAGGCTTTGATAACCAATGTCATGTCATAAGTTATAATAGTTGGTCGTTCGCTTCATCACAGGTGGTGTAAAGGAAATCCATCTACCATTTCCTTTTTCCTAAAAGTTCTAACCACTTAGCAAAAAAGGAAGGTTAGTGATTTTTATTGCAAGATGTTATATTTTAAATTAGTTTCTGTATTGAATATAAAAAAATGTAAATTGAATGTCATTATATTTATTTTTGAGTTAGATGATAAAACCTCAATCGCTAGAATATAATTTTTAACATGCAATTTTAATATCTTTCAAAAACTGCCTTAGATAATGAGTGTGGGGTGGTCATTCCAAAATGAAATTTTTGAGTTGAAAACATCCCAATATATAATCCCCCTATCATTATTAAGTGAGCATATGCTTCAAATTTCTAATTTTTTGTCCTCTTTCATGTCGAAATTAGCTTATCACAAAAGCTTGCAAAGAACATATTAATTTGTCAATAATTTTCATATTTATCAAAAAATCGAATTGTAATTTTTTTCTAGTTCGAAATAAGCCCCTAAATTATGACAATTTTTCACATACCTAAATGTCATAACTATTTTGTGATAACTTCCCTTTTGAAAAACCTCGAATAAAAGTATAATTATTTTTAGATTCCCTCTTTAAAAATTATTTTCTTTTTTAAAATTAATTTTAATTGTCCTAAAATAATATTTTCCATGGGAAAAATCTAATTAAAAATGATTATGTTGATTGACCTTCATATTTTGACTGAGCTCACAACTGAGCTAGTAGCGAGTTTACATTGGCAAGCTGGAACCAAACGGGATGAGCCAGAAGGTTTCCTTATTATTCATTTTACTTTTCATATACCAATTTAACTGTCGAGCTCCAAGTGTGAGCTCATAAACAATGTCACGCGTAGAAGCCAACCAACAAGAGGGCGAGTTCTACCATTCAAATTATTAAAGTCTTAAGGTTAAATGCATAATAATTGGTAGTTTCTTATTAGGCTTGTTTGACTTGAATTAATTGTGCAAAAATGACCATGAGACCAATATTGATTGAAAATAATCAAATAAATTATTTATTAACATTGGGAACTAATAGATAGATTTGCGTGATAATTTATACAAAATAATTAAATGCATATTCTTTCACAATTCAAAGGAAGCTTTTAAGAAATAATTTTTTGTTGTGCATATAATGAAGCAAGAGGTATAAAAATATTTTATATGGTGAGTCCCCTTTTTCATCAAATAAATAACAGTTAGCTACAATAAATCCATTTTGAAGAGTACAAATAAAAACATGAATGTGGTAAGGGGTTTAATAATATGTCATGAAAAGTGAATTCAACGACCATACAAACATTTTTTTGGACTTGTGTTTACAATTCTCCCAATGCACTCCTCGTAATAATCATTCTAGAATTGTGCGTAGATATAACTTAGAAACAATAAAAAACAATTAGAATATAATAAACTACAAAGTATGTATCAATTGTAAAACTTGGGGTATAAGTTAGTTTATTTAGAGCCTTTTTCTTATTAGAATTATTTAAAAAAAAAAGGAATTTAAACCAAATAAAACTTACCTCTGCCCCGAGAGATTATTTATCCAATACCAACCAACATAACCTTGTAAATATTTCACGAGGAGAATTTTTTTAGAGGATATCACCTTTTAACATGGAGGGGGACATATTTATTTCCCATGGGTTGTAGAATAACCCACCAAACATTATAACCTTTAGTTAAATTAATTTATTAAATTAAATTATTTAAATCACACTTTGGTATCATGTGAGGTCCGAGAACTTATATTAAACAAATAAAATATTACATGAATTAATTAAATACATAACATTAAACTATAATGCAATAAAAGTAAATAACACAGACACAATATTTAACGTGGAAAACTCACGGTGAAAATGGTAAGATTCCATTTACGAGAAACATTTACAGTCCAGTAATAATCTCCATTCACCTCACTCCTCACCACAAAACTAATTCACCCACATGAATTCCATATATGCATTTACCGGATCTTGATGGTCAATTTAAATAGTTTAAATGGGTATGACTTCTCGTGAAGCACCCCAACTATTAATTAATTGATTTATAAAAACCAATTAAACCATAAACCTAAATTTTATATTAAATAAATTAAAATATAATATATTCTAATTTATTTAATTATAAAATATAGTTTATATAACTAGAACACTTAATATTAATGTTCTAACAAGTGTCTTATCCATATGAATCGAGATGTAGTGGAGGGGAAATAATAGACTAGAAGTATACACATCAATCTTGCAATATTTGAAAGGTTCTTCATCACCGGAAATAGTGGAGTCATAACAATCATATATAAATTTGACACATTGATGCAAATTAGATGGGATCACTTCCATAGTGTGGAACCAAGGGAATCCTAAGAGGAGTTTGTAATGTAGAGCATTGTCCATAATGTGGAATGTAGTAGTGAGATTTGTGGGGAAAACTAAGAGATCCAAAGTGATTTTACCATTGTAGATCATGTGATATTGTCAAATCCTCACACACTATCACTAGTCTTATCAATTGTTGTCATTGAAATACACTTTTTTCTAGTAAGGGGCTAGGGCATATATTCATACAAGATCCACTATCATTCAAAACATGTTTAATGAGAAATCATTAAATTTGAGAAGTGATAAGTAGTGGTGTGAATTGATCCTTAATGTAATTTGAAGGTATCTCAGTGGGGCTAAAATTAATTTCCTTATCCATAGGTTTACATGTATCTATAATATATACAAAGGAACATTCTATTAAGTTGAATTAGGTAAATTAGTATATTACATGCCTCATAGGAAGTCCTCGTAGATAAGTTCCTTCTTGAGTAATTATAAAATAGATATATTACCAGGGATATTGTTTAATTGATCCAATATATCATAATATTTAAAAGAATCACTAGGCTTAATAATTTGAGTAGAATATAGTGGGGGTAAAGGTTGATTTCCCCCAACTAGTTGCTTAATGTGCCTTGTACTAAAAACATTGACTCTGGGTTCTATAGAAGGTGTAGAGACTCTTGGATGTTTTCTATTACAATAGGAATGATCTTAGATTGCACATCAATATAAGTAGGACTCATTTGAGGTTGGTTCGTGAAGCAAGTAGAATCAACATGTCAGTCACATCTCTCAAGACAAGTATGTGAATGGACCTGATTAAAGAGATGGTAGCCTAAATTATTTTGAGGGAATGGATCTATACGCTAAAGGCTAAGATTGGAAAAAGGTTAACAAATATAATTATGAGAAAAAAGAGCATACAATTAAGAAACAAATATAATCCCTATGGAGAACTAGATTTAAAGTAATGATCAAGTTCGCCAAATTCTTACTCCCTAAAAAATAAGATTTTGTTATTATCTTGGTTCCTTATTTATTAGAAGGTGTAATACAAGTTGTATATTTATAATTAATTCATTAAAATTTATGTGTAAAATATAATATATCTTCTCAAAGTAATGTGTGATATAGAAACAATTGCTTAAAATAAAGTTAGGGAAGATTATTTAGCTAAACAAATAGGTACAAAGAAGATTTGGGTGTGTAAAAAGATGTGCTTATAGGTAAGTATTTATAAGTGCTTCATCTTTGGAACTGTGATTGAAACATAAAGTGGTACATAACCATACAACTTGTCTTGAGGTGTAATATACTCTAAACTTGGGTTGTACAATTTCCAACGGGGACCTTCTAGAACTATGTATCTTATGATGATTTTTGGTGTCTTAGAAATATACTTTTATGTATGCTTCTAGGTTTTTCCAATGTGTGAAAAAGTTTGTAGCTACTTGTAATAGATAATAATAATAGATACACTGTAATAACACTTCATGAACATATTATATAACAAAAGGAGAGATGAGTGTATGGTGGATTTGGATTGAACCTAGTGGTTAACCCCTACTATATTGATCTATGCATTACACTTCATCTCTCAAAGGAAGAAAAACTCCATGTAGTTTTCCTAGTGTATGTGGCATTATGTATGTAAATATAAGACAACCCCTATCATGCCCATGTATCACTTTAAAAATATTAGCATGCGTAATTGTGAATAAAATAGAATGTACTCAACATGGTAGCGATATAGTGTGCTATGCTTATGGATACTATATTTATTCCCTTGAATATTATAAACTATGGAAATGTTTTATTTTGGCTTGCACTTGCTATGACTTCACTCTAGGACCTTTGGAGGCTTGTGAATGGGGAGGCTAGACTCTTGAACCTTCTTTAAGTGCTTTACACCTAAGTAGTGGTTTCTTTTACATATATTTTATTATTGTAGGAAGAGTTAGGAGATCCTTGAGTGCTTTAGGAGTGTATTTTGCAATAGGTAATATTGAGAATGCCATGTAATTTTACTAGTGCATTATAACTTATTATATAGGATTTCATATGTTAATTATCACATTAAATCAAACCAATGGGACAAGAAACAACCCATTACAAGATATCAAATTAGAAAAAAATCTATTTTAAGAGGGAGCCATGATTGTATAGGTCATCCCATACCATACTACGGCTTAGTATTTATCCATACAATGTCGAACAAATAATTCTTGATTTTTGAGCAAGATTCTAGGAAAGATTCCCAAGATTGCTATACTATTTTGGACAAATGTAACCGAGTATAAGAATGATTGAGTAATGTTTTTAGTAAAGAAATTTGTGTGTGAGAAAGAGATAGTGATCATTTAGTCTTAGGATGTATATGAAAGTAGTAGTGTAAAGATGGAGCCAAACTTGTCATTCCTAAAAGATTACTTTCCAAATTTAGGCGTTTATAAATTTAGAATGACTTTAGAGTAAGATTGGGTCTCATTAATATTAAGCATAAATTTATTTTCTTGACATAAAACCTAATAGGGAACTACTAAATTTATACAATCTCTTTGTCATGTTGGAGTCTTTGATCTACTCATGACATCATCATGCATCACATTTTCTTTTCCTACATTGGAATTGAATTTTTCGGGATCAAATTCAGTGTTTAAAATTATTCTAACTTAGTCACGATATGTAAACCCCCACTCAATTTGAATAAAACATCTCTAAACTATAAACAAACTAAAAATAAAATTAAAACTTAAAAGTAACAAAATCACCTCCTTAATGGTGCTTGTTGGTGGTCAATAAGCATATATAAAAATTATTGTTACATATAAATTTAATTATTTTAACATATAAAAAAATGATAGATTTAAATCTTCATCATATTTTTAACTATAAGATTTTTTTAAGCTATCGATTTTATCATCATCTTATGTTTGGTCTCCTCAAAATTTCTCTAAGTGACTTAAAATTATATATGTTGTAATTTGTAAAATAATTCAAGTAAAACATATTTGTTGTCTTTGGGCATAAAATTCCAATGCGGTGGTTTAATAATAAAATCATTATAGATCAAATTTAAACAAAACAAAAAGTACTAAAGTAACATAAAAAACTTTGGCTCTACTAAAATCTTAATAATATATGTAAGTATTTAAAAACGAAAAAAACATCTTTATACACATAATTTCAACTGAAAAATATAACAATTATAAGAGATTAAAATTTTCCATGAAGAACATAACTTGCATTCAAAAGATCTTCATTCATTTTAAGATTGATATTCTAAACAAAGTTCTCATTAACTACTAAAAATTCTACAAATTCTTCAATTGAAACCAAAATATGTAATATAAATCCATATTTAACACAAAAATTTACCTATTTTATACTCTCTAAAATACTTAAAATTGTATAAGTATTCAACAAATATGTAGGCAACTTTTTAATATTGAAGGTGACATAGATTGTCCATATAAAAATGTGGAAAAATATATAACCTACGTAGTAAAGACCTCAAATAATTTAAAGAAATATGTATACATTATTTGTGAAAATATGTCTAATATGTATGATAAAACCCAACTACTTATCTTCTCTTAGAAATCACGATAATAAATTACCATATAAGCTAACAAACTCAATAGATAGTGAACCTTATAACAATGAGGGTGATGCCATAATAGAAGAGGTCTTCCTACTAACATAATGGATGATTTGTTGTAGAATAAGTATGTTCACTTGCTTTTCCTTTCTTTCTCCTCCTTTATGACTTTGTGATTCAAACATTAAATTCCATCAAATTCCTTTAAATACATCCATTTTTTCTCAAATTTAGATATGTCTATTAAATACATTTTGAAAGTGCATCTTGAATATACATCTTAACCCCACATTAGTTGGAAAGCTTGTTGGAAGACAATATATCAACTAAAGGGACTATATGCTTATTTTCTTGGAGTTCCCCTAACTTTAATAATTTTAATATTATTTGATTAAAATTGAATTATTGTTTTTTTGATGAAATAACTATCATATTACCAAAAAAAAAAGATGGTACAACTATTTACTAAAAAGAGCAGGTGGTATGGAAGCACACATCTAGTTTTAACCGACTGAATGCACATGAAACGACAAAATAAATCAGAGACCGTAGGGAAAAACTAACTATATAATCATCAAGTTTTCTCCACCCACTTCTGGAAGATTTTTCCCATTGAGAGTGGGCTTCTAACTAGTGGCCGCAACATGGTGCCCTTCTTTTTGTTCTTTTATTTTATTTTCCTACTCTTAGGGCGGTGAAATGGTCAATGCCAACCAAGGAAACTTGGTAATATCTAATGGTGACAACAAGCTATGATGGAAATGATGTGGTAATCCCTACTCTTCCCATTGAGATGGAGGAGGAGAGTAGTGGTGAGGAGGAGAGCCCTACCTAGAAAGAGTTCACAAGTGGAGATGAGAGTGACTATGACAACGACCTCAACCCCTTTAAAAGGGATCCCAATTGGTAGAGGGTGACAAAATATGAATAAGAGTGGAAGGTGTTTTGTCCTAATTATTAATTTGTATATGTTAAATGTAGTTATATAAGAAAAATAAGTGAAATCCATTCATATATAGTAAACTAAACATGAAATTGTAAAAATGAAGAATTACATATCATATAAAAAGTGAGGCGAGAGATTTTGTTTTATTAATGTTTCCTTTTCATTTTTCCTACATCGTCACCATGTACACCATTCAATTTTAATGGCCTACTGACCAGAAATGTTGATATCTTTGGTCAGTTCACATACAAATGGTTCTATGGGAATAATGAACAACAACCGTAATTGACAGAAACATCTTCGCATTGATTGTTTTTGATGAAAAATACCTTATACTATATTAATGCAATAAGATACAATATACATTTCAAAAAAAGCGGGTGGTATGAGAGCACGTCCCAAAACCATGAACAAACTAGGCCGAGCCTAGAGCAACAAAAGTCAAACTAGGCCAAGCCTAGGAAAGTACAACAAAACAAAAACATCGTTCCTAAAAAAACAAAGGAAAAATCAAGCAACAATTGCAAACATGCCCGAGGCGGGTGGATCCTTATCATCTGGCCACCCCGAACTAGGAAGATCTTTGCCAGTGTCTGGAATCTCCCAACCAGTAGCAAGCTCTTCCTTAAGGTCAACTTCCTCGCACATAGGAATGACGAGGCTGAGCCACGGGAATTTTCCAGAGGATGGTAGGGGTGGCGGCGGTTTCCAAATGACATGGTGTGAAGTGATGGCAGGAGGAGAACCCCAACCCTAGTGAGCTGACAAATGTGGCGGAGACCCCCACCCATGTTGTCGAGGTAGCAAACCCCACCTTCTTTGTGGCTGAAGAGTACGGGGATGATCCCTGACCATGACCGTGCACAAGTGAATGACTATGCTGATGACTCGGTCTTGGAGAGAGGTGGGTGTGACTAAAGGCATGATGCTGGGATCTACTACGTTAGCCTTCACGGGCTCAAGGTGAGGAGTACCTAGTGGGAGATGGAGGCACTCGAGAAACGTTGCACGGGGCTTCCCCCGTGTTGCAACAGAGTTTGGAGGTGGTCCACCTCCAGTGCCACCTTGTTTTCTTGGACTTGGATCTGCAGGAGCACATTGGAGATCACCATAGATTTATTATAAATTGAGAAAGATTGATCAATTGCAGAATTAGAAAAGAAAAAATCATTTCTTTCTTTCCATATCCAAAATAAAATCTCCCCTCTGAAAACATGCCAAATTTGGGTGAACATAGGAAGAAGTTTGGGATTGTCTCCCAAGAGGATATGTTGCCAAGTGAAACAGGGGACCGTGAGGGAAATAAAAAAGTATGGATCTAATTCCAAGAAATTTGAGCTTTGGGAAAGACCCAGAAGACATGCAAAAGTTTTTCTAGATGCCCACAGAAGGGGAATTTGGGAGCTGGATTCCCAATTTGAATAAGACGTGCCTCGATAGGAAGGCCTCGGTGTAGAATACACCAATGAAAGATAAAAATTTTGGACTCCACACATATATTCCAAACAGTTTCAAATCATCTACCCCAGGTAGACATAGTGGTGTGAATTCCCCAACAAGTATTAAGTTTTTCCACCATGGGAAAATGGGGTGAGAGCCATCGATAGCCTTTACTTGGCTTTATAGTTACAGAAAGGAGTATCAACATACCACTTCCAGTATGTCCACCAAGGGCGAGAAGAGTGCACAACAATCTTATGTAGCATGTGATCAGGAACCGAATTGATCATAGTATTGAAAGTATCTTGATCTTGGTTAGAAATCTGAAATAGAGCTTTAAAATCTGGCCAAGATAAGCAGGATTATGTGTTCTTGTAGAAGATGTCATATGGTGTGAATTGCGTACTTAAAGAATTTGAGCGTAGAGATTCTCGGGACCTCTGCTAAGCATTGATCTTGGGATTGAAAAATCGGTGACCACCAAAGAGATTGTTGCTTAAGAGATAACCCATTGCGAAAGCCATCCCTTTCCATAAAATCCAAGGTTTGACACATTCCCATGCTTTCTAGATACTTTTAGCACAAAATTGCCAACGATTTTTACAGGCACAGGGGTGATGAGAAAATTGACAAACCCTAAGCCTTTCCATGCAGGGTGGCCATAAGGAGAGCCTTCATTGATGCCATGTCATATGAGAACTTTCCAAGCTTCTTGGCCAGTGATGCTTCTGATAATCCACTTAGCATAGAGAGCTTTCCCTTGGCATTGAATGTGGATAAGCCTGAGGCCTCCAGAGTTGTAAGGCAGACAACATATATCCCAAGCTACTTGATGAAAACCTTTGCCAGTAGAGGCATTAGCCCAGAGGAAATATTTGAGCAACTTTTCCAGCTTTTGGATGGAGGCCTTGGAAGGAACCCAACAAGATGAGTAGTAGACATGGGTAGTAGCCATAACTTTAGAGAAAATTTGGAATTTTCCAGCTAGAGATAGAGGCCTAGTAAGCCAGTATTCCAATTTTTCACCACTCGTTGAATGACATAATGACATAGATCAACCGGGAGGCTTGAAAAACAAAAGGAATACCTAGGAATTTGAAATTATTACCATCTTTGTCAGAAATTTTCCAATCAAATTTGGTAAGGATCAGCACGGAAGGAAAGATTACTGTAAATTGAGTTTTTTGTCATTGAATGGATGAACTAGAAGCTAGGTAGAAAGTATCCAAGCATTACATATCATTTTCAATGTTGTTCTCATCCTTGATAAGCGTAAGGAAGGAATCGTCTGCAAAATTCCCATTGAGGAGTTGAGAATCGGGCTTAGATTCCACGCACAAGACCTTGTGCTTTAGCATGGGCTAAGAGATAACGAAATCCTTCAACTACCAACACATAAAGTGTAGGGCTAAGAGGATATCCTTTCCTGATAGATTGGAATAGTCCAAAGGGATCCGAGCTAAGGCCATTGATAGAAATTTGAGTAGATGTGTCTACAAAGAGCATATTGACGGTTTGAATAAAAATGGGTCCAAAGCCAAGGGCCTGAAGCATGACAAGGATGAAAGGCCATTCAATCCGATCATAAGCCTTCTCAAAGTCAATCTTGATAAACATGGCAGCCTGATGAGATCTGTGAGCCCATTCCATGCCTTCCCAAACCACGATGATGTTATCCAGGATGAAACGCCCATGTATGAAGCTGTTTGCTTTAAATTTGAATAATAACATGCAAAATATTATGTAATCGTAGAGCTAACACTTTGGAAATGATTTTGTAGGAGACATTCAATAGCGTAATCGACCGCCAACAAGTGATTTTCTTGGGATCTCCTTGCTTAGGGATAAACTTGATGTTCCCCTTGTTAATGCATGGTCCTAGGGAGTGGTTTTGAAACCCTTCAAGATAGACCTGAAAAGGTCTTGCCCGACAGAATCCTAGAGAGTTTTATAGAATTCACAAGGGAATCCATCGCAGCCTGACACTTTATCATTAGCCATTTGCATAGTGGCTTCGTGGAGGTCTTCAATGGTGAGCATTCTTTCACAGATCACCTTCTACATCTCTGAAAGCTTGTGTGGCACAACCCCCAAACATTGGTCAAGAGCGGCTCAACGAGCTATGGAGGGCGGCTGAGCTTGAAAGATGAGCTTGTAATGTCACACAAAGGCTTGCAACATAAGTTGTGGGTCAGTAACTCGAGCTTCGTTGTCCATGATAGCTTGGATATGTTGAGAAGGCTTTCTGGCTCGAAGAGAAAGAAAGAATTCTTTCGAGACTTGATCTCCAATATTGAGCCAATGCATTAGCCTCGGATCTAAGCACCTCTGGCATTATAGTTGTCCACAATTTGGATTTGATGTTGGAGTGTTGCAACTTGTAGTTGCAGAGTGTTAGAGAAGGGATCACCTTGAAGCATCACCATCACTCGAATGAGAGCCGAGGTGTTAGTTGCACCGAATTTTTGCCACCTAATGGCCGTAGATTCTAAGAAATATGGCAGTCCGAGTCAGTGCATCTTCCCACCATTGTAACTAGCTGGTTTGCATAGGTGGATGAAATCGCTGACAGTGACTGGGTTGTGGAGTTAAATTCCAAATCCGCTTGATATGATTGATAGTGGGGCCATGTTGCATCAAGGTCGTATTAAGAAAGAATTGGCCTTTATGACAAAATGGGCACACACCATGCAAACATATACAAAATCATATAGGGGATTTGTCTAAAAGGATAAAGTTATGCATAACCTCCTTTGGCATGGAATAAATGCTATCAAAATAAAAAAAAAATTGAGCTGATAAAATGGCCTGTTAAGTTTGTTTAAGGATGCGATTTGTCCCTCCACAAAGATTGTACTATGTGTACTAAGCTGCAGAGGTGGGAAAGTGAGATGCATTAGGATCAAATAATATATTTTTTTTTCATGAAGTAGCACGCGTCCCTTTCACCGTGTGTCCACCTCATAGGCAGGTGGCCACATTTATCATTTGGGGACTCAACCATATTAAAATATCCACTTATTACCTAATAGGAATTGGGAATGGAGTTGGCTATCCATCACCATAGATTGGCCCTTTCGGCCGCATCATTCAAGCATAAATATTAATAAGCCCAAAAGGGTAGCCCTCAATATTAAAGAGGATCTAAATGACTCGGTTGGTGGGGTCAATTCCATGGTCAATTAATAAGGGCCGCCATTTAGGGGCAAAAGAGAAATTAATCCCCATGCCCTACTTCATGATTGCTACAAAAATCCAAGTGTTCAGGCTAGATGGACTTGCATACCATCTACATTGAAAATCTGTAATTCTAACTTCTGTAAAACAAAAAAATTCCATATTTACACATTGTTGTCGAGTGTAACACATCATATACTTACTGACAGAAGTCTTTGAGACCCCTAACATTCCAAGATAAAAATTCATTGGAAACGTTGGTCAAGATCCATATCCACCCCTCCAAGCCCTCAAGCACATCATATTGATTATGTAAGAATCGAGCGGTGTTATCTTTGTAAAAATTTATAGATCAATTTTTTTCTATTCAGCATACTCAATGTTGTATTCCTCTTCGATGGAATCCACACTGCGTGCTTGAGCTATGGTCCCGAGAGATGCAAGGTGGACTTCGGGGACATTTGGAAGGTCCTTGCGAGTTGCTTGACAACAATAGAGGAACTGAATGCAAGATGGAGACGTGAGAAATAGAATTTTTCTGGTCCATGAGAACCAATGCCACAAGGGGTGTGCTAGAGTAATTGGTAACAACATAGCTGAAATGGCAATAGTAATTAGCTCCTTAACAACAGTTGGTTCCTTAGCAACAACTGTAGGCTCCTTAGCCGAAGTATTATGAGAATTTTCCTTAACAGTTGGTTCTCGATGGCCATGGGAGCCAGAGGATTTGGATTTTTGGGCTTTGTTCTTGTTTTTCCGGCCCCTAACAACTTGCCAACCTTCTTCCTATTGGGGTTTGAATGGCTTAGGAATTGTTTTTACCATAGGGCGGTTATAGGGGACATAAAGCATACAATCCATGATCTTGTGATCAGATGCTTGACAACGGAAGCAAGTGTTGGGTAGATTGATATACATTACCCACTTTGGGAGTAGCATTTATCACCCATTTAAATATCCACAAATTATTTGAGGTCAAGCAAGAGATCAATCTCAATGCATACTCGCTTTTGGGGACGAGCATGGTAAAACTTATTGGCTTCCAGGCATACAACCCGCCCAAGCGAAGCGGTAATTTGTGGTAGAAAATGAATGCATGGCAAAGGAAGACTAGAAAATTCAATCCAAACAGGCACTTTAAGAGTGGTATATTCAGATACCACAAAGTCCTTGTGCCAAGGTGTTAACACAAGCAGCGAGTTGCGGACATACCAAGTGGCTTGCTTAGCCAAAATATTGGGTGCGTTAAGCAAGGTCAAAAAAATGAAAAAGAAAGAAACCATTGGTCATGTTTTGAACACTATCCAGATGGACCCCATGAGGGGTCCAGACTGTGTTAGCCCAGGATTTAAGCATGCTTTCAGAGGGGATTCAACCCACAAAATACCCAATGAGGCAAAATTGTTCTAACCATTGATAAGAAACATTAAATTCAAGAATGGGAAGAACTACATCCAGAGGAGAGAGATTACCTCGTGAAAAATCTTCGGATGAATTTCTTGGGGCATTTTGCCAGTGGTGCCATTTCTCACTCCACTATCTCCTGCCGCAGTTGAAACAACTAGGTTTCAAGATAGCAAGATCATTATATAGGGGATGCACAGAGGGTGAAAAACCCTAGGAGATACTATAGCAATAAATTCTCACAGAGCTTGAAAAGGCCATGACATGACGGTTAGAGGGGGAAACCTAGAAGACCCGACTCTAGTTTTGCACGAGTTGCAAAGCGTTTGTTTTTGTACCAAATTTTACAAAAGCTCTGCGTGGTTTTTTTTCCTCCACATTGATTTTGAAAAAAGCACGTAGTAAATTCTTGTGGAGTTCTTTGTATAAAATAGGTGGTTGACGATGAAATCCATGCATCGTATCGTCACCTACGTCGAATTGTGTTTTCCTTGTCAATCGCCAACTAAATACTACCAATCATACGTGAAGTGTACGATGGGAACGTTGAAGGGGATAAGGCGAAGAATTAAACTTAAAGAAGAAAACAATAGGGAGAGGATGAAGGCCAAAGAAGATGGGATATGAGGGAGGAGAAGTGCATTGTGTTCCACTGAATTTTATTTATCTTAGTTGCATTATTAATTTGAGTGTCATATATGTTCAAAGGGGAAATACTAAGAAATTGATGAAAATCTTAAATTTTTAACAAATGTTTTTGATTAAGGATCGCTTATTTATGTGAGTGTATTTTTGGTTGAAGTGGTCAAAATACAAATTGGGAAAAATTCAAAAGGTTACAGCACACAATCTAGTGCAATATTTTTTGTAGTACTGAAAGTACCATCCTTTTATCATTTCGACCTTTATTAAAGAAAAGATTAATTGTGAGAAAATAGGTGACACTTGAGCATTCATTGATAATAGAGCCCCTCCAAATTTTAGTCACATGAGGGACATGTAGAATTTATTTGGCAAACTCAACTATTTTTTATTTCAATTTTGTACTCCTTCAAGGTTTTATAATGGACCAAGTCTGATTTGTTAAAAGTGGAAAAGAAATAAATTGGAGATAATGTTCACTGTAGTGTTGCAATGAGCACATACCCAAAGGTTTTTAACAACTGCATTATGTGTTACGGGGGTGTGTTTAACTAACCAAATGTAGTCACGAACTTTTCATGATGGTGGGAGAGAAATAATTCTCTTTCCACTTCCACAATATTAAGTAAATGTCTTTAATCTGTAAAATAACATGTTGCCTTCATATCGATGTAACCTAGAATTCTTAGTTAACACCTAGTCGCACTGGCACATCACTCAGCCTAGGTTGAGTGCTCACCCGAAGCGCGCAAAGGTACCGGGTCCCTCTTAAGAGTTGTTGTAGTAGAATGGTAGCATGATAAAGTAGTAAACATATATTTTTAGTAACTAATCCATCTATTCATCATTATATTGAACTAGATCTATAAGCGCTTAAATGTAAATCATCATGATAACAACAATATACATTGAAAAAACATATCAGACACTGTTGTTCGGCCAATATTCTTTATATATTCATTGTATCAACAAGATAAAAAGCTTCATACAATACCGGACATGTGTGCATGGATCTCACATTACATTATCCAGTCTCATGTACTCATGTATCTCTCTTTCTTCAAAGCATGTGTCTCTGTATATCTCCTATTTACTAAGTAATTCATTACATATATATAGGGTGGGGAACTAGCCCTTCACCACTTAACTCTACCAGAAATAGGTCGCATGCTAATAACAGACCACGTGCCTTTTACAACTATAGCCATACATGCAAGTATGCTATCTATAGATCACTGATAGTTAACTAAAGTGGTGGATCTATTCTTAGCTTATGCCCATGCAAGAGTGAGTTGACATGTTCTTCAAAAATCTCCACGAAGAGTGGTGCGCAAGTCTCGGCATCGCTTTGTGTGCTCTGCACGCCAATCTCTAAGAATAGACCTGATCTCCAAAATCAGCTAAGTCTTGAAAGTTTGACTCTACACCTCTGCACGTGACACCTTCCTATACCTTCATGCCTTTGCTCCTATGCTGTTCTTCCGCACGGACTGTGTGCAAGTTCAGCTAAGTGTTTTCTCTGATCAACATTACCCCACACTAATCTCATTGTCACCCCGACAATGGTGATGTCCAAAACTTACACAAAGAATAGATAAATAAAGAATGGTTGAATAAATAAAGAATGGATAAATTTTGAATAAGGTATACACAACTAACAAAACTGTTCAAGGCTCAGGCCCCTCTGTTTCATCCTGAAGCAGCAACTCTGGATATTCTTCTTTGATATCTACTTCTAGGTTCTCCCACACCGTTAATGCCACTCCTGCCATCTCAGGCACGTCTGCAATGATAGAATGTAGCTCTTCCATAGTGAGTTTTCCTTGCTCATTTTGTATCACAAGAATTACGCTTGACATAGAGGTTTTCACCCCTTCTAGTACATCCATCGTTTGAGCAATGAGATTTCCAAGCTCCTCTAACCTCTCCTTATACGGTGCCTATGCCACAACTAGTGCCTCACACTTTTGCTTCACCAGGACTAACCATTCAACGCAACCTAGGGTAGCATCCTTCATAGCCTTGTGGACTTCATTTTCCTCCTCTAATGTTTTCACCACGATCAACGCATCTGGGGTTGTGCATATTGTTAGCACATGATCGGATTTCTTTAGTTCATCGTGGGTGGCTTGTAGTAGGCCTTCATACATAGAAATATTCCTTGCTACTGCAGCTTGCGCTTTCTCTGACTTTTCCCCAGGGTCCTTGGACTATGTTGATACATGCACCTTTTCATCCTCCAACACTAATGTTATCATTGTTTTCACATAGTGCATTGTAGAAGGAAATTCTTTTGGTACCCGAGATTCTAGATGTGGGCGTACCTTTAGAACATCATCTCCAATTTCCTCTGCCATATTAACAAAAGTGTCATATTTTCTTTTGATCAAGTCCTTTTCCTATACTAGGCACACTATCTCCACATCCTTGGCTTTCAATTTCTCCATCAGCACCTTAATGGTAGCAGATTTATCAATGTTTCTTCTTGCTACTTCAAAAGATACCTTCATCAGAGCATTGCTCACTTGCTCATTTGACATCACCATTGGCTTAATTGTCATGTGGCGTGTTTCAGGTGCCTTCTTCAACCGTCTTGACACACATGATTCTTCATCGACATCAAATTCGGGCTCATCCATATGCGTGTGCATAGACCATGAAAGTTGCTTCCTTGTATAGAGTTACCTTGTCCTCATCCATGAGTACCCATCCAAATAAATCCTTTTGCTCGATGGTGCTCGAAACCAAGCGCGAATAATCAGGTTGTTGGTCTTTTGCATACCACATGGTATGTGCCTTGGCGTCCTCCCTTGTTTGACGGGATCGAGGTCCTTTGGGAATGGCTGCATCAAGGTTAGGAATACTAGATGTATCCCCACCCTTGTCCTGTAGCCTTTGATTGATCCCCTTCTTCTCCTTCTATTTCCTCCTCCTTGTGTTGAGGCTCTTCTTCTACTGGAGATGAAGGCACCTTCTCCTCAGATTCTTCTGTTTCCTCACTTAGCCTGAGTTTTCTTCTTTTCTTCTCCTCTAGGCTCCTTCACTTGCGGGGTTTCTCCTTGTGCCCTTGTGCGCTTAAATACCTTTTTAAATATTTGGTCACCCTACTCCTCCCCTGTAACTCCTTCTCCTTGGGAAGTTGTCGCGCGCTCCTTCTCTTGGCCAGATGGCTACTTCCTCCTTTGCACCAAGCCACCACTATCCTCGTGTTCTTCATCCTCTTCCTCATCATCTTGCTTGGGTTCAGAGGGCCTAGGTGCTAGAATGTTCTCCATGGTATGCTTCCCCTTTGGTGGCCCTGGAAGCGCAAACTCATTTTCCACATACTTGTTATTCTCCATTTTGGGCTTCAGTTGGAGATATATTAGCGCGGCCCCGATATCCGCAATGGCTAGTGTTTCTGGCTTAATGCTCAAAATCTCCGAGATATTATTCTCATTGTATGCATTCCTCCCTGGATATCCATACGTCTTACGTAGGGTGTGGTATTCATAGTCCACCTTTTACATTAAACACTAACCTCCATGTGTTGGTGAACCGGTGAATTGCAGCTTGGAAGTATTGCGCGGGAAATGCGTAAGGTAGTTTGCATCAGGGGATCCATGACCCATCTACCATTGGAAAGCATGCAATACAAATTTTTTGGTAGACTACAAATTATACCTGCCTCCCAAGGATCGAAGGTAAATCCTTAGGTATGCGCCATTCCTCTCCAAACGCCGCGTGGAGCCTATCATACCACATCTCTATGTGCTCCTTCACCTCCTCCGTCATTGACCCCTTGCAAAGATACTTGTTGAATCATTTAGCTAGAGACTTATGATTCATGGGGTATTCCCATATGTTCTCTTTTGGGCCATCTGGTACCCCAATCTCCATGAATACTAAACTTAGTAAGATACAACCAAAACTTATCTTATTTCCCACGCACGCTTCCTCTACTATCTACTTTGCAATGAAGCTGACAATGTTATAAGTGGTTCCTTCTGACATGCGCTTTGCCACATGTAACCACATAGAATTAACTTGTGACCAATGTTCTTGGTCATTCAATTTTGTGACCAAGTGTGTTGCTACCTGTACTACTGGACAATTTTTCAGCTTGTCAATGTCCATTCGATAGCCCATTGCTTTCTATATTTCTAAGATGGCACTCTTGTCAGCTAGGTCAGTCTTAATATCTTCACCTGTTGCCCTTAATCTAGTTACTTATGGCAATCAGAATGGGTGTCAATCTTACCCTCCATCCTGCAAAGTAGAAAAAGTCCTCATGGACTCGGCTCATCAGCCATCTATACAATGGTGCATACTTTCCAAAGTATGGGAGCTCATATAGCTGGTAGACACCATTCCCTTTCAGTAGCTTTTCCCGACATCATCATATATTGGCATGCCATCCTTAGTTCACCTGTTCATTCGAGAAGTGAGCAGGTCGTCTAGTTTCTTTTGGTTTTCATTGGTCCAGTGATTATATTCACTTATCTTACTTTTTCGGATGTGGGTATCCCATTCCTGGCCCACAATAACTTCCTCAGGATACTGCATTTTGGAAAAATTACTTTATGGGGCCATCTCTTCTTCTTCTTCCACCACCACCTTCTTTTTCTCCTTTACTGGTGCTGCTTTCTTCTTTAGTGCCATTCTTTTTATAGGTTTTTTTTCTAGACCAGTTCTATGTGTTTTGAGTAGTTTGCTTCAAACCCTAACTCTATTCAATCGTGCCCTAATTTTGCATTCATGAAATCACACACCCTAGCTCTGTTCCGTTACTCTACTTCATTCAAACCCTTTTCTTAGGGGATTCAAGCCCTTCCAATAAACAGATCTGTCTTCCTCTACTAGTTTCTTGCTTTGTACTTTGAATCACTTTACTTTAGCACTTTGCGTGTAGGTTCTTTGTCAAATTCTCGTAGTCACAAGGGTAAAAATGAAATTGCATCCCGTCCTTATATAGATTTCTACTTTTTGCTACATTAATTGCTCCTCCACCTACCAAATTCTCCTCATTTATGACCCATTTTTATCATTTCTGCGTGGTATACCTTTGCACCAATCACTATAGCTTTCTAGCACACCCTTTTACCCTTTATCATAGACTTCTCTTCAGCACGCACCCTAGCACCCTTGTACCTTGTCACTGCATCATCTCCTGGTAGTTACCATGGTTGCCGCTTACCTCGCGTTATACGTTCCGTCATCCATCTTAATTCTTTCTTATCTTGAGAAGCAATCTTTTGTCAGTTACCCTTAGCAACCATCTTTCTCAACACCCGAAGCATGACATCTTCGCAGCATATACCTGAGAGTCACCAACAATCCACCTCACAGGAAAAGGATGTGCAGTCCTTTGCACATCAACATGCTTCATATTATAGTTAGCTTCATGTGCGCAAGCGCGCTTATTACACAAACAAGAGCTAAATTGACAAAGCATAGCGACGATGAAAGAAATACATTAAGGAAATGCATAAAGGGAAACCTAATTTATCCGCAATCTTTGCCTTATTACAAACACCAAGAAGACTTATTTATAGTAGGGCTTCAACCTACTTCCATTAAAGTAATCGAGCAACCTGGTGCCATCAATTGTTTCTAATCTGGCAAGCACTGACTCAAGTATATGAGTAATAACATATGGCCCCAACCAATGCACCTTGAGCTTTCCTAGATGGCGAAAAAACTTGGAGTCATACAAAAGTACCATTTGTCCCACCGCAAGTTTCTTATCCCTGATGTATCGATCATGTCATGCCTTTTGGTGCGCTTTCTCCTATTTCGACTCCAGCGTACGATGGCTCGGCACTCATCTAGTTGAACCATATTTGTAATCCGTTCTTCTAAGGCTTTCTCTATAGCTAGACCTCTAGTGTGTGCAATGCGTAAAGAAGGTAACATAAATTCTATAGGAAGAATAGCTTCCATGCCAAACACCAATTGAAAAGGTGTGGCTTTGTTCAATCTTTTGTATGTTGTTTTATAAGCCCAAAGAATAGCAGATACTTTATCATCCCAATCTTTCCTTCCAACATCACAAATCTTGGTCAATGCGTGGCTCAAAATCTTGTCAAAATCCTCAATGAGTCCCATTTTCTTAAGGGTGATAGGGTGTAGTTTTATGGTGGGCAACCATAAACTCATCTAAAAGAATTTGTATTGTCTCATTTTAAAAATGTGTGCCCCTATCACTTGTTAAACTTAAAGGACAACCATACCTTGTAAGAACATTCTCCCATAAGAACCTTACTACTGTAGCTCTTTGTACAGTCCTTTGTAGGTGTTGCTTCTACCCATCGGGTAAGATAATCTATACAAGTGATGATATAGCGCGATCCAGTCCTCTGTGCATGACTGGTGAAATAGGCCCGAAAAAGTCAATTGCCCATTTCTCAAAGGGTTTTGCACTTGTAATTGGTCAAAGAGGCATCTCATCCCTTTTTCCTGGTTGACCGAGACGTTGAAAATGGTCACATGTCTTACAATACTCTTTACAATCCTTGTACAACATTTCCCACCACAAACCAGCAAGTAGGATCTTGCGCACTGTTGCATCACTTGCATAGTGGCCACCTGCAATACCACCATGTGCTTCTTCCATTATATCCTTTCGTTCATGCTCCAATACACAACGACGTAACACCTCATCTCTACCTAATTTGTACAAATCACCACTGATTAACATGAATGGTGCTGCGCGAATAGCAAGTTGCTTCTTCTCTAAAGCTTTCATGCCTTCTGGCGCCATACCAGTCTTTAGAAAGACAACAATGTCCTCCAATTCTAATGGCATGCGTTGTAACCTATACAGCTGTGCATCAGACATGGTCTCTTCTATTGTTTGTGCCTCTTCTCCTGATTGAATTCTAGACAAGTGATCCGGTCCAAAATTTCTTTTGCCTAGTTTTACCACAACTGTAAAGTCAAACTCTTGAAATAAGAGTATCCATCGGCATATGCGCCCCTATAAAACGGGCTTGTTCACCAAATACTTTAATGCCATGTGATATGTATAAAACACAAATGGTGTAGCCAACAAATACTGACAAAATTTGTGCAAGGCATAGATCATGGACAAGGCCTCACTCTTTGTAGTGGTATATTTCTATTCTGCAGGGGTTAACTTCCTACTAGCAAAGCAAATGGGATGATCCACAATACCTTCTCCTGGTTGAGCTAAGACGGCACCAATGGCTGTGCCAGAGGTGTCCACATGAACATGAAAAGGTTTATCCCATGAAGGAAAGCATAAGATAGGCATGATAGTAAGTTTCTCCTTTAATATCTCAAATGCGCGCTACTGTGACTCCTCCCAGTAGAATGTACCTTTTCCCCTGAGTAATTCTTCTAAAGGCACAACAACTTTGGCATACCCTTTTATAAACTTCCTGTAATACCATGTATGCCCCAAAAATCCGCACACCTCATGTTGACTGGCTGGCGCTTTCAAGCCTATGATGATTGCAACTTTAGTTGGGTCAACCAACAACCCTTCCTTGTAGATAATGTGTCCTAAAAGTGTGCCAAAGGGAGTAGAAAAGATGCACTTCTTGATGTTCAATGAGATACTCAACTATCGACATCTTTCAAACATTAAGCATAGATTGTCACAATGATCCTTAATTAGCCCATAAACGGTCCAATCATCAAGATAGACTTGTAAAAGTTATGAATAAAATCCTTGAAGGCTTGTACCACTATCCTTGAAAATACAGCAGGTGCATTCTTCAATCTAAAGGGCATCACAGTATAGGCAAAGCTTCCCCATTCAGTAGTGAAGGTGGTCTTCTCTTGATCTTCCGAGGCAATCATAACCTGATGATACCCTGAAAACCCATCTGTAAATGAATATATCTCGCGCCTAGCCACTCCTAATATTTCCTCTGTGAATGGCGTAGGAAAGGGATCTGTAACACATGCTTTGCATTCAAATCTCTATAATCAACACAAATCTAAATCCTACCATCCTTTTTTATGCTTATCACCATAGGACTGACCCATTCTGATTCATCCAATGGTCGAATGATCCCAGATTTCAACATCTTGTCAATCTCCTCCTTTACTTTCTCACACAAATTGGGATTCATTCGTATGGTTACTTCCTAATAGGGCATAGACCTTCCTTGAGATTTATCTTCATTTCTTCGAGTGATATATGCATGCATGTAATTTCATGGTATCCTCTTGGGAATAATTCCTCATAGTCTTGAAGTAACTCTATGATCTTTGCTACCTCTGATTCTGACGAATAATCCCCAATTATCACCTCCTTAGGTTCATCTTCTGTGCCTATATTGACCTTTGTTGTCTTCATAGGTTTGTGATATGCGCACACATCTACATCTGCAGATCGCTTTGGCTAACACTTCACGTGTTTCATGTGAATGATCCACATCCAAGTGCTCAACTTCCTCCTCATTAATTATGTAAACCATCTTCCCCTTATCTTTTTCTAGAGAAGCGTGCTCAAGTAATATGATATCATCTTCTTCACCTACAAAATGCACCCCTGTCTCTGTCTCACCAAATAATTCCTGAATAAGTTCTTCCACTTTCCCACTATCTCCCATGGTTAAGTGCTTGATAAAGCTTAAAGTTGTTCTCACTTTGGTGGTGTAGATGAAAAGAAGTCAAATGTTTGGATCATCCCTGCAATCAAAGCTTGCCAATTACCAGTTTCATGATGTAATTCAGTGTATACATACCAAGCACGTGCGTAACCTTGTAGAGTAGAATAAAACCGATGCACCCAAAGTGAGGGTGGCAATGCTTCTTGTCATACTGTCCAGAGTCTCTCACACTGCTAGATATGATGTTGAGCAGGTTGATCACCATGATAAGGGAAAATATTTGTAGGTGCATTACTTCTTGAAAACCTGGTTGATAAGGTGGTCCCAATCATTCCCCATTTTAAGAGATTATCCCTGTGGACCATCCACCAAAGACACAACTATCCCACCCAAAGTATATGACAAAATATCTCGCGTTTAAAATTTGGTCAGCCCAATTTGTTTCCATGGCACAGTAAGAACCCGGCCAAATCTTCGAGATCCAAGATAGCGGTCTTGAGTGACCTATACATCGAGCAGTGAAAACCATTTTTCAAGCAATCACGCACTTAACTTCGTGCCCCACTAGTTCATAGGTGCCATGAGCCCAATTATCACAAACAACACTGGTAGTATTGTTGATTGATTGAGAATCTTCCCAATGAAGGATTCCTTAGATGGATCATGGACTTCTGGGTCCCAAATAGCACGTATATAAATTATGTTCAAGTCCTCTTCGCTTGAAGGTTCCATGTATGGCATGGATTTCTCATCAGTCAATGGAATTATAGCCCTTTCCTCCTTGTTCACAAAGTTGATATACCCCTTGTTAAACCTCAAATCAACATTGTTTGCATAACACCAAGGGTGCCAAAGCAAAGCTGGGAAACTATCTGCTTCCGCAAGCACTAGCACTTCGAAGTCTCCTGTGAACTTGGCCCCTTGTATAGTGATAGATGCATCCTTCAAAATTCCTATGGGAGTAGCTTTCATTCTATTTTCCATGAATAATACATTAGATGATGGCTGCAATGGGGTCTCCCCATTTGTTCCCATGCATCCAATGTAAGTAAATTTACTTCCGCACCTATATCAATCAAAATATTGCTCAACAACCACCCGTCCACAACAACATTCAACGTGATCTCCTTGTCGTAATCAATGCTATCGAGGGGAAGATTCGCATGAAGTATTTGTCTTTTAGTCTCAGTTCCCACACGCGGAGTATTCCCTTTCAACCAATTTCCTAATAAAGGAATAATATTCTCCTGGCGCAACGTTCTACACACCTCTCTGATGTCATCAATATCCGACGGGGCCTGTTCTGTATCCTTGTGCTCCAATTTCGAGACTACTCTTTCAAACCTTGTATCTCACCTTGAAGGCTTCTAAGGACCTCCATCGTTTCTTGATAGACTTCTTTCTGATGAGCTAGATCTGGATACCTAGCATGCAAAACCTCCTCCCTAGTGATTGTCGGTTTCTGTTGCAACACCTCTCTTGTGCATGTCGCCTCAGCTCGTGTGGTTATCTTGATCACATTACTACCTCGTGTTCTGTGTTAACTTGGGCATCCACTGATTCTCTATCATGTGCTGGATTCTAACCATCCCCGCCCTTGTTTTCTTGCTTGTGTTGCTTACTAAGATGCTCATACAAGTCCAAACACTCTTCATAACTATGCCCCTTTCCACAAAATGAATAGGAAATATTTTGCGGGCATTTGCGCCTATAATGGTCAGGTGAACCACATGTATAGCAAGTTCCTCGAGGAAATTCACTCCTTCCTCCACCTCGGCCTCGTCCTCTATAGCCACCTCGATATCCTCGTCCCCTTTCACGAACCCCTTCAAACCTTCCATCATTCTTGTCATAGCACGTTTTATTATAATCCCTATCCTGATGCTCATTCTTCCCTTTAGAATTATCAACCACACTCACTTGTCTGACCCCTATATCAATGGCATCATGAATCTAGCCAATCAATCTACAGTCCTCAGTATCATGTGTCGTGGACCTAAAAATTTTACAAGAGGAGGATACATTCTTTCTGATCACGCGTTGTAATAGGGGGCAGTGACTAGCATCATGATTCAAATGGCAAATCTCACAGTCAACAAAGTAGCGAACGTACAATTATGCGGGGGAAACTATCCTTGGTGTGGCCTTCCACTTCACAATCTATACACCAGATTCCTGAGCGTGTTTCATGAGCTGAGTTTGCTGATAATTTCTCTAACTGTTTTACCATAGCTGCTATCTGAGCTTCCAAAAATGGACTAGCTCCAGTGTCAATACTCCCAACTACTTCAGCATGTAAAGCGGCCTCCAATGCTTCACACAGGTTGGTATAAGTTTTATGCGATAGTGCTCTTCGAAATGGGGTAATCAATCCCCTGAAAAACCATTGTGCATGCTTTGACTCGCATGAATGTCATAAGAGAGTTTGGATAGAATCATTTTAAAATGGGAATCATACTCATGTACACTCTCAGTAGTGCCTTGCTTTATATCCTTGAGCGCACTTATACTCTTCTACTCAAACTCTAGGATATAGAACTCTTTCAAGAAAACATCTTTCAATGTTGCATAGTCAATACAAGTTTGATTGAGATCAAACTTCCTATACCGATTGTGCGCACACACAGTAGTGTAAGTAGCAAATTGACTTGCCTTGCGCTCAGAGGCCGTAATACCTTTCGCGTGCCACAATATTTCACACATATGAACATGTTCAGTAGCATCCTTGATACCTCTATACTCTGGGAGACAAAGGGACATCTCCATATAAATGTTTTGGGGTTGTTGCGGGCCTTGACCACCCGACCCAGAACCTCCTTGGTTTCCTCTTCCTCCAAAACCACTGAACCACCGGAACTAGAACTGCCCATACCACCCGATCCTCCTCCAGGATTTGGAATAGGGCCCATGGATGCACTCCCCTATGTCCCAACAGTGGTACTATACTAGACCCCTACAGTCTGTGAAGTAGTCCTAGTTCCAAAGGTGAATCCCACACTCGGCGCACTCATATTCTGTGTAGATGATGAGCCTGAAAATGTACCCCCAAAGAATAACGAAGTATCTGCATGCTTTGCCATTGATGTACTTGCTGTCTGACCTATTTCTGCGCTTGTACTTCCTAAATTAAAACTATTTTTACCTTATGTACTAGATATTGGAAAACCAAGCGCAAGGGCTAGGCCGTCGGTAGGGTCAGCTTAGATGCGTGCACGTGTCCCAGTCATATCTACGGCGTGCTTCCATGTGAGGCCAAAGAGGGTTATCTTTCATGCTTTCCTAGATGGGGTAGTTTTTGATGCTCTTGCTCTTCTTCCTCCCCATGAGCCTCAAATCCTTCACGAGCCATCTCTCTCCACAACACCATTTGTTTTGTAATTTCTTGTTTCTTGCATAATTCCCTCTCGCGTGACTCATCATACTTCAGCCGCCTCTCTTCCCTTTGCCGTGCTACCACTAGGTCTACCATATTTCACCAATCCTGTTCCCCCATGCATGGAGATTCTTTTAGCTTTCCATGGGTTTAGCTTCCAAGTTCAACGTTACCATTAGTATTTTGATTGCCAGCGGAATACCTTGCAAATACGTCCCTCTAGGATACCGTAGGAACTGGAACTCCACTACCTCCGGGCACGAATAAGTCGAAATTGAATACTCCAAAATATAGTTGTTTAGGACACCGCAAAACCAGGTATCTACCACGCGAGTCTAGCTTAGGTCAGCATCATATAGTGTTTGAAATTCCTCCTGTGTCCAAACAAGTGTGCGATACCTCCAATTCCACTTAGATGCATATGTAGTCAACCATTCGTACAATTCTACTGGAAAGATAGCAAAGAAGCTTTCGTATAAACTGTCATATAGATTCTGCTCTACCCAAGTGCATGCGCTAAATCCAGATCTAGTGTCAAAATTTTATGCGTATTCTTCCTCCAAATCGTGAATCCATTCTTCAACGCCGCTAAAGTTAGCGGTATGTCTTCATCACAAACCATTCTCAAAAACAATCGAAAAGAGGTCCGGCAACGGAACCAATGATGCAGCCTAGAATTCTTAGTTAACACCTAGTCATGCTTTGACACATCACTCACCTAGGTTGAGTGCTCGCCAAGCGCCTTGCAAAGGTACCGGTCCTCTTAAGAGTTGCTTTGTAGCATAATGGTAGCAATATAAAGCAAGAAACATATATTTTTAGTAACTAACCCATCTATTCATAATTATATTGAACTAGATCTATAAGCGCTTAAATGTAAATCATCATGATAACAACAATATACATTGAAAAAACATATTGACAACATTTGTTCGTTCGCCAATATTCTTTATATATTCATCGTACCAACAGTACAAAAGCTTCATACAATACCAGACATGTGTGCATGGATCTGTTACAATTATCCAGTCTCATGTACTCATGTATCTCTCTTTCTTCAAAGCATGTGTCTCTGTATATCTCCTATTTACTAAGTAATTCATTACATATATATAGGGTGGGGAACTAGCCCTTCACCACTTAACTCTACCAGAAATAGGTTGCATGCTAATAACAGCCACGTGCCTTTTACAACTATAGCCATACATGCAAGTATGCTATCTATAGATCACTGATAGTTAACTAAAGTGGTGGATCTATTCTTAGCTTATGCCCATGCAAGAGTGAGTTGACATGTTCTTCAAAATCTCCACGAAGAGTAGTGTGCAAGTCTCGGCATCGCTTTGTGTGCTCCGCACGCCAATCTCTAAGAATAGACCTGATCTCCAAAATCAGCTAAGTCTTGAAAGTTTGAATCTACACCTTTGCGCGTGACACCTTCCTATACCTTCACGCCTTTGCTCTCATATGCTTTTCTTCTGCGCGTAATGTCATGTGTGCAAGTTCAGCTAAGTGTTTTCTCTAATCAACAATATCCTAGCCAATTTCTCCAAATTTGCATAGATCTCCTCTTTTTGTAGATGTGATCTATGATATATGATTTATCTATGGGCCTTTAATCTAACTACATATACATATATTTTTAATTCCTCTGTCTTTCATCAATCTCTCGTATCATTTAAAGCTCACCCGCCCACTTCTTCATAGATGTTTGAGAGAAAAGCATAAGTTGCATCATTTTTAGGATCCAAATCAAAATGCATTCCATGGATTTGAACACTCCTAAGCCTATATTCATATGTGGTCTACAAGAACCAAGAAAACAATTCTACATAACCTTGTTGGTGTGTGTGACTGCTAGTCATCGTCCACATCACCTAGGTGAGTCATCTCACCTTGTGAGAGTCATAGGTCTTAGGAAGTCAAATGACAAGTGTCAGATTCTATCATAGAATCTGACATTGTCATTTGCATCAATCTTCATAGGAGTTACATTCCTTATTTGGAATTGTAACTCCTCTTCTAGTGGCATCATATGCATCAGTCAATGTCATATGCATCAGTGGCATCATTGAGTTTCTTTCCATGTTTAGGCATGGGGGTTACACAACACCCCTATTTGTACTTCCTATTTTTTGATCTATGAGCATGAGCAGACCCATTCTTCTTACTTGCAATCTTCTTTCCATTGATTCAAATCTTGCGTATTGTGTTGGCTTGATGTTACCATCGAAGTGCAACTTCATTGTGGTGCATCACTTTTCGACATCGGTTCTCACGAATCCCTCTTTCATGGTATCAGAGCTGGTTTCGGTAAACGTGCACTCTTCATTTCTCAGTTGTTTATTACTTTTGGTTTCTTCTCATTTCCTCATGTGCAAGTTTTTTTCGATTATCATTTTGGAATTATTGCTCACCTCGTATTGAGGTTTCAACAGTTGCAAGTTTGAGGTATTTGGTTGGTTTGCATTATCAGCTGAGTTCATAATTGCATATTTCTAGATCCTTGTGGCTATTGTTCTTTGGGTTATTTGTGTGTTACTTGCTGGTTGTGTTCAGATTCAGCTCCTGCAGGTAAAAGAAGAGCTCATTTTTTGGCATGGACCTGTGATTACTTGGTTGGAATCATTTTTTCATTGGTGTATACTCATACTAATCCGAGCTTTTTGCTCATCGTTGTGGTTCATTGTTGTCTCATGGTTACCTTTGCATATTGGCTTGTGCTTGGACATGGATTGGTTCAGCCCTCTTCTCTGTTGCTGTTTGAGTCACCAGCATTGAATCCGTTTTATTCTGCACATGCCCCTTGGAAAGTGTCTTTTTCCTACCTACATTTTATCTAAACATTTTTGTTGTTGGCATTGGCATCGTGATCATCTGGTTTGCTTGTTGTTCGAGTCTCTATTTGGCTGTAGCTTCCAAACCACCACCATCAACATCGTGCTCCTTGCATCCATTAGTGCTCCTCGCTGGTCTCGTGTCCGGTTCACATGTCTGAAATGGTTGCCCAACACTCGGCTTTGGGCTCGCCCTAACTTCGACGGTTTCACTCTGCTGGTGATCAACGTTCAACCTGCGCACTTGTTCTCGCTTGGCGTCGGTTACCTTTGTAGGGTCAATTTTTTTACCTGCCTCTCCTGGTATGTGGCTTGCCTCTCCTTCCACGTGGCCTTCTCAAATCCACCTGCCAGGTAATATCTTTCTAAAATACGTTTTTTATCACCTTAAAAAAAACGTGTTTGTATACGTTTTACTTTATCACTTTTCTTAAAAACGTTTTGTTTCATTACCCGTTAAATATTTTAGGGTTAAGACCTTTTTAAAACATTTTTAAGGTGCTAAAAACATTTCATTTTAAGTGGCATTGTAATATTGTAAGTTTTTTTGGCTTGTTTTATTAACCTTCCTTCGATCGCCGAAGACGGAGGGTGAGGTCCGAGATTGGCAGGAGGCTAATCCCCCCTCATAATACAAATAAACCCTATCTCAAATTCCATGCCATTTCCAATGGGCATACATATGACACCTTTTGCATGCATTTAGGGCACTTTTTAAATCTATTTGTAGGCTTATTGGCTTTTTCTCATCAATTGTGGGAATTGGTTTTTGCTATAACTTTTGACTCGTTACTCGGTTTTGAGCACTTCTTTAGTCAAAGTTGCATGTTTTTTCACACTCTAGATGATGGGATAATTATTTTTGTAAACACACTAATTTTATAAAGTGCCGCATTCTGGGGGGTGTCTTTGTATTGCTTAATTCAGCTCCTTTTTTCTTGAGCTTTGTTTGATCCCTTTTTGCTTGTGGACTTGTGAGCGCGTCTGCCAAATTATTACGACCAAGGGATTATTTTATGCGATGTGAGACGCTATTTCTCACAAAGCCCTCTCTTCCCCCTCTTGCTTCTCTCTTTTTGTGCTTGTTTGTTGCGGTGTGTTAATCTGCTGCACCCACAAACCTTGATTTTTGTCTCCACTCTTGCGCGTTATTATGTTGATTGCAAGGTGAATGACAGACTGGTTCTTGGCACACAATCGCATCTGGTTGTAATCAACGCACTGGATTATAAAGTGCCAAACTCGGGGGGTGTAATTTTGTTCTGGGGTGGTTGTTTCTTTTCTCTCTTCTGCATTCCTTAGTTCTATCTCTTCATTATGGATATCTCTAAAGTACCGGTGCTCACACCTTTTAATTTCTTCGAATGGAAATCTAAAATTATATTGGTTTTGCAAAGTAAAGGGTTATACCGAGTTACCATGGGGTTAGAGACCGAACCTAATGATGAACCCAAAAATCTAAATGGTTTAACCATTGTGATGAAGCCTTAGGTCTTATTTGTATGTTTGTCTCTCCCGACTTTCTCTTCCACATTGAAACTTCCTCAACACCCCATCAAGCATGGAAAATGCTCAATGATATGTTTGGGAAGCAAGATGACATGAGAGCGCATGAGTTGGAGAATGAACTACTAGGGTTAAATCCTAGTGACTTTGAAAACCTACAGGCCTTCTTCTCAAAGTTTGTCCACACTAGATTGCTTCTAAAGGAATGTAAAGTGGATAAGAAAGACTCTCAATTGATCTTGTCAATTCTTTCTAAGTTAGGTCCTGAATACTCTTGTCTTCATTTCAACTTTCCACACCACGAAAGCCACCTTGGGTAGTACTTGGACTATGCCCTCCTTTGACAGTTTTTGTCCCAACTCATTCGAGAACAGGACAAACTCATTCAAATGGGGACTCTAAAATCCAAGTCACATGCCCTTGTGGCAAATAAGGGCAAGAAAAATGAAAAGAAGAAAGAAACTAAGGACCAACCTAAGAAAGAAACCAAGACCAACCAACCCCAAAATCCCATCACTCATACTTTGACTTCTAAGCCTAAAGCAAAGAAGGAAAAGTATAAATGCTCCTATTGTAAGAATTCTGGCCATGACGAGCAGCATTGTTTTCGAAACAAATTGATCACTTAACTCATTTACTTGAGAAGAATAAAATAAGTGTTCCTAAATCATTAAACAAAATGCTCAGAAGGGCGAGTCTTCTAATGCAAAGGAGACTAAAAATGAAAAGAAGAAAGGTAAGGCCCTCGTAGCTAGATCAGCTCCATCATCAACTTGGATTATCGATTCCGTGCCTCGCACCACATGGCTTCTTCAGAGGTTGAATTCTCTAGCATTGAACCATGTGGCATGTCCCAAATCACGTTGGGTGATGACACTCATGTGTTGGTTTTGGTAGTGGATTGGTAGAGATAGAAGGTGGAACATTTAACCAAGTGTTGAGTGTTCCCAATCTCTCTACCAATCTCCTATCGGTTTACCAAATCACCCACCTTGGTGAAGGAATGCGAGTGGAATTTGGTCCTAACTCAATGATTATTTGTGAGCTTAACTCTGATTACACTGTGGCTGAGGGAAAGGTAGATCACCATTCACGGTTGTATACCTTTTCCCACTTCTCTTCTGATTCGACACCCAATGCCTTACTCACTCATGCAAATGAGGTTAGCAAGTTATGGCATGAGCATTTTGGGTATCTAAATTATTGTTACCTTGAACAATTGAGCCAAAATGAAATGGTCAATGGGCTACCCCGAGTTAAGTTTTCTAAGGGTCTTTGTGAGGGTTGTACCCTTGGAAAGCACCCTGAAAAAGCTTTGACAAGGGAAAATCCTGGAGAGCTACTCGTCCCTTGGATCTTGTTCATAGTGACGTTTCTGGCCCTTTTTCGTCTCCTTCTTTTACTAGAGCTCTATATATACTAACCTTCATTGATGAATTTTCACGTTATACTTGGGTATATTTTCTTAAGCTTAAGTCTAAAGTTTTTGAGCATTTTCAAAACTTTAAGGCTCTTGTTGAGAAACAAGCGGAACGGTCTATCAAGGTTCTTCGAACTGAAAATGGAGGTGAGTATGTGAGCAACAGGTTTGAGGATTTCTACACTTCTGAGGGGATTGCTTTGTAGCATACAGTTGCTTACAACCCTTCCCAAAATGGAGTTATAGAAAGAAAGAACTGAACTTTAAAGGAGATGGCTACTTGTATGGTTCACTTGAAATCTCTTCCTTCACAGTATTGGGATGAAGCAGTGAATTGTGTTTATTATATTCAAAATTGTGTTCCACACAAGGTAGTAAGAGGGATGAAACACTTTGAAGCCTAGTTTGGACACAAGCCTGATGTCGAGCACTTTCGAGTCTTTGGATCCAAGGCTATGGCTCGGATTCCCAAAATAAATGCAAGGCATTGGATCCACAATCCAAACCTTGTATCTTTGTCGGGTATCTTGATGGCATGAAGGGATATCGATTGTTGAACCCTACCACTCGTGAGATTTATATTGAGAGGAGTGTGAA
Organism: Taxus wallichiana var. yunnanensis; assembly: GCA_018340775.1. Classification (NCBI taxonomy): domain Eukaryota; kingdom Viridiplantae; phylum Streptophyta; class Pinopsida; order Cupressales; family Taxaceae; genus Taxus; species Taxus wallichiana. The sequence goes on along the minus strand of CM031234.1, from coordinate 346,604,314 downwards.
GTTTGATGAATCATCCTTGAATTCAACTTCCACTAAGGTTCTTTTGCCCACTGATTCAGATTCTGACTCTTCAGATGATGATGTTGTTGAGCGAGTTCTACCTCTCCCTGCTCCTCCCGATCCTCAAACTTCTGAGTCTTCTAATTCTGACAGTAGTGATGATGAGGATTATGTCCCTTCTCACTCAAGTGAAGAATCTTCCGACTCTAAGCCTAAGCCTTTGGGACCTCTTTGGGCCAGGAAAACTTTACAGAGTCTTTGGAGATTTAGTTGGAGATCCTTTGGATGAGAGACGTACTCGCTCAAACTTCACTAGACCTCACTCCTTCTTTGCCTCTACTTCTGATCCACCATCTTTCCAGGAAGCTTCTAGGATTCCTAAGTGGGATTCTACCATGGATGAGGAGTATTCCTCACTCATAAAGAATGACACTTGGGATCTTACCCTTCTTCCAAAAGGAAGAAAAATCATTCGGTGTAGGTGGGTATATCAAACAAAGTATGGAGCTAATGGAGAAGTCGAGAAGTATAAAGCGCGACTTGTAGCTAAGGGTTTCTCCTAGGTAGCTGGGGTTGATTACTCAGAAACCTTTGCTCGTTGCGAAGATGACTTCCATTCGAATGACCCTTGCCATCGTTGCCGCTAACAGATGGGAAGTCCACCAGATGGACGTTAAGAGTGCCTTCCTTCATGGGGACCTAGAGGAGGAGATCTATATGGAACAACCTCTGGGTTATGTCCATGATCCATCCCTCATTTACAAATTAAATAAGTCTCTCTACGGCCTTAAACAAGCCCCTCGGGCTTGGTATGCCAAGATGGACTCCTTTTACTTGCATTAGGGTTCACTCGGTGTCACTCTGACCCAAATGTGTATATTCTGTGACAGGATGAATCCATGCTTATTCTTGTTCTCTATGTTGATGACTTGTTGATCACTGGTAGCTCTTCCTCTATCATTGATTCTATGAAGATCTCCTTAGCCAACAAGTTCTCCATGTCTGACTTAGGATTGCTTCATTACTTTCTTGGGATCCAGATTTCACAATCTGACTCGGGAATTATGATCTCGCAGCCTAAGTACTCTCTTGATTTGCTTGCTCGGTTTCACATGTCCGATTGCAAGTCCTCACCTACTCCTTTTCTTTCCGGGATTAAGTTGGTTTCTGATTTCTCTTCCCCCTTGGTTGACGGTACCCTTTATCGGCAGTTGGTGGGAAGCTTGATCTACCTTACTCACACTCGGCTAGATCTATCGTATGCCATCGGGATCATGTCCAAATTTATGCAGGAGCCTCATGAGCTGCACTTAAAAGTAGAAAAGTGGATCCTTCACTATGTTCATGGCACTCACACAGATGGTATTCATTACTTAGGAGGGATGAGATTGACTTGGTTGGATTTACAGACTTCAGATTGGGCCGGTGATCTAGATCATTGGAAGTCTACCTCAAGCTACAATTTCACTCTTGGTTCAGGTCCTGTCAGTTGGTCCAGCAAGAAGCAACATGCCATTGCCATATCATCGACAGAAGTAGAATACAAAGGAGTAGTTAACGCTGCCACATAAGTTGTTTGGTTACAGGGTATCTTGACAGAGTTTGGCATCCACTTTCGGTGGCCTACCATTATCTACTGTGACAACATGAGCACTATCTTGATTTGTAGAAATCTAGTTTAGCATCAATGGACGAAGCACATTGAGATTCATATGCACTTCATATGGGAGCTGATACATGAAAACATCATCGACATACAGTATGTTCAGACAGCTGATCAGGTTGTAGACATTTTCACCAAGCCCTTCACTGAGGTGAAGTTTCTTCACTTGCGGTCTCTTCTTGGGGTGAGGTCTGCTATGCAGCTGCCCATCTTCTTCGGGCTATATAGTCCTCCTTCTTCTCCTCTTCTTCTTTCCAGAAAGATGTTGTTTGTACATGGGCTCCTTATTAGGCCTTTAGTTACCGGGCCCCATTGACACATCTTTCTTAGTTGTCTAGGGAGTCTTCTTTTTCTGTTCTAACTTACCTTGACCTCTTCCTCGGCTTCGATGAAGGGGGTGTTGGTGTGTGTGACTGCCTAGTCATCATCCACATCACCTAGGTGAGTCATCTCACCTTGCGAGAGTCATAGGTCTTAGGAAGACAAATGACAAGTGTCAGATTCTATCATAGAATCTGACATTGTCATTTACGTCAATGTGTCATAGGAGTTACATTCCTAATTTGGAATTGTAACTCCTCTTCTAGTGGCATCATATGCGTCAGTCAACATCATATGCGTCAGTGGCGTCATTGAGGTTCTTTCCATGTTTAGGCATGGGGGTTACATAGCATCCCTATTTGTACTTCCTATTTTTTGATCTATGAGCATGAGCAGACCCATTCTTCTTACTTGTAATCTTCTTTTCATTTATTCGAATCTTGCGTATTGTGTTGGCTTGACATTACCATCGGAGTGCAACTTCATTGTGGTGCATCAATTTTCAACATTGGTTCTCGCAAATCCCTCTTTCATAACCACCACAATTTTAATTGGCATCTTAACAATAATATTCAAGGTATCTTAAAGATAGTCGATTAAGAAATAAATTCAACCATGCACACATAATTATTAATTGCAGGTGTGTGCAATAAGGGTTGTTCATGTGATTGAAGTATGTACAACCCTCGTGTAGTAAACTGCATGGCTACATGCTCATAGAACACAAGAAAAGGTTGTGAATGTTAAAAAGTTCCCAATATAAAAAAATGTTCCCAACATTACACAAAATTCTAAAAATGACCAGAGAGTGCAACTACACCATCTAATAGAAATCGCTTCCCATTATAATTTGTTGTGTGTCCACACCTAGCTCTAAAATTAACATTTTAGCACAAGCCTAGAGTATATTGGTAGTGGTTGTCAATGAACAGAATAAGTGAAACCCTTTTTGAGGAATGCCCCTAACTTTCCGGCACGTTCCCATCTGCATGGATTTTAATGTAGGTCGAAATAAGTGCAGTTGAGATTCATATTTAACACTTGTGCATGTTGTGGATGAGTCGGTCAAAGCTTAGCAGTTGAAAAAGGAAGGTAACCAAATTACTACAAAGGCTCAAGTAGGATCAAGTAGAGTTTTACATGCATTGAAAATTCAAGTGATTTTTCCCAAAAGCAAAGAAAATAGGAAACTAGTGGCGAAGCTAGGAGAAGAAATGTATATGCTTACACACTATTGACATAACGTGAGGATTTTGAGATGTTGAGTTTCAAGACACCATCAGCAAAGCAATACAACTTTCATCATACACCACAAAAAAATTCATATTCTCTAACAACAAGTGCTCGTAAAATTCAACGTCATTTCTGTGGCCAAAACCTGTGTGGAATTGTTGGTTTATTCAGTGGAGCTCATTTCTAAGAGAAAAATATCTACTTTGGATGAAATTACAATCAAAGACACCATAGCCTTAATGATCTTCAATAGTCACAGCTTCTCAAGATCCTTTATGCTCTGATTGATGTCCATGTTGTGTTCCAAAGCTCTCATTTTAGCACAGGTTGGGAGGATGCAGGTTGTGGAATTTGGCTTTACACTTGACAATTGCATTTGCATGAAAGTTTCTAAAGCATTTTACTTGACCCATTTTGTGTGTCACCTATAGTCAATGTTGTGTATGAAACCACGTTTTTCTGATGCATTTTGTCAAACAATTCAGGTGCCTTGTGTAAGGTTCCACGTTTTACATACATGTCAAATACAACATTTGCAACTACATCATCTGACAAAATTCCTCTATCTTTTATGCTTTGATGGATGTCCATACATATTCCAGAGCTCGTATTTTGGCACAGGTCGGGAATAGATGTCTTCTCGCCATGTATATCTATTTTTTCCCTTCTATGTGTTGTTCTGGGTGCCACTCAAATGGATTTTTCCACATTTTTGTTTCCGCTTGATAGTCATTTGATTTCAACATATTTTGATCTCTTCCATACGTCAAAAATTGTGTTAGAGAGGACAATTGTAAACGCCTCCGACTTAAAAATATAACTACGTCATCACCTGGTATAGTATACGTTCAACCGATTACTATATTAGCTAGTTTGAGGCTCCTAATGAAGTCAATTACCTACCATAATGGTTGATTTATGAAGCCATGCCCGGCCTTCCTTCTCCTCCTATTTGACATCATAATCTCAATTTTTTGTTAAAAAATGAATTTGATTGAATTCCTTTGAATATGTAGTAGCCAAAGTTAAATATGTCCTTTGAATGCATTTTATATAAAAGCAATAATTCTATAATATAAATCTAATCAATCATAATCCATGTGTTAAAGGAGTGATGTCATTATGAAATTTCATGTCTTACTAATATAATAGATGATTGGTTACAAGATGAGTATGTTTGCTTTCTCAATCTCCCCTATTCCTATGTGGGTTCATAATTTTCATATATATACCTTCATAGCCTAACTCAGATATACCTCATAATTGTATATATAACTCTAAAACATTTATTTATATTGTTAATATGCAATAACCATTATTACATTTACTCAAACATTTGGTCAATATTTCAATGTCTAAATATAAAATTTGGGTATTTAGAGCTTGATAAATGTGGAAATGGATGTATTGGCAAGTAAAATGTCTTTGCATGTTACTTGACAAACTCACTGAAATTTTTGTCACTTTTTGGTCAAGTGTGTTAGAAGGATTTGAGAGTCTCGGGGTGGGTTTAAAAGCCCAAATTGTAGTCAACGAAAAGGTCTTGAAGTTTTCTTCATTACTGATGTGGTTTAGGGAAGATTCTATGAGATTATGAATGGTTTTGGGAATGATTTCTCTCTATGTGCTTTTTGAGGAAAATGTGTGTGTGATCATTAAAGAAGGGTCAACTTCTGAGAAAGGTTTCAGGAACTCTGGGTGGTGTTGGGAACTCAAATCATAGTCATTGGAAATATTACAGGGTCTAATACATAATGGAATATGTAAGATAAGGTTCTGGGAACATAAAAAGTGGAAACCTTCCCAACACTGAGGCACGATGGTCTTTTCGGACAATAGAACTTGCACTAAATTTTTCAGGCACCTTAGACAAAGTCAAGAGCCTAACAAAGAGTTAAGTTGAATCACATTAAACCCCCTTCATGACCCAAGTGTTAGTTCGGTTCATACTTGTCTCAAAATCCTATGGTGGTTCAACTCACTAGTGCGCCTTCCTAGGAAATAATTGTAAGTTGACTAACAAAACATGAATAAATCTTTTTAAAAAAATTTAAAATTATTTAATTGGATTCATTGGCTTGATTCCATTCAAATTAATATATTAAACACCCCATAAAGATTAAGTTTTGGTATCGGACAAAAAAAACACTCGTGTTGTAATTCCTTGTTGACATGATGATGTCATTAACTTAAGAGCACTTGGTGCACTTTGGGAGCTTGACAGCCTTTTGGGATTGCATCACAAGTTTTTAAACTTTAATTTGAAATCCCACCATCCAAAATATGCCCTCCTCCCATTAATGGATGAAAAGGTAAAAAAGTAATGAAACAAAAGGAAAATTGAAAAGGTTGAGCATGTTGTGGCTCCCACCCCTTCTCCCTTGGCACAATTTTGAAGCCCCATTGCACTTGGTATAATTTGGTTGTGCAAATACACCACCAAAGTGTTCCCAATCACAATTTAATCACTTTTTTAAGGCGAGATTGCAAAGTGGGAACATTTTCCACTTTGCATTTGAAAAACGAAACTCCACCTCCATTGTAAGTTGTTTTTGAAACTCCACTTCCCTAAAAAAGTATAAATCCAAAAAAAAATGTAAAGTACAACACATGACACCACTAAAATTCTTTTTTATCTTCCACCCATGTCAACAAAATAGTTGTGTGCCCTAGCTCTCTCATACCTTGTTTTTCTCATATCTCATGATCCCTTGGTCGAATCACTCTAAAATTTTAAGTGAATCCTCCTAAAAGCCTTGAATTCGATATGAAGAATATGGAATATGGTGGATGTAGTATTTTTTACCTCTTACTTCATCAATCAAACCCCAAGTGTGTTAGCATATCATCCAACTTAGGCTGAACGCTCACACGAGGCGCACACAGTGTCGAGCCCTCTTTTATGTGAGATTTGTGAGAATGTTCTCCCTTAATAAGGGGATGTTTACACAAACAGAGAATGAACACACCCATTCTTGGAATCAAGTTTAAGAACTAAATCCTAGTCTAATGCACAAGAACACGAAATAACATGATCATGCTATAATAGAAGTAGAACTAAATCACGATTAACATCAAGAGTACCAATATTACACCCATGAACATAAAAGAAAATGCACTTATCAAGATCCATCACATAAATGTTTAGAACCATTCCATTATATTCATTCATCAAATTACAGTAGCCAAGAATACATCAAAAGAATTACATGGATGAAGGTATTACAACAACAGAGCTTCAACATGTTGTCTATCATTTCTTCATTACAGAGCTTAAACTCATGTATTACACATTTTCACTATCTATCTACCTCTCTATCCATTCTCTACACACACACACCCTTTCACTATCTATATATGTCTCTCTATCATACACCCCTAATGTCATGTACCATGCATATATGTCTCTTTCTCATACACCATTCATAAATAGGAACTCAAAGGAATCTCTTCTAACCACTCATCATTACAAGAGAAGGCCTGAAGGAATATTTCATGATCACCCTACCACTACCCAAGAACATGCCAAATGTCATCATGTGTTTCCCCAATCGAGTATCCTTAGCATGTAAGTGCCAACTAATCCATAACAAACTCAGCTCCTTATCCCTTCATGATAACCGTATTGATGCCGTGGAATATCCTTTTCTTGAGAAACAAGTCTCCATAGCTTATCCATAATTGTATATAGTCACTTTTCCATTTGTTCCCTCGTCGTCTTTCACGTTGTCCAAAATTGACTAAGTACCGAATCCATTCTGCTGTGGCACGCCCTTGCAAATCCCCAAAGCTACTTTCATGCGTGCCTTCACGCCCCACTTTTGCGTGCCAAAACCCTTTCCACCTCGGTAATTGGTCAATTCAAGGGCCCAACATCACCCAACACTAATTCGATTCTTGACTTGACAATCCTTCGTGTTTCCCAAATTAAAATCTTAACAACCAAACATATGCTAAGACAAAAATGCTTCTCCTTCAAAGAATAAATAGTAGTGGAATTGAAATAATCTGAATAAAGAATGGAATAATGGAAGAATATTCTACGTGGTTCAAATACTTAGGCAACCAATGGAGGAGTTCGGGAACTCGCGTCTATTTCACCCCTCTCAACTTATGTCACGCCTTCGATTCTGTTAAAGCTTTCACCGCGCTTCTCCCATGACGCTAGGCACTTGGTCTAGGGTGACTTCCTCCACCTTCCCCTTGAGTGCATTTATAGATACCAACAACTCTGGGAAGATACCCTCAAACTCGTCCATCCGCTCAGTGATGGAATCCCTAGAGCTCGCTAATCTTGAAATCCATCTTCTCATGCTTTGTTTTTATCTTATATATCTGTGTTGTGGTCTCAATAATCAACTACATGCACTCAGATTTGTTAGTTGGGACCTTCTCTTGCAAAGCCTTGAGGGTTGACTCCTCATTTCCTACCCATGTGTCAATGATGGGCTCACACTTTCTGCACCTGTTGAAGCCCCTATCCGCCTTGTATGTTCACCTCCCCAAGTTGAGTAAGAAAATCCTCCAACTTAGTGATTTGAGTTTTAAAGAAAACTTTGTTTTCTTCTTTCTCCTTAGAAATATCTGTAGTTGTAGGCCTCGTGCCATCTTTGATGTTTGTGAGTAACATCCCCACAAGGTCTTTGAGATATTCCATCTTGTCCCCATAGTACTGTCTTGGCTCGGCTCACAAATGTTGGACGTAGTCCCAAAAATGATTTTAACGAGGGTGTCAAGCTTGATCATAAGCCTCCTTGGTATGCACTGTTCACCCCTTAGTTCTTGGCATAATCTGTTTATCTCCTTTTTGTTTTCCTTCTTATCCATGAATAGGGTTCTAACAGGTGGCCCCGTATCCAAGCTGCACTAAATCACCTCTGAGGACATCTTCTGGAGCACATTTCATGCCTACTCATCTATTAGGTGGTTAGGATCCACCACTTTATACATCTCTCCTCCTTTCTTCTTCAGATGAACGGTCTCTATCACATGATCATTGACCTCAAATTCAGGCTCTTTGAAGTGGCAATGCATGTTCCAACTTAACATCTTTTTGGTCCTAGGCACTCCCCTTTCTTGATCCATCAGATCCCAACCATGTAGTTTTTCTAGTGGGAGGGTGGCTTGGAACCTTGCGTGCAATACCTTTGTGGGGTCATCCACGAAGTCCATATGGGGGACACGGGTGTCCACTTCTTCCTTGTCACCTTGCGCTTTGACCATTGCTTCTTTGATCCTGGGTGAATCCTTTATCCTCATTTATAGTAAAGGAGTCCCCCTTTTTTTTTTTCTTGTGTTGGTGGTCTATGTATGGGAGGCCTCATGCCACCGGACTCTTCTCTCGGTCTGTAGGAAGGAGTCCCCCTTATTTTTTTCTCATGTGTTGGTGGTGCACGTGTGGGGAGGCCTCATGTGTTGGACTCTTTTTGTGCGCCTCTCCCACATCCATGGCTTCACTTGACTTCCTATTCTTCAAGCTTTGCTTTTGACTCCACTAGAAGTTAGTTTCATCCTCCACTTCTCCTTCCTTTGAGCCTATCACAGGGCTCGATGCATTCTGTGTCTTCCGCTTCTTCTCTTCTAGTTCTTCCTCCTCATTCTTCTCTCCCTCCCTCTTTGGTTGTGAAGCCTCGGCACCTCCTTGTTATGATGTGCTCGTGTCCTCACTACCATTAAAGTGTGTGTAATACTTCCTCTTAGGAGGTATCCAAATTTCCTTCGCTCTATTCTTCTTCTTCCTCTCCCTCAACTTGGACTACTTTCACTGGAGGGATTAGAACCTCCCTTGTCTTTGGAAAGGGGGAGTACGTAATCTCCACTTGAATCCCTTGTTGTGTTTTAGGGTGTAGATGCACAAACACTCAATGGACATATCCTCAATGATGACACCGACTTATGAGCGCAAGTCCATAAAATCTAGCTCCAAAACCTCGACATAGGCCGGTCAAGTACCATACTTGTATGTCATGCACAAGGTATGGACATCGGCATCCACTTTATCTGCATTGAAAACCATCTTCTCGCATGTTTTTCAATCGGTTGATAACCATTTAGCAGTAAATGTAAATGGAAGCTTGCACCATGGCCCCATCTCTCCCTTGGCCATCATAAACTTCGCCAAGAAAAATTGTTGTGTAACTGCAAATTTAACTTGATCCCTAACAACTTACGAAAATTCATGGGGATGTGCCATTCATTCTCAAATGCCTTGCATAACCATTCATACCTAACATTCATCTGCCTTGTAGGCACTCGAGATGGTCCCATAACAAGTGAATTTCACAAACTATACTATGGGGAAAGAGTGCACTTGGTGGGTGAACCCATATGTTCTCATCTAGCCCATCTGGGACACTAATTTCCTAGAATACGATCAATAGAAGTACGGAGCCCCATGTGGATTTTTCTCTTGCCTCATTCTGCACTCGTGCCTCCTCAATAATGACCACATGTCTTAACATATCTTTTAATAAAGCACTTTATTTCACTTAAATCAACTTTCGCGACATGGCAACTTTCCCTTGCGCATCGCAGATTATAAATTTTGGCACTCGAACACTACTTAAATTCCACAGGACCTCATTCATGCGTGTCACCATGCCAAAGTACATAACCTCGTGTTGTCCCCAAGTAGTTCTCAGGTGTCACCTTTATTTATCTTGCACGATTGTTATCTCTCTTAAGTGGTCTTAAATAAATTTTCTCAACACACCTTTATAACCGTACAAATTCAAACACCTTAAACATCATACCACTTGTTCTTCTACCATTTCATTAAGCATTCAAAATGAGTTTCCCAATAGTCCATTGTCGAAACAATTTGTCAAACATATCTGTCAATTCACCCTACATAAAATGTATGCGGGTCCTCTACACATAGAATCACTTACATGTAATTAGCTAATGGCGCACCAACTTGGAACACAACACTTTGAAAAATGATGATAAAAGAAACATAAAAAGGGGAAAAAAATTAACGAAAACCTAATCTAATTGCAATAATGCCATATTTATAAACACATAGAAGCCTTATTTATAGTAGGACTTCAGCCTACTCCCATTGAAATAACCTGACAACCTTGTCCCATCCAACGCTTTGTGACATGCACCTTTATCAAGGATGTAAGATAAAATATATGACCCTAACCAAAGGAATTTGAGTTTTCCAGATGGCACGAAACTTAGAACCACAGAGTAAAACCATCTACCCAACCTCAAATTTATTTATTTTTAATGTGACAATCGTGCCATGCTTTTTGTCTCACCTTCTTAGTCTTCTCGAATCCATCTAGCGGGTGATCATATTTCTTCCAATTGCATTAAATTATTCATACGCTCTGTAATGCTTGATCATCGGCCAATTATCCCGCACGTTCAATACGCAAAGATGGTAGCATAAACTCTACCAAGTAAAACAACTTCCACGCCGAAAACCAATTGAAGCAGGTGTGGATTTGTTCAATCTCTTGTAGGTTGTTCTATACACCCATAGACGACTGAGACTTTGTCATCCCAATCTTGTCTCCAAACATCACAAATATTGGTTAACGTGTGACTTAGTATCTTGTTAAATGCCTCAGCAGTCCCATTATCCTAAGGGTGATAAGGGGTAGTCTTGTGATGAGCCACCATGAACTATGCCAACAAAATCCTGATTGTCTCATTCAAAAATGTGTACCCTGTCACTAGTCAAACTAAAAGGGCATCCATAACTATTGATTATATTTTCCCACAGGAATCTTGTTGTTGTGGTCATCATCTAATTAATCATAGGTGCTTCCTTGCCTTGTGTAAAGTAATCAGTACACGTAATGCTATAACGTGAACTAGTCCTTCGTGTGGTAGGTGAAATAGGGCCTACAAATTCAACCACCCGCTTCTCAAATGGTTCAGTGCTAGCTATCAGCCTCAAGGGCATTTCAACTCTTCTTCCTGGATTTCCAAGGCACTGACAATGATCACAGGCCTTACAAAACTTGATACAATCCTGGTAAATTATTTCCCACTACGGACATGTTAGTAAGATCTTCCACACGATGGCATTTCCTGCATAGTGTCCTCCTGCAATCCCACCATATGCTTCCTCTATGATTCCAATGCGTTCATTCTCTAGCACATACCAGTGTAAAAACTTATCATGGCCTAACTTATATGAGTCTCCAACAATTAACATGTAGGGTGCAACACATATAGCTAATTGTTTTCTTTCCAAAGTCGTCATTACCTCCAGTGCCACATCCATTTTGAGAAACACAACAATATCTTCCAAGTCAGAGGGCACATGCTACAATCTAAATAGTTATGGATATGACATTGTATCCTCAATGCTCTGCGCGTCCTCCCCTAAGTCAATCCTTGATAAATGGTCAGGCGCCAAATTACTCTTACCTAGTTTTATAACAACCGTAAACTCAAACTCTTGAAGCAAGTAGAACCCACTGCGCATATGTTCCCTTGTAAAAGGGGCTTGTTCTGACCAGTACTTAATTACCATGTGGTCCATGTAGAATATGAAGGGTTTTGTTGCCAATGAGATACTACCTAAATTTATGCAACACGTAGATCATCAAAAATGCCTTGTGCTCGGTAGTAGTATAGTTCTACTTTACAGGGTCAACTTTCTATTTGCAAAAAAGAGGGTGTTAGGAAATAAGTGACAAAATATGCGAGAATAATCCCTTACGAATCGCAACAATAGAAACTAATATGCAGAAAATATTACAGATCTCAAATAAAAGTGCAGAATAAATAACACAACATAGAAAGATAGTATTTAACGTGGTTCACCCAATTTAGGCTACATCCACCAAGAATCACTTGCTCAGATTTTATTACAAGCCTCCACTCTCTCAATACAATACCCAAATCCATTTGGAGCTATGCTCAACAAAATCTACAGAATTCACACCCGAATTCAAAGCACATCTGTAATGCATTTGCTTGTATATGTATCATATGCATAAGATCATATAAATAGACAATTGCTTAAGCATTTTGATACAAAACCGTGGGTATCAAAACCATGGGCAAAAACCGTGGGTATCAAACCATGGGTAAAAAACCATGGGTATCAAAACAATGGGTACCGAAAAACCATGGGCCCAAAAATAGCCCATAACGGTTACCCATTACCCATGGGTTAATAAACCACCCATGAAAATTTGCTTCAGGGGCTTCACCACCTAACCCCCTAACCCGCTCACCGCAAGTGGATCGCCGTAAAAATACCCGAGTGTAACACATAGAAGGTGTACCACACTCTAACATGAAAATAGGCTCCACAAACATAACAAAGGGTGATCAATAGTCCCTCACTAGGATGTGCCAATACTACTCCAATTTCCATCCCTGAAGCATCAACATGTACATGGAATGGCTTATCCCAAGAAGGAAAGTGTAATATGGGCGTAATGATAAGCCTATTCTTTAATGTGTTAAATGCCATCTGTTGTGCCTCTCCCCAATGAAATGTACTTTTTGTTTAAGCAATCCCTCCAACGGTGTGATGATCTTGGCATATCCCTTGATAAATTTTTGGTAGTACCCCTGTATGCCCAAGGAATCCATGCACACCACGCTCTGGCTGGTAGGTTCCCCCAATCCCACAATAATGAAAACTTTGGTAGGATCCACCAGTAGACCTTCTTTACATATGATATGCCCTAACAGGGTTCCAAATAGAGTAGCGAAAAACACTTCTTAATGTTGATAAATATACTCAACTACCGATATCTCTCAAACATCAACCAAAAATTGTCACAATGGTCATTTACTAGTCCATAAACCATCCAGTCATCAAGGTAGACTTGAAGAAACTTATGGATGAAGTCCTAGAATTCCTAAACCACAATGTACGAAAACACAACATGCACATTCTTTAGTCCAAAAGGCATGACCATATACACAAAAATTCCCTATTCAGTAGAGAAAGTTGTCTTTTCTTGGTCCTCCTTTGCAATTCTAACCTGATGATATCCTAAGAAACCATCTATGAAAGAATAGATCTCGCGCCCTTACTCCTTCTAGGATCTCCTTAGTGAAATGGGTTAGAAAAGGGTCAATGACACATACCGCATTCAAATCCCTATAATCAACATAAATCCTTATCCTCCCATCCTTCTTAATGCTAATGACCATCAAACTTATCCACTCTGATTCCTCAATAGACTCAATGACTGCTGATGCGATCATCTTGTCAATATCCTCCTTGAGCTGACGTGCGATTCAAATACATTCAATAAGGTCTCTTCCAGATTTGGCACATGCCTTCCTTCGCCTTTGATCCACATATCTTTTAAAGTGGTGAAATCCCTTAAGCTCATGGTACCCACGCGAAAACAAATCTTGAAACTCGTGTAACAAATCAATAATCTTTGAAACCTCCCTTTCTGACCGGTAATCACCATTAATATCTTCCTTAGGTTCCGCATCAAAGCCAATGTTAACTCTTAGTTTTCAGGGGTTCATGGTAGGCACGTGCTAGCTCATCAACACTTTGTCCATCACCTCGTATGTACCCACAATATGGTTAACATCCAAGTTCTCCACTTCTTCACCATCTATCATATAGACCAACTTTCCTTTCTCTTTTTCCATGCAAGCGCACTCAATCTGTACTTCCTCTTGCTCTTCCTCATCGAAGTGTACTTCTAAGTTAGGTTATCCCAACAACTCCAGTATTCTATCCTCCTCCATGGAACTATCTCCCATAGTTAGGTTCTTAACAACATGCACCGATGGATTTATACTTTGATACTCAAAGGTTTGAATTATGTAAACCATCAACTCCCCCCATGAGTTTCATGTCTAACGGCGTAGTTCTAAATGAATGTACCATGTGTGCACACAACCTTGTATGGTAGAGTAAAGCTTATGCACCCATAGTGATGGAGGTAGGGCTTTCACGTCTTCCATCCAGGACTTCTCACATACTTGGACATGAAACAAAGTGGGTTCCTTTCCATGATAATCTTCTATAATAGTAAGTGCATTGCTAAGGAGAAACCTAACGAGAAAATGCTATTCTCACCTCTCGCCACTCTAGAAGCTTATCCGATGGGTCACCCACTAATGTGCTACATCCCGCACAAAGTGTAGATAAGAATACTTCTCCTTTCGATCTTGCATCTCCACTGGGTCACCATTGCTCTCGGGAAAACATTAGGGATGTCTTCTCCAATGTAACTTGGCAATTGTTTTCCTCTGGCGGGCGAGTGGGTGTGCCTTTGTTACCCTTATAACAAATCCTCTTAATTGTCATCCGATTAACAATAGAACTTTCACTAAAGGTTTCAAGAAGCTTATACGAAGTCAAGAGCCTAACAAAGAGCTAAGTTGAATCACATTGAACCCCCTTCATGATCCAAGTGTTACTTCGGTTCATACTTGTCTCAAAATCCTATGACAACTCAACTAACTAGCGCACCTTCCTAGGAAACAGTTGTAATTTGACTAAAAAAACATGAATAAATAATTTAAAAAGTTTTTAAAATTATTTAATTGGATTCATTGGCTCGATTCCATTCAAATTCATATATTATATACCCCATAAAGATTAAGTTTTGGTGTCGACAAAAACAACACTCCACATTCTAATTCCTTTTTAACATGATGATGTCATCAACTTAAGTGCACTTGGTGCACTTTGGGAGATTTTCAGCCCTTTGGGATTGCATTGCATGTTTTTAAACTCGAATTTGAAATCCCACCATCCAAAATGTGCCCTCCTCCCATTGATGGATGAAAAGGTCAAAAAGTAATAAAACAAAAGGAAAGCTGAAAAGGTTAAGCATGTTGTGGTTCCCACCCCTTCTCCTTGGCACACTTTTGAAGCCCGGTGCACTTGGTATGATATGGTTGTGAAAATACACCACCAAAGTGTGCCCGAATCTTGATTTAGGAACATTTTTGAGGTGGAGATTGCAAAGTGGGAACATTTTCCACTTTACATTTGAAAAACCAAACTCCACCTCCATTGTAAGTTGTTTTTGAAACTCTAGTTCCCTCGAAAAATATAAATCCAAAAAAATAGGTAAAGTACAACACATGACACCACTAAAAGTCTTTTTTTTCTTCCTCCCATGTCGACAAAATAGTTGTGTGCCCTAGCTCTCTCATACCTTGTTTTTTCATATCTCATGATCCTTTGGTCTAATCACTCTAAAATTTTAAGTGCATCCTCCTAAAAATCCTTGAATTTGATATGAAGAATATGGAATATGGTGGATGTAGTCTCTATTTACCTCTTGCTTCATCAATCAAGCCTAAAGTGTGTCAGGCATATCATACATCTTAGGTGAACACTAACCCAAGGCACACGCACGTCTTAAGCCCATCTTTTATGTGAGCTTTGTGAGAATGTTTTCCCTTAATAAGGGGATGTTTACACAAACAAAGAATGAACATGAAATAACATGATCACACTACAATAGAAGTAGAAATAAATCACTATTAATATCAAGAGTACCAAGTATTACGCCCATGAACATAAAATAAAATGCATAGATCAAGATCCATCACATAGATGTTCAAACCATTCCATTTTATTCATTCATCAAATTACGGTAGCGAAGAATACATCAAAAGAGTTACATGGATGGAGGTATTACAAAAACAGAGCTTCAACATGCTCTCTATCATTGCTTCATTATAGAGTTTAAAATAATGTATTACACATTTTCACTATATTTCTGTCTCTCTATCCATTATCTACACACACACACACACACCCTTTCACTATCTATATATGTCTCTCTCACTCACACCCCTAATGTCATGCAAGGCCATCCATAAAGAAGAACTCGAAGGAATCTCTTCTAATTGCTCATCATTATAAGAGAAGGCCTAAAGGAATATTTCATGATCACCCTATCACTACCCAAGAACATACCAAATGTCATCATGTGTTTCCCCACTCGAGTATCCTTAGCATGCAAGTGTCATCTAATCCATAAAAACTTGAATTCTTATCCCTTCATGATAATTTTATTAATGCCATGGAATATCCTTTTCTTGAGCAACAAGTCTCTATAGCTTATCCATAACTGTATTTGGTCACTTTTCCATTTGTTCCTTTAATACATCTTTACTTGTCCAAAATTGAATAAGTCCCGAATCCATTCTACAGGGCACGAGCCCCATACATCCCCAAAATATAATTCCGCGAGTGCCTTTGCACCTTGCTTCTGTATGCCACAGCCCTTTATGCCTCGGTACTTGGTCAATTTAAGGGCCCAACTTCACCCCACACTAATCCGATTGTTGCCTCGACAATCCTACTTGTTTTTGAATCAAAATCTTAATGACCAAAAATATGCTAAGGTAGAAATGTTACTCCTTCAAAGAATAAGAAATAGTGGAATTGAAATAATCTTGATAAAGAATGGAAGAATGGAAGAATATTCTACATGGTTCAGCTACTTAGGTGACCAATTGGAAGAGTTTAGGGAACTCCGCATCTATTTCACCCCTCGGCTTCTCCCATGCCTTAAATTATTTTAAAGTCTTCCTTGACGCTTCTCCCATGATGTTGGGCACTTGGTCTAGGTTGAATTACTCCACCTTCCCCTTGAGCACATTTATAGATGCCAAAAACTATGGGAAGATACCCTTGAACTCGTCCATCCACTCAGTGATGGAATCCCAGAGCTCACTAATCCTGAAATCCATGTTCTCGTACTTTTTTTTATCTTATATTTTTACGTTAAGGTCTCAACAATCAACTACATGCACTCATCTTTGTTAGTGGGTAAATTCTCCTACAAATCCTTGAGGGTGGACTCATCATTTGCTACCCACGCGTCAATGGTGGTCTCACACTTTCTATAATTGTTGAAGCCCCCTATCCACCAACATGTTCGCCTCTTTGAGTTGAGTAAGAAAATCCTCCAACTCATTGATTCAGGCTTCAACGATGACTTTGTTTTATTCTTTCTCCTTAGAAAGATCTGTAGTTGTAGGCCCCACACCATCCTTGATGTTTGTGAGTAACATCCCCATAAGGTCTTTGATATATTCCATCTCGTCCTCATAGTTTTTCCTGTCCTGGCTCAAATATGTTGGACATTGTCCCAAAATTCTTTTGATGAGGGCACCATCTCGATCATAAGCCTCCTTGGTACCCACCTGTTCACCCCTTAGTCCCTGGTGCAATCTATCTATCTCCTTTTCATTTTCCTTCTTCTTCGCGAATAGGTTTCGTATAGTGGCCCCTGCATCCAAGTTGCACCAAATCACCTACGAGGACATCTTCTGGAGCACATTACATGCCTACTCATGTGTTAGGTGGTTAGGATCCACCACTTTATATGTATCTCCTCATTTCTTATTTAGATGAATGGTCTCGATCACATGATCATTGACCTCAAATTCAGGATCTTTGGAGTGGCAATGCATGTTCCAACTTAACATTTTTCTAGTCCTAGGCACTCCCCTTCTTGATCCATCAGATCCCAACCATGTAGTTTTTCTAGTGGGAGGGTGGCTTGGAACCTTACATGCAATACCTTTGTGGGGTCATCCATGAAGTCCATATGTGGGGACATGGGTGTCCACTTCTTCCTTTTGCCTTGCGCTTTGTCATTTGCTTCATTGATCCCGGGTGAATCCTTTATCCTCATTTATAGTAAAGGAGTCCCCCTTATCTTTTTCTCCTATGTTGGCGGTTTGTGTATGGGAGGCCTCACGCACAAAAATCTTCTATGGTCATGTAGAATGCTCCTTTTTATGTGCCTCACTCGCATCCATGGCTTCACTTGACTTCATGTTCTTCAAGCTCTTCTTCGACTCCGCTTGGAAGGTAGTTTCCTCCACTTCTCCTTCCTCCGATCCCGTCACGAGGCTCGATGCATCATGTGTCTTATACTTCTTCTCTTCTAGTTCTTCCTCCTCATCTTCCTCTCGCTCTGGTTGTGAAGCCTCGGTGCCTCCTTGTTCTGATGTTCTCATGCCCTTGCTACGATTACGGTGTATGTAATACTTCCTCTTCTGGAAGGTATCCAACTTTCCTTCGCTCTGTTCTTCTTCTTCCTCTCCCTCGATATGGAATGCTTTCACCGGAGGGATTAACACCTCCCTTAGCTTTGGAAAGGGGAGTTTGTAATCTCCACCTCAATCCCTCATTGTGTTTTAGGGTGAAAATGCACAAACACTTGATGGATGTCTCCTTGATGGCGGCAGGTGACTTACGAGTGCAAGTCCGAAAATATAGCTCTAAAACCTTGACCATAGGCTGGTCGAGTGCCATACTTGTATGTTGTGCATAAGGTATGGACATCGACGTCCACTTTTTGTACATCAAAAACTAGCTTCTGCAGATTTTTCAATCTATTGATGGTGCACTTTAGGTATTTAGTAGTAAATGCGAATGAAAGCTTGCACCTTGGCCCCATCTCTCCCTTAGCTATCATAAACTTCGCCAAGCGGAAGTGTTGTGTAACCAAAAATTTAACTTGATCCCCAACAATTTACACCAATTCATGGGGGATGTGCCACTCATTCTCAAAGGCTCGCACAACTGTTCATATGTAACGTTCATCTGTGCCTTGTAGGCACTCGAGATGATGTCCCATAATAAGTGAATTTAAAAAAATATATTATGGGGAAGAGTGCACCATGGGTGAACCCATATGTTCCCATCTGGCCCATCTGGGACACCAATTTCCCATGATACGATTAATAGAATTACAGAGCCCCATGTGGTTTTTTCTCCTGCCTCGTTCTGCACTTCGCGCCTCCTCAATAATGTCGTTTGCGATAAATTGTGAAAAATTGTATTATGCCCGCTTGGATAGTATATAGGCCACGTATAAGAACCTCCTATTGATGTCTTTCCACCTCTTTGATGAGCCCAACTTGTAACTAATGAGTCGGGAGGTGAATCTCAAAGTTAGGTCTAGAAGATCCGTAATCACCTACTCCCTTCCCCTTTCTCATAGTTCAATTTCTTTGTTAGCTCCTCAATTTTTATAGTGGTACATAGGTCAAGTGCCAAGTCTTCTCTAGTGTTCCACAGGCCTATAACTATCCTAATTAAGTGGCTTGTAATCCTCATCCTTTTCTCGTAAAGTAGAATAAGTCCTCGTGTACCTTTGACATTAACCATCTAAACAACGGGGCGGGTTTTGCAAAGAATGAAAACTCCGATAGCTGCAAAACTCCAGTCTTTTGTAATTCTTGTTGTACTGAGTCATCAACCTTAGGGTTTCTAAGATCATCTACTATTGGAGTGTTTGAAACCAAATCCACTCGCATCAACTTCTTGTTGTCACTTGTTTTGTGGTTATATTCACTAATTTTTCATTTGTACAACTTCAAACTCCAGTTATCTACCTTGATAACCCTTAGGGGTACTACATTTCCGAATATATCTCTACATGATCTTCCTTTTCCACCACCGGTATCTTTGTACGAGATTTATTGGATGCCATTTCCTTTCTTCTTTGTTCTTCCATGAACTAGGTGTTTTTAACTTCTCCTTCATCTACACAAACTTGATGACTTCCATGCTTCTCACCCACGAACCCCTTCCCGCTCGACATCTCCTTTTCCCTCTTGTTATGCCACAAGATTGCACCACAACTCACGTAATTTCACTGGTTCGTGACAAGTACCTCACTCTTATTCACAAAACCCTCATCGCACTTCAAGTCGGGAGCACAAAAATTTGTTAAGGAAAAGTAGTCGAAATGACTACCTTTACCCTTCTATTTATACTTTTTCAATGCCTTAAAGTTCCTCTAACCACATGTCTTAACGTCTCTTTTTAATAAAGTAGTTTATTTCAGTTAAATCAACTTTTGTGACATGGCGAGTTTCCTTGTGCGTGGTAGTTATAACCTTCGACACTCGAACACTACTTCACTACCACAGACCTCCTTTGCGTGCTTCACCATGCCAAAGTACATAACCTCTGCATTGTCCACCAAGTAGTTCCCCAAGGTGCATCCTTTCTTTATATTGCATGATTGTTATCTCTCTTTTGCGTGGTCTTAAACAAATTTTCTCAATACACCTTTATAACTGCATGAATTCAAACACCTTAAACACCGTACCAATCCTTCTTCTACCATTCGTTAAGCATTTAGAATGATTTTCCCAATAGTCCATTGTCGAAAACATTTGTCAAACATATCCAAACATATCTATCAATTCACCCCACACAAAATGTATGCACGGTCCTCTACACATAGAATCACTTATAATGTAATTAGCTACTGGTGCACCAACGTGCAACACAACACCAAATAAACGACAAAAAGAAACAAATAGAAGGGAAAAGCATTAACAAAAACCTAATCTAATTGGCAATACTTGCCTTATTTATAAACACATAGAAGCCTTATTTATAAACACATCAAAACCTTATTTATAGTAGGACATCAACCAAATCCCATTGAAATAACATGACAACCTTGTCCCATCCAAAGGTTTCAGTGACGATGCGCCTGAATCAAGGATGTAAGATATAATATATGGCCCTAACCAATGGACTTTGAGTTTCCCAAGATGGCACATAAACTTAGAATCATAGAGTAAAACCAACTTCCTAACCAATGTGACGATCATTCCATGCTTTCTCTCTCGCATTCTTAGTCTTCTCACTCAATCTAGCAAGTGATCTCCTTTCTTCCAATGCATTCACTTATCCATGTGCTCTGTAATGCTTTCTCTTTAGCCAATCCTCCTGCGTGTGCAATATGTGGAGACAGTAACATAAAATCTACCGATAAAATAGGTTCCGTGCAAACCCCAATTGAAATGGCATGGCTTTGTTCAATCTCTTATAGGTTGTTCTATATGCCCATAGCATGACCAAGAATTTTTCATCCCAATCTTGCCTCCCAACATCACAAATCTTGGTCCATGTGTGACTTAGTATCTTGTTAAATGCCTCAGCAGTCCCATTAGCCTGAGGGTGATAAGGGGTAGTCTTGTGATGAGCCACCATGAACTCTGCCAATAAAATCCTAACTGTCTCATTTTAAAAATGTGTACCCCTATCCCTAGTCAAACTCAAAAGGCATCCATACCTATTGATTATATTTTCCCACAGGGAATATTTCTGCGGTGGTTCTTTGTGTAATCCCTCATAGGTGCTTCCTCTGTTGACCATGCTAAGTAATCAATACAAGTAATGATATAGGACAAACTAGTCCTTTTTGCGATAGGTGAAATAGGGCTTACAAAGTCAACCGCTCACTTCTCAAATAGTTCAGCAGCTAGCTATCGGCCTCAAGGGAATTTCATCTCTTCTTCCTAGCTTGCCAAGGTGCTAGCAATGATCAAAGGCCTTGAAAAACTTGATATAATCCTGGTAAATTATTTCCCACCAAATACCTACTGGTAAGATCTTCCACACGGTGGCATTTCCTGCATAGTGTCCTCCTACAATCCCACCATGTGCTTCCTCCATGATTGCAGTGCGCTCATGCTCGCACACACTAGCGCAAAAATCATCACAACCTAACTTGTATAAGTCTCCACCAATTAACATGTAGGGCGCGATGTGTAGAGCTAACTATTTTCTTTCCAAAGTCACCATTTCCTCTGATGCCACACCCATTTTGAGAAACACAACAATATCTTCCAAGTCAGAGGATGCACATTGCAATCAAAACAATTTTACATTTGACATTGTATCCTCAATGCTCTGTGTGTCCTCTCCTGAGTCAATCCTTGATAAATGGTCAAGCCCCAAATTACTCTTACCCAGTTTTATAACAACCGTAAACTCAAACTCTTGAAACAATAGGACCCACTGCATATGTGCCCTTGTAAAATGGGCTTGTTCACAAAGTACTTCATACTATGTGGTTTGTGTAGAATATGAAGGGTGTTGTTGCCAACATATATTGCTTGAATTTATGCAACGCGTAGATCATCGACAATGCCACACGCTCGGTAGTAGTATAGTTCGCTCTCTGGGGTCAACTTCACCTTACAAAACAAAGAGGGTGATTAATAGTCCCTCACCAGGGATGTGCCAATCTTTGCTCCAATTGTTATCCCCGAAGCATCAACATGCACATGGAATGGCTTATCCCAAGAAGGAAAGCATAATATAGGTGCAATGATAAGCCTATTCTTCAATGTTTTAAATGCCATATGTTGTGCCTCTCCCCTAATGAAATGTACTTCTATGTTTAATAAATCCATCCAACGGTGTGATGATCTTGGCATATCCCTTAATAAATTTCTTGTAGTACTCCGTATGCCCAAGGAATCAGTGCCGTGCTCTGGGCTGGTAGGTTCCCCTAATCCCACAATAACGAAAAATTTGGTAGGATCCACCAGCGGGACTTCTTTACATATGATATGCCCTAACAGGGTTCCAAATCTGATGAGAAAAACACTTCTTAATGTTGAGAAATATACTCAACTACAAATATCTCTCAAATGTTAACCACAAATTGTCACAATCGTCTTTTACTAGTCAGAACCTGTCCCAATCATCAAGGTAGACTCAAATAAACTTATGGATGAAGTCCTAGAATTCTGAACCACAATGTGTGAAAACACAACATGCGTGTTATTTATTCCAAAAGGCATGATTGTGTATGCAAAAATTCCTATTCGGTGGCGAAAGTTGTCTTTTCTTGGTCCTCCTTTACAATTCTAACTTTGATGATATCATAAGAAACATTCTATGAAAGAATAGATCTCGTGCCCAACTAATCCTTCCGGGATCTCGTCGGTGAAAGGGGTTGGAAAAGGGTTAATGACACATACCACATTCAAATCCATGTAATCAACGCAAATCCTTATCCTCCCATCCTTCTTAATGCTGATGACCATTAGACTTATCCACTCGATACCGCAAAAACCTCAATGATGTGTGATGTGATCATCTTATCAATCTCATCCTTGACCCTAATGCACTAATTTAGATAAATTCGATAAGGTCTCTTCATATTGGGTGCATGCCTTCGTTCGGTTTGATCCACATCTCTTCTAAAGAGTGGTGAAATTCCCTAAGCTCATGGTACCCGCGTGAAAATAAATCTTGAAACTCATGCAAAAATCAATAATCTTTGAAACCTCCCTTTCTGACTAGTAATCCCCAATAGTATCTTCCTTAGGTTCCACATCCGAGCCAATGTTAACCTTCTTATTTTTCAGGGGTTCATGGTAGGCGCACACTTGCTCATCAACACTATCCATCACCTCGCATGTACCCACAGTATGGTTAACATCCAAGTTCTCCACTTCTTCACCATCTATCATATAGACCAACTTTCCTTTCTATTTTTCCATGCAAGCGTGCTCAAGTTGTACTTCCTCTAGCTCTTCCTCATCAAAGCATGCTTCCAAGTTAGGTTCTCCCAATAACTCCAGTATTCTATCCTCCGCCATGGCACTATCTCCCATAGTTACGTGCCTAAAACCTACACTACCTCATGCACCGATGGCTTTATACTTCAAAACTCAAAGGTTTGAATTAGGTAAACCATCAACTCCTACCAATTTCTTGTCAGACGGCGTAGTTATGAATGAATGTACCATGCATTCATGTAGCATTGTAAGGTGGAGTAAAGCTTATGCACCCATAGTGATGGAGGTAAGGCTTCCACACCTTCCATCCACACCTTCTCACATACCTAGATGTGAAACGAGGTGGGTTCCTTTCCATGATAGTCTTGTATAGAAGTAAATGCATTACTTGGAGAAACCTAACCGAAAACACTATTCTCATCTCGCGCCACTCTAGAAGGTTATCCTGATAGTTCACCCACTAATGTGTTTTGGTCTGCGCAAAGCGTACATAAACATGCTTCTCTCTTTCTATCTTGCATCTCCCTTGGGTCTCCATTGCTCTCGGAAAACATCGGGGTTTCCTTCCCTAGTGTAACTTGGCAACTTCTTTCCTCCCACGTGTCTGAGTGGGTGTGCCTTTGTTACCCTTATAAAAGATCCTCTTAATTACCTTTTGATTAACTCATATGTCCAATGTGCTCAACTATCAGATGCCACACTAGTGGTATCACTTACAGATTGAGTGTCTTCCCACTGAATAACTCCTTCATTGGATACACAACCTCAGGGTCTCTAATAGTGCACACATATATTTTGTCTAGGTCTTCTTCTCCCAAGGGTTCAGTATAGGGCACTGACTTTCCATCTGTCAAAGGGATGATAACATGTTCCTCCTTGTTCTCAAAACTTATATATCCCTTATTGAAATGTAAGTCAACATTGTTCTTATAGCACTAGGGGTGCCCAAGTAACGTTGGAAAGTTATCTTCCTCAGCAAGTGTCAAGACTTCGAAGTCTCTAGTGAAATTTTCTCCTTGGATAGTGATAGCAACATCCTTTAAAACACCAATGGGCATCTCCTTTGTCTTGTTAGCCATATACAACACATTTGAAGATGGTTGTAATGGGGGCCTTCCCATTTGATTCCATACATCCAAGGTGAGAACATTAACTTCCACACCCATGTCAATTAGAATATTGCTCAAGAGCCATCCATCAACCACTGTAATCAAGGTATTCTCCTTATCATAGTCAATGTTGTGTGGGGGAAGGTTAGCGTGCAAGACCTACCGCTCACGCTCTCCTCCAGCATGTGGTACTTTCTCCCATAGCCATTCTCCTAATAAAGGGATGATATTTTCTTGCCTCAACATCTTGCATACCTTCCTGACTTCATCCAAATCATTCTGTGGAGCCTTGATGCTCTTCCTTTTCTCTAACAGCTGCGATTGCTCCTTTAGGCACTGGATCTCTCCTTGTAGGCTTCGAATCACATACATGGTCTCCTGATAAACTTCCTTCTAATGAGAAGGGTCCATATACTTCCCATGCACCACCTCTTCTCTTGTAACCAGTGGTCTCTGCTTTGGTATCTCCTTGGCGCACGCAGCCTCAATTGGTGTTATCACTAGTACAGGGTTCTAAGTCTTACTCAGTGTAACCCTTGGCATCCATTATGGGTCATATTTCTTCACGCTTACCATCCCAACACATTTTTCCTTCCATTGTTGTCTACTCATGTGTTAAAAAATTTCCATGCACTCCTTATACTTGTGCTTTTTCCTACACCAAGAAACACTTTATGTAGAGTCGAGACATTCACATTTATAGTTCTATGTAGACCCACAGTTGTAACAGTTCCACGTGGGAACTCACTTCTTCCACCTCCACAATCACCACAACCTCTAAATCTTCCACGAAAGCCTCTTTCGCACCCCCTCCATCCGCACGCATTGCCTTCATAATGAAGGCCCTCATCCCTAGAAATGCTTGCAATACTAGTCAGTGCATGCAAGATATTAATGGCATCATGTATCTGGTCAATCAATCTACAATCCTTGGTGTTATGAGTAGTAAAGGTTCAGATTTTACAATAGAAAAACACATTCTTATGGATCGTGTACCTTTGTAGTAGCGGGCACCTACTTACATCATGATCTTTGTGGAAAATCTCACGGTATTCCATCATGGCACGTACCGATCTTCATGGACAAGTATTCTTTGTATGCCCCTTTACTTCACAGTCCATGCACCATAGCCCACTGCGAGTCTCATGTGCCAAGTTCATAAAAACTTTCTCTAGCTATTTTGTGATGGAAGCAATCTGAGCTTCAAAAAATAGACTAACTCTGTATCCATGCTTCCCATGGCCTCAACATGTAAGGTAACCTCTAAGGCCTTGCGTGGGTATGTGAAGGTCTTATGTGAAAGTTCCCTCTGAATGGTGTGATCAACCCGCCGACGAACCATTGAGCATGTTGAGAAGGATGAATATCATAGGACAACTTTGATAAGATATTCTTGAAGCACGTATCATAATACCACACACTTTCTGTCATTCCTTGTTGAATTTCCTTCAACACGTTGATGCTCTTTTTTTCAAACTCAGAGATATGGAACTCCGCAA
Organism: Taxus wallichiana var. yunnanensis; assembly: GCA_018340775.1. Taxonomy (NCBI): domain Eukaryota; kingdom Viridiplantae; phylum Streptophyta; class Pinopsida; order Cupressales; family Taxaceae; genus Taxus; species Taxus wallichiana. Next base: position 346,578,218 of record CM031234.1, on the reverse strand, counting down.
AAAATGCATCACGTTGTGCATCGTAATCCACCACTGTCTAATGTGTATCATATTTCCTATACCAGCTATTTGTGCGTGCTTGCAATGTAGTTGCAAACTAATTATCCTTTTTCTCTGGGGTAATGATACCATTTGCGTGCCATAACAAATCATATTCATACACATACATTGTAGCGTATTCCACACCCTTGTAATCATGAAAGTGTAGGGACATCTCGTAAAAAACCTACTGCGGTGGTTGAGGTCCTTTCCCTTCAATTTCGGGCCTTGATTTCCTTTTGTATTACCTCTACCACCGATCCACTAGACCCACTAACTCCTATTCCTTTGGATCCACTAGATCCTCCTCCCACATCAGAAAAGGGTCTAAAGTGCTTGTGCCCTGCATCCCCACCGTCACACTAAACTACGCGCCAATGGTTTGTGATATTGAACCACTCCTAGATGTGTTCCATGAGCCAAATCCGATGCGATAACTAAAATTTGTGAACCTAGTCATTGCCTAAATGTTGTGCCAAAAATACCTCAAAATACGGAAAAGACTATGTGGCCATAGCTGGAAATGAAAAGTTACACCTCCTAGGTTTTGTTTGACCACTGATATCAACACCACTAATAAATGAATAAGAAAAGCTTTCCTCATAAACTAGAAGGCTAAGCACCAGGGTTTTGTCACCAGGTGGGCTAGGATGCATGCCTACTGACTCTCCTTTCTTCACATGACAAAATTTCATCAGAATTCAAGGGGGTAACTCTCTCCTATTTTCCAAGATGGGGTAGCATAGACTGCTCGGATCCCACGCCTTCCGCACAGACCTCAAATCCTTCTCATGATTTATTCCTTTGTAATTCCATTTCTCCAAAGAACCTCACATATTTTATCCAACTCTCTTTCTCATAGTTTATCATACTTGAGTCTCGTCTCTTCTCTCTCCTTCTTCTCCGCCACAGGATCCACCATCTTTCACCACATCGGATTCTACACCTCACACTGCAAGACTTTTAACCAGCCATAGGAAAGGCTTACAAACTCAAAGTAATAACCAGGGATCTTGATTATTAAAGGGATAACATGAAAAAATGATCCTTTAGGATACCTTAAGAACTCAAACTCAGCAATCTCGAGAAAGTATACGTGGAAACAACATATTCCAAGGTATAACTAGTTAGCACTCTACTCTAGCATTGATCAACAACACGGGTCCAAGTCGATTGTCATGATGCGACCTCGATACTCATCTTGGGTCCATACATAAGGTCTATAGTACCAACTTGACCTAGAAGCTTATGTTGAAAATCATTCATACAACTCCACTAGAAAACAAAAAAATAAGTTCTCATAAAGCTCATGATACAGGTGTTCTTCTACCCATTTATGTGCATCAAACTCAGATCCAGTATTAAATCTTTGAGAAAACTCATCCTCCGTGCTTTTAAGCCATGCTTTGACATTGTCCAAGGTCAAGCATTTTGTCATCACACACCATTCTCACAACAACTTGAAAATAGGTCTCGTGAATGGAACCAACAATTAGTCTCTATTTACCTCTTTTTTATCAATTAAAACCCAAGCGTGTCGACATATCATCCAACTTACGCTGAACTCTCGCCTAAGGCGCACACAGTGTCGAGCCCCTATTTTTTTAGCTTTGTGAGAATTTTCTCCCTTAATAAGGGGATGTTTGCACAAACAGAGAATGGACACACCTATTCTTGGAATCAAGATTAAGAACTAAATCCTATACTAGTGCATCGAACATGGAATAATATGATCACACTACAATAGAAGTCAAACTAAAACATGATTAACATCAAGAGTACCAATATTTAACCCATGAACATAAAAGAAAATGCACAGATCAAGATCCATCACATAGATGTTCAGAATCATTCCATTATATTCATTCATCAAATTATAGTAGCCAAGATTACATCAAAAGAGTTCCATGGATGGAGATATTACAACAACAGAGCTTCAACATGCTCTCTATCATTACTTCATTATAGAGCTTACAATCACATATTACACATTTTCACTACCTTTATGTCTCTCTATCCATTCTCTACACACACACACCCTTTCACTATTTATATATGTCTCTCTCTACACACCCCTAATGTCATGCAAGACCATCCATAAAGAGGAACTCAAAGGAATCTCTTATGGCGATTCATCATTACAAGAGAAGGCCTGAAGTAATCTTTCATGATCACCCTACCACTACCCAAGAACATGCCAAATGTCATCATGTGTTTCCCCAATTGAGTATCCTTAGCATGCAAGTGCTAGTTAATCCATAACAATCTCATCTCCTTATCCCTTCATGATAAGCTGTATTGTTTCCACTGGAATATCCTTTTCCTAAGTAGCAAGTGTCCATGGCTTATCCATAATTGTATCGCCACTTTTCCATTTGTTCCCTTGATGCATTTTTACCCGTTATCTGAAATCAACTAAGTCTTGAATCACATACAAAGATAAGCTCCTATATAATAAGAGCCAATCTTCATCTTTAAATCCAATATATATCTCTCTAATAATTTCTCACTCCATTATTGTCTCAATATCCTAAATATCATGAAACCATATAACAAAAATCTCTCATACATCTCCTATTCTTATGATGAGTTAAACTCACATACATCTAATACATTTGAATATGATCATGTAGTACTATTATTCTCACACAATTACATATATGATTTATTATCACAATTCACTCATGCATATATAAATATATTATCCTACTCGCATTACACACACACACACACACACACACACACACACACACACAATCAATGTTCTCACTCCATAATTCCTAACAAGTTTTCCTTTAGGAGACTCGACCTTGTTTGGAGAAGAGTGGATTTTGTTAGTCTTTTTTTAGCTCGAAGAAAAATCCAAGATGTGAGTAGACTGTTGCTAGTTTCCTCCTTTCGAGGTAACTCCACCACATCTCGAGACTTTTTCAAAGGGACCTCGGTTGTGTTCTCTCTACCTAGAGCTGCATCTCTATTCCAAGAAATGGTAGTCTCTGCCTCATTTGGTGTTTTTTCTATCCATAACAACAATTTCTTTAGGGCCGAACATTTGGAGACTTCCATTTCTAAAGGAAGTATGTAAACCATCAACATGGTAAGTTGAGGAGTTAGTGCACAAAGATTAATATATCATTGAAGAAGTAAGTCCCTACTAAACAACCCATAGTTTCTTCATGTAACATTCAAAGGGATTCTTTGGTGCTGTAAATATTCTTTCAACCTAATCTTTTTGTCCCTCAAACCAATTCAAGGACATTTGTCTTGGATCCCATTGAATTTTCGATAAACAAGAAATACTTCCTCATCTCAAATCTGCAAGATATTAAAAGTAGCTAACACAAATAAATAGAAAGTTAACATTGAAACCATTTTAGTAGAAAAAAACAATATAGTATAAGATAAACCATATAATCTCTTTAAAATATCATAAAATAAACCCATATGTAAATTTCCTAGATGTTTGATCAATTCATATTTGTTTATCAAACTTTGTTGATCTAGATGAGACCTACCCAAGTGAACATACCTCAAGAAATGGAAATCTTAAACAATAGGAAAAGAAAATGTAAAATTGGATATTTATTACATTACAATGCTATGGAGAGAGAGAGAGAGAGAGAGAGAGAGAGAGAGAGAGAGAGAGAGAGAGAGAGAGATCATATTACATACAACTACGAATTAATATAAACTTAGCTAACAAAACTGTGTGGTGTTTATCTAAGCCATGGGAAAACATTCATGGATTACAATAGTTAGAGAAACTTTAAGGGAGGATCAGCGACCAACTAAATCCAATGAGAATATCATCCATAACATTCCTAAGTATCTTTTGAATATAAATAGAGAGGGATTCTATGTTCCTCAGGTCATGTCCGATCATCCTTACTATTTCAAGCGAAGATGGAATGTCGAACGTGATGATATAGAAAATTTGAAGTCTCAAGAAAATATATAGCATCCAAAATCTTACAAGAAATAGAATAAATGTCTCTCTACTAAATCTTGCAAGAAATAGAATAAAACACAATTGCCAACAACAAAAATGAGACACCCAGGCAATCTCCAACAATAAAAACCAACACATGTCATACCAAGAAAACATATAGGGGACATAAATTAAAAGTAGATTGGAGTAAATAGGGGAATAAATGGTGGAGGCTTCAATAACAAATCTGATGTCATAACTTATAACGCAGTTGGTTGTTCGCTTCATCATAGGTGGTGTACGAGCAATCCATCTGCCAATACATTTTTCCTAAAAGTTCTTTAACCACTTAGCGAAAAGGAAGTTTAGTGTTTTTAATGCAAGATGTTATCTTTTAAATTACTTTCTATTTTTAATATAACAACATGTAAATTTAATATCATTATATTTATTTTGTGTTGGATCATAAAACCTCAATCCCTAGAATACAATTTTTAACATGCAATTTTAATATCTTTCAAAAACTACCTTAGAAAATGAGTGTGGGGTGGTCATTCCAAAATGAAATTTGTAAGTTGAAAACATCCCAATATATATATATATATATATAAAAGGCATTCTTCAAATATTAAAATTTTAATGTGAATATATGTGAATAGAGACCCTTAAATTTAATGTATATGTGAATACAGATCCTGTGGTTGGAGAAGTTGGCGGGCACCTCCATTTTTTAAATTATTGGCAAATAGTTTTTTTGAAAGGGACTATACCCTTGTACAATAGGGCTCAAAATCTAGATTTTACCATATCAGCATTACAAAAAGTGATCAAAATAAAGATAAAACCAATAATCCCAACAATAGAATATAATCTACTAAGAACAAAACCCGAAACGACATTCCAACAACTCTAAAATAGCTAATAAACAACATCTTAATAAAGAACACACACCTCAGTGACAAAAATAGCGAGGCCAACATCCCACATGTAACAATGATAGCCAACAAAAAAACAAGAATCATGCCTTGTCCGAGATGGTGGGGGATTTAGATTTAGCGTATCCCTTCTTTTTCTTATCCACCATTGTCCATTCCTCTTTTCCTTCTTCCACTAAAATCGAAGAACAAATTCAAGTGACTTGATAGGGATGTGACCCATAGGAAGGGGTGTCAAAACATCATTTATCATTGAATCGGTGCCCTAAAGGGAATAATATGGAGGTAACTTATACGTATTGTTTGGTGAACCTTCCACGAAAGGTGAGTCCACATGCGGGGCACGCCGATTCTACAACTGGGTCTGAATGGGTATTGATTGTTAAATGTTTGGGTAGAGAATCCTTCCACCATGCAGGTTTGGTCTTGCATTTGGAATGTTCACAATCTTATTTAATATGATGAGTTTTGAAGCAACACCTACATCTGAAAGCGAGTCCCTTGTAGTCTAATATCTGCACCCAGAGTCTTTCACCAATTTGTAGATTGATTTCTACCGGTCAGGCTAGGGAGGTATCAAGATCTATAAGGATTCGAGCATAAGTAGTATGGGTTTAAATGGAGGTCTTATCATCAACTTTTGCACATGAGCCTAGAGTATCCCCTATAGCAATAAAAAAAAACTTGTTCCAGAGTTGAAGCGGGAGTCCCGACAAGCGAACCAAAACCAGGTAGGTATCAAAATAGTATTTTTAAAGATCAAAAGTTAAATGCCATGGCTTGGACATGAGCCCGTGTTTACCCCAAACCTAATGTTGGCTAAAAATTAAATCCCTATGTTAAGAGGTTTTAAATACATCAATGAAATATGATTTAGCACAAGGATAAAGCTTAATCTTACCTTGTATCTTTTCTCTCCATCTTTGAGCAATCCAATCATGGAGCTGAGAAATTTTAGGCCAAAATTTGTGAAACCTGCATATCAGACCCAAATGAGAAATATTTTCCTCCTCCTTGAGAACCTTTTGAAGCATATCCTCCTCTATTTTCAATTTTGGGGTATCCTAAGAGGGTTTCAAGAGCTTATCAATAGATCTTGCACTAATCTTTGATTTCTTGGAAACAACATTAGCAAAGGAAGGGCCACTTGACCCATGGGTTGCTCCCTATTTCCTACTCGGGTTGAGGATTGATTTTGATGCCAACTAACTACAATGATGAATCAATTGCACAATGTTAGTTGTTTGCAGAGTTGTGAACATGCCCAGTGGTGGAGCACAACATGGTCATGTCCAGTAGCTTCATCAACCACCGCCACCGGACTTTCTGCTTCTTGGAGTAGTATTTTATCCAATAGAACAAAGAAGAGGTGACCTCTTCCAATCCTTTTTGGATATATTTGGTCTTGGGATGTAGAGCTACTTGATTCAGATGTTATTACCGATTGTCTCTTAAATTTTGGGAAATTGAGTATTATCATGTAAAACGACATTTCCCATTATTTTTATTAATAGTATGTCATATATTCTCAATCAATCAGTGTTGGATTTTGCAAGGTGTTTAGAGTTTTTAGTCATTTTAGATGTCAAAATACAACCACTTTTAAAATATGATCACATGATTGATTGACAAATATATAATTTAAATGTCAAAATGACATGTATATTCAAAATTTGACATATATATATATATATATATACATATAAAATAAAGTTAATAAATTAAATATTAAATAAATGCTATACATTATAAATTTGTGAGATTCATGAAAAATATAACATAAATGAAAATGGAAACTTTGGAATGTAAATAAAATAAAAATAATAGAATTATCTTAATATCTTATTAATGAAATATAAATATATGCATATCTCATTGATAAAATAAACATCCATTAATTTTTATTTTTAATTAGTTTTGTTTGATTTCTTTTTTAGATTTATTTGATTTCTTGTTTAGCTGTATTTTATTGATTTTGATTTGTAATTTTTATTTTTATTTTTTATTTGTTTGATTTCTTACAAATAAATATTGGATAATAGACTATATGTATTGGATTTGAGATTTTTCAATAAAGGTGAAATTAGGATACCGGTCTTACAAGCCTGGAAGTTAGAAGTTGGAAATGGAACTCATTTTCTACATAATTGCAAGTTTGCACTAAGTGATTCATTTCTATCATTTTCTTCAATTTTGTTTTAAAATTGTAATTTAAAATTATGTTTTAATATTCTCATGAACTTTAATGATGTTTATGGATCTTCAAATTGATTAGTGTAACATCAATTTTTTGGGAAAAAAATGAATATGTGAAAAACTATGAAATTGATTAGTCCAATCTATTATCCATAATTAAATAAAAGTCACATAGCTATGAGAGAATATTACAAAGAACACCAACATCATAAAAAAATTAACTCAATTTAGGTATTTTCTTGAAAGACAGGCTTGTAATGTCACGCAAAGGCTTATGACATAAGTTCTGGAGTCAGATAACTCGAGCTCCATTGTCCATGATAGCTCGAATCTATTGAGAAGGCTTTCTAGCTCGAAGAGAAAGAAAGAATTCTTTCGAGACCCGATCTCCAATCTTGAGCCAATGCATTCAAGCTCGGATCTGAGTGCCTTTGGCATTATAGTTGTCCACAATTTGGATTTGATGTTGGAGTGTTGCAACTTGTAGTTGTAGAGCGTAAGAGAAGGAACCGCCTTGAAGTGCCACCGTCTCCTAGATGAGAGCCGAGGTGTTAGTGGCATATAAGCGGTGCTGAATTTTTTCCAGCTAATGGCCGTAGATTCTAATAAATTTGGCAGTCCGAGTTAGCACATCTTCCCACCATTGTAACTAGTTGGTTTACATAGGTGGATGAAATCACTCACAATGGGCGAACGTGAGTTAAATTCCAAATCTACTTGATATGATTGACAGTGGGGCCATGTTTCATCAAGGAAGTATTAAGAAAGAATTATCCTTTATGACAAAATGGGTGCGCATCATGCCAACAAATACGAAATCGTATAGGGGAGTGGTCCAAAAGGACAAAGTCAGAGAATAACCTCCACTGGCATGGAATAAATGCTATCAAACTCAAAAACATTTTGAGCTAACAACATGGCCTTATCAAGCCGTTTAAGGATGTGATCTATCCCTCCAAAAATATTGGACCACTTGTAGCAAGCTACAGAGGTAAGAAAGTCATATGCGTTCGGATCAAAGAATCCAAATTTATTTCACATGAAGTACCACACTTCCCTTTCACCAGGTGTCCACCTCATAGGCAGGTGGCCACATTTATCATTTGGGGACTCAACCATATTAAAATCTCCACTTATTACCCAGTAGGCATCGAGAATGGAGTTGGCTATCCATCGCCACAGATCGGCCCTTTCGGCCGCATCATTCGAGGCATAAATATTAATAAGCCCAAAAGGGTGGCCCTCAATATTAAAGAGGACCCAAATGACATGGTTGGTGGGGTCAATTCCATGGTCAATTAATAAGGGCCGCCATTTAGGGGAAAAAGAGAAATTAATCCCCCACACCTTGCTTCATGATTGCTACAAAAGCTAAGTTATCATGCCATATGGACTTGTATACCATCTGCAACTAAAAACCTGTAATTTTAACTTCCTATGAAAAAAAAACATTTAGATTTGCACATCGTTGTCGAGTTTCATGCACCACATACTTACAACAGGATTTTTGAGACCACTAACATTCCAAGATAAACAATTCATGGGAAACTTTTGTCAAGAGCCATATCCCCATCCTCCAAACCCTTAAGGGCATCATATTAATTGTGTAAGAATCAAGCAACATTATGTTGTAAAAATCTTGCAGATCAATTTTTTTCTGTTCGGCATACTCAATGTTGTATTCCGCTTGATAGAATCCACATTGTTTCTTTGGGCTATGGTTCTCGAGAGATGCGAGGTGGACTTTGGGGTCATTTGGAAGGTCCTTGTGAGTTGCTTGACAACAACAGATGAACCCAGAATACAAGATGGGGATTTCAGAAATAGAATTTGTCTGGTCCATGAGAACCGACGTCACAAGGGGCATGATGGAGTAATTTGGTAACGAGGTAACTGAAATGGAAGTGGTAGCTGTCTCTTTAGTAACAATAGTTGGTTCCTTAGCAACAGCTGTAGGCTCCTTAGTTGTAGTATTGTGAGAATTTTCCTTAACATCTGGTTCTCGATGGCCATGGGAGCCAGAGGCTTTGGATTATTGGGCTTTGTTCTTTTTTTGTCGGCCCCCAGGTGACTTGCCAACCTTCCTCCTGTTGGGGTTTGAATGGCTTGGGAGATATTTTTGCCACAGGGTAGTTACGGGGGACATAAAGTGGACAATCCTTGATCTTGTGATCAGATGCTTGACAACGGAAGAAAGTGTTGGGTAGATTGATATACATGACCCATTGGGAGTAGCGTTTATCACCCATTTGAATATCCAAAAATTCTTTGAGGTCCTGCAAGAGATCAATCTCAACACATACTCACTTCTGGGGACGAGCATGGTAAAACTTATCGGCTTCCAGGCATACAACCCACCCAAGTGAAGTGGAAATTTGTGGTAGAAAATGAACGCATGGAAAAGGAAGATCAGGAAATTCAATCCAAACAGGCACTTTAAGGGCGGTATACTTAGATACCACAAAGTCCTTGTGTCAGGGTGTTAACACAAGCAACGAGTTGCGAACATACCAAGTGGCTTGCTTAGCCAAAATATTGGGTGCGTTAGCAAGGTTAGAGAAATGAAAAAGAAAGAAACCCTTGGTCATGTTTTGGACACTATCCAGACGGACCCCATGAGGGGTCTAGACTGTGTTAGCCTAGGATTTAAGCATGCTTTTAGAGGGGATTCGACCCACAAAATACCCAATGAGGAAAAATTGTTCTAACCATTGACAAACAACATTAAATTCAGGAATGGGTAGAACTACATCCGGAGGAGAGAGATTACCTTGTGAAAAACCTTCGAGATGAATTTCTTGGGGCACTTCGTTGGCGGTGCCATTGCTCACTCCACTATCTCTGTCATGCAGTTGAAACAACCGAGTTTGAAGATGGAGAGGTCATTATATAGGGATGCCTAGAGGGTGAAAAACCCTAGGAGAGACTATAGCAATAAATTTCTGCAGAGCCCGAAAATACCGTTGTATGATGATTAGTGGGGAAACCCTAAAAGAGCGACTCCGCTTTTGTGTGAGGTTACAGAGCATTTGTTTTTGTACCAAATTTTACAAAATCTCCAAGTGGTTTTTTTTCCTTTGCATTGATTTTGAAAAAATTATTATAGAAAATTCTTATGGCGTTCTTTGTATAAAATAGGTGGTCAACGGCGACAACCATGCATTGTATCGTCACCTACGTCGAATTGTGTTTTCCTCATCAACCGCCAACTAAATATTACCAATCGTACTTGAAGTGTATGATGAGAACACTACGGGGGATAAGGTGAAGAATTAAAACTTACATAAGAAAATACTAGGGAGAGGATGGAGGCCAAAGAAGATGGGGTATGAGGGAGGAGAAGTGCATTGTGTTCCACTGAATTTTCTTTATCTTGGTCACATTATTAATTCGAGTGTCATATACGTTCAAAGGGGAAGTAATAAGAAATTGATGAAAATCTTAAATGTTTTAGATTAAGGATCACTTATTTATGTGAGTGTATTTTTTGGTTGAAGTGGTCAAAATACAAATTGGAGAAAATTCAAAAGGTTACAAGCCCACAATCCAGTGCAAGAATTTTTTGTAGTACCGAGTACCATCCTTTTATCATTTTGACCTTTATTAAAGACAATATTAACTGTGAGAAAATAGGTGATGCTTGAACATTTGTTGATAATAGAGCCCCTGCAACTTTTAGTCATATGAGGGACATGTAGAATTTATTTGGCAAACTCAACTATTTTTTATTTTAATTTTGTACTCCTTCAAGGTTTTGGAATGGACCAAGTCTGATTTGTTAAAAGTGGCAAAGAAATAAATTAGAGATAATGTTCACTGCAGTGTGGCAATGAGCACATACCCAAAGGTTTTTAACAACTACATTACGTGTTCCAAGGGGTGTGTTTAACTAACCAAATGTAGTCACCAAATTTTCATGATGGTGGCAGAGAAATAATTCTTTTTCCACTTCCACACTATTAAGTAAATGTCTTTAATCTACAAAATAACATGTTGCCTTCATCTCCCTAGCCATAGGATTCAAATCAAAATGCATTGCATGAATTTAAACAATCTAAGCCTATATTCATATGTGGTCTACAAGAACTAAGAAAACACTTCTACATAACCACCACAAGTTTAATTGGCATCTTAACAATAATGTTCAAGGTATCTTAAAGATACTCGAGTTGAGAAAGAAAATCAACCATACACACATAATTATTAATTGCGGTGTGTGTAATACAAGTTGTTCATTTGATTGAAGTATGTACAACCTCGTGTAGTAAAATTGCTTGGATACATGCTCATAGAACATAAGCAAAGGTTGTGAATGTTAAAAAAGTCCCCAATATAAAAAAGTTCCCAACGTTACACAAAATTCTAAAAATGACCAGAGAGCATAACTACACCATCTAATCACTTTTAATTATAATTTGTTGTGTATCCACCCCTAGCTCTAAAATTACCATTTTAGCACAAGCCTAGAGAATATTGGCAACAAAATAAGTGAAACCCTTTTTTAGGAAATCCTCTAACTTGCCGACATGTTCCCATCTACATGGATTTCAATGAAGGTCGAAATAATTGTATTCGGGATTCATATTTAACACTTGTGTGTGTTATGGATGAGTCAGTCAAAGCTTAGCAATTGAAAAAGGCAAGTAACCAAGTTACTACGGAGGCTCAAGTAGGATCAAGTAGAGTTTTACATGCATTGAAAATTCAAGTGATTTTTCCAAAAGCAAAGAAAATAGAAAACTAGTAGCGAAGCTAAGAGAAGAAAAGTAGATTCTTGCACACTATTGACGCAACATGAGGATTTTGAGATCTTGAGTTTCAAGACACCATTAATGAAGCAATACAAATTTCATCATACACCACAAAACAAAGTCATATTCTCTCACAACAAGTGCTCGTAAAATACAACGTCATTGTTGTGGCCAAAACCTATGTGGAATTGTCAGTTTATTCAGTGGAGCTCATTTCCAAGAGTAAAATACCTACTTTGGATGAAATTACAATCAAAGACACCATAGCCTTAATGATCTTCAATAGTCACAGCTTCCTGAGATCCTTTATGCTCTGATTGATGTCCATGTCGTGTTCCAAAGCTCCCATTTTAGCACAGGTTGGGAGGATGTAGGTTGTGGAATTTGGCTTTACACTTTCCAATTGCATTTGCATGAAAGTTTCTAAAGAATTTTCACTGAACCCATTTTGTGTGTCACTGCAGATCAATGTTGTCCATGAAACCATGTTTTTCGATGCATTATGTGAAACTTCATTCAGTGCCTTTGTAAGGTTCCATGTTTTACATACATGTCAAATACAACATTTACAACTATATCATTTGAAAAAATTCCTCTATATTTTATGCTTTGATGGATGTCCATACATATTCTAGAGCTCGTATTCTAGCACAATTCGGAAATAGATTTCTTACGCCACGTATATCTATTTTCCCTTCTCTCGTGTTAGCTTCTTGGTGTGCCACTCAAATGGATTTTTCCACATTTCTGTTGCCCATTGATAGTTGTTTGATTTAAAAATATTTTGATCTCTACCATACATGTTAAAAATTGTGTAAGAGAGGTCAATTATAAACACCTCCGACGTAAAAATATAAGTATATCATCACCTGATATAGCATACGTTCAAACGATTTCTATATTAGCCTGCTTGAGGCTCCTACTTGAAGTCAATTACCTACCATAATGGTTGATTTATGAAGCTGTGCTCAACCTTCCGTCTCCTCTATTTGACTTCATAATCTTAATTTTTTTGTTAAAAAAATGAATTTGATTTTGTGTGTAAGTATTTCTACAATTTTAGCTAAATTTAAAGCAAGAAAACTACCACCTATAAATAGCTTCCTAACCTAGCTAAAAATGAGAAATTACACCATCATGATGAAGAAATGAGCAAGTCCTACCCTTAACATTAATAAATTTGAAATTGATCAAAACACAATGTAAATTAATGAACTCTATTCTCCATTAATTGCCTAATTTAACATTAAAATGGACCTAAGTAGTCCAATGGCAATCAAATTATATTTGCTTCCTTTGATCCTTCAATGGATGCTTGGGTGTGAGGCTTAGCTCTTCAAGAATGGAGGATGGAGATCTCAAGAATGACAAAAAGACTATTAGTATGAAACTATGTTCTTTCTTTCGTCTCTTGAGAGATTTAGGTGTAAGTGTAGAAGTAGAAGGAGGGTTGTTTATATAGCCCAAGGATAAAGGATTCGACACATCCTCACGAATGTGGGACTAATGGAGATGTAGAGTTAGTTATGGATAAGGGGGTTTAAATGGGGTTGAGTTAACTTTAGGAGGATTTAGTTTGTCCTCTAATGGCTCATGTGGATAAAGGGGGTGTATTAATTGATCAAGATGATTAATTAATACATGTGCAAGCTTTATAACCTTTTAGATGGATTTTAGTGTGATTTGGACCATTAGGAGGAGTTAAACCAATTGAATAGTGATTTATTGATTTAATGAGAAGAGAGGCTAATTAATTAATAATAATTAATTAGACTAGATAGAAAAGCGCGTTGATTAACGAATGGTCATTAATTAGGGTATACGTTGGACATGCGGCTTAATTAATTAGCGTTATGTAATCAATTAATGACAGTGGAAGAGAAGATGAGCACTATTGAAAATATGTCGTCAATTTGCGGGAAAGGAGATAATTAGCACAATTTAAGTATTAAAATTGCTCAAGCGTAATTATAGGTGTCTACATATGCCCCTCTTTGGGGTGGCGTAAGTGATGCCACTTCAAAGATAGTAGACGGAAGAAAATTTTAAAGGGACAGAAGAAAAATTAATAGGAGGAGAAATTCCCCCTTGAGTGTTGATGGGGTGATGAAAGAAGTGATCGATGATCGAAAAGATGAGAAGTAGATAGAAGAATGGGAAGGGGCGGGATGCTGATGAGAGGAAGAATAGGGGTGAAAGGAAATCGACGTAAAATAAATATGGAGGAGGGGAGAGAAGAGCTTAGCCTCTAGCCGTTATTGATTGGAACAATTTGGATGTAATCATATTGCCATAGGAACTACATCATCGGTCCTTATTAAAAATATAAGCATACAAAAAGGTAGAATGACATGAAAAGCCATACTACGAATAATTTTCCATTGCTAAAAATACCAACTCCATGCAACATACAATAATGCAATGCAATACGAGAAGGAAACAAGCTCATTTAATAGGGAAAACAAGTATGAACACACATATCCAACCCAACAACGGTCAAGACAATTGTACAAATGTTTTGTTATCAGTGTTGAAGAGATCCACAAGTTTGTGATTGATGACAAGGGTTAAAAATGATGCCCCGAGAAAGGATACATGCAAGAGGAAATGACAGTGGACATGGCATCCACGAAAAGGGTTTGTGCACAACGAAACAACACCAGGCAATGAAAGTGCCCTAGAGTACAAACGAAGCAAACAACTAGCTTTGTGAATGGTTGTGAATCGATGATCCATGAGTCATATTAATTGGGCAAGATGTGAGACAAACCAACGGGATATGGATAAAATACCATGCGCAGACACAAGTTTCAGCCGTAATAAACAAGTTACCATTTTTGTAGGTTTTTACTTTTTAGGAAATTTTTGAAAAATTTTGCCTGTTTTTGGATTATATATATATATATATATATATATGTTTTTTCTTTCCGAACCGTGATGAACAGTAGAATAAAGTAGAAGAAGAAAGCGAAGGGCCTAGAGCAGCAAGAAAGTTCCCTAGGTGGAAGAGCGGAGAAACAAACAACAAACAAAGTCCTTGTTTAGTGGAAAAATTAAGAAAAAATAATTATTTACGAGAGTGTGGAGAAGAATAAAAATCACCAGGGAGTAATAAAATTGTTCGAGGGAGAAGAAAGGGGTATCGGAAAACAAAAAATGCCCCAATATGGTGAAAAATAAGAGAAAAATAATTATTTAATAAAAATAATTATTCCACAGTGAACAGAGGAGAAAACAGTGATCGAAACGGGCCTCCCGGCCCTCCTGATAGTGAAGAACGGGCTAATATACCCCACCGGGGGGGTAAAAACATCGTGATCAATTCATTTTAACTAAGTAGTTTAGAAAATTTACCGTGAGGCTCTAACACTGAGGAGAACCATGGTGATCGTACAAGAACAATTGAGGCACGCGAGATGCGGTCGGGGTGCAGGCCCGGCACGCAGAGGCAGCGTCCCCTTTGTGAGTATTGAACCCTAGCTTTGTAAATTTGGTCATTAATGCTTGAAATTAGGCCTTTAGCCCTAGGAAATTGCGTTGGCGTGCTGCACGCAGCACATGCATTGGATAAGGCACACGGTGCCCTTTTGGGGACGTAGGCATCTTGTTGGGGGTGCATGTGCCAAAGCATACACGTGCACATGTGCAAGCATAGAAAACACACACCCACACACATGCACATGTGTGCACATGCACACACATAGGAAACGGGGTGCACACGTGAAAATCATGGTACATGCATGAAAAGGTGGGCGCACACACATAGGAGTGCACATGCGCAAGCATAAGTACCAAATGTGTGGCGCACGCACCAAAAATGGTGTGCATGCGCCGGAAAGGGGGCGCATGTGCCAAAAAGACACACACGTGCAAGTGCAAGCACCAAAAATGTGGTGCACACGCCCAAAAGGGCACGTAGGCACCCTAGACAGGTGGAGAAAATATAGGAAAGTGTCAAAAACATGACACTTAGAAGAATTTTTAGGTATTTTGGGTTAACCCTAAAATGGGAGATAGATTTTTAGAAGAAATGCTAGGAACTAATTAGTGGCGTGTTATTTTGTAGAGACGACTACCAGTTTTACAGACACGGGAGTGACATACTTGGATTACACAAACTAGAGGGTAGTATGCCTGGCGTGGTGGTGAGCCATGGAAATTTTTCTAGAGGTGGTAGGGCTAGGCCCTGTGTCTCGAATGATTTCTTTCATACTAGACCACGATCTTATCCGACTGCACTACCCAAGCGATGCCATAGCAAGAGTCAGTGTTTCAGATTGCCTACAGAAGAGATGACCATGACCATTGAGGACGTATGGCGGATCCTTCGCATGCTGATGATGGGCACTTTGATCGAGTCAGCTTCGTCTGCAAGGCCGATTAGAGCAGGCTTGCGGTGCCACATGTTTGGTGTTGATGATATACCACATGACAGGATGACCATAGCATTGCACGAGTGCATATCTGACCCCACATTGCATTGGGGGCTTCTCTACATCATGGATCTTATCAATGGGTTCTTACTCACTGATAAGATAGGGACCTCGTTCCTAAGAGGATTACTGCCTTTGGTTCATGGCATCTACACGGTGAGAGATATTGTTAGGGGCAGTGCATACTGGCCCACCTATACTGGGATTTACACTTGATTACATACCATGGTCAGAAGACCGTGGGTCCAGCCTCATTATTATAGATATGGTCATGGGATCATATTGCAATCAGACACCCTGTGGGCCCTTTCCGTGTCCGAGATCCTGAGGAGCCATCGTATATGGCATGGGTAGTAGGCCGGTGGGGTTGTGCGTGGCAACATTGGCAGCCTATTTAGATATAGGTGAGAGTTTGACGAGCTGGTAGAGATAGACGTTATCGGCAGCCATACGGGCATTTCCAAAGTGGCAGAGGATGCCCTGGCTTCAGCGTGTGCCTGGTGGAGCACTTTATCATTGGCAGCCGCAGTTACATCATGGATTTGTATCGAGTAGACATGTGCCAGCGGTAGCTTGGCGAGAATGCAGGGTCCCGGCCCGGATATTTAACATGCACGTAGGGATTCAGAGAGGTAGACCATGGGGCCTCATATACTGGTGGCCCGAGCTAGGGTGAGTTTCACACAAGTGGTCCCATAGGTATGGGACCCAGTTCGACAGGTGAGGGATCCAGGGACCACAACTAACTATGCAGCCTGGTATGCGACAATGTTACCTCGACGTCTCACCATTCCAGAGGAGGCCTAGGTAGCAGGCATTCACCCACCTATAGAGATATGGCATCTTTGCGGCCCAGCACGCAGGGCGAGGGCGATGGCACAAGGGCTGGGACCCGAGAGGATCCTTTTGATGGTATCCCACATGATGGGCAGGGTGCCTTATAGGCACAGGGACCAAGGCTGCAGGGGCCTACTACGAGCAGCAATACAGACCACCCAAACGTAGGTCTTGGCGAGGGGCAGGTCATCCAGAGCACCTTAGGGACCAGTCCACGAGGCATAAACAACCACGATACGATTGTAGTTATAGTAGGTTATAACTAAGAGAGACACGGCCATAGCAGAGAGAGATGAGGCTCGAGGCTGGTGTGTAAATCGTCAGAAGAGAGCATGATGAGGCTTGAGCTCACGTTTTACCTTACTTTGAGTAGGATCGAGGCTCGGGCCCAGGCTAGCCCAGGAGATGATAGAGTAGCATGGCAGAGCCAAGATCTAGGAGACAATGGCACATGGAGCTCAGATATTGAGCCTTCTTCATCAGTCCCAGTCACAGGTGTGGGTGGTTGTTGCACAAAGAGACCATGTATATGCACGATCACAGACACTACTAGCACATAGAGGGACCAAGCCCATGACTATGACTACAGAGAGAGACCGAGAGGCTACTACCTCTAGATAGGCCGAGGTAGACTTGGGTCGAGTGATAGGCGAGTGAGATACTGCCCTTCAGGAAGTGCTCACCTCCAGGAGATGCCGACTGATACGTGACGCCACTAGGCTTGGTGGTGAGGCCCTATTTTACAGGACTGCTTATTATAGAGTGGTTCCTCCAGAGCAGCGAGTAGCACTGCCACAACTGTCAGGGTCGAGTGCATCAGGCTCTCGATCACGGAGATCAGGCCATTCGACCAGATTAGTGAGACAACCCCTACCAGAGCAGCGGTCAGACCAATGCCATCCCAGCCTCCAGTGTTCCATCAACTAGAGGACAGATCTAGGAGCCCCGATGAGGGTGAGAGCTGCGATTGAGATCTACATTTTTGTTGTACAGATTATTTATATGTATGCCTCTTATGAAGGCCGATTTTTGATGTACAACCTTGTATACATGTATTTTGATGATGCCTCATGATGAAGGCTTGATTCTTTCTGATACATGCCCTTTTTTGATGGCATTGTGTATCGATGATGTATTATATTGAGTACTGATCTAGACAGTGTATATTTGTATAGACATTTGTAGCATCTTTGTATGCCTCAGCTGAAGGCATTTTTTTGATATAGAGCACTGATTTGCATCCATTTTTGATATAGATGTATATTGACACACATGTATATATATGAGGATTACTTTGTTTTGGCTCAGATACACATGGTTATGAGATGATGTACTTTATTGTTTTTGTGTCCTGATGCATGTGATATGAGTGGGATAATTTTATGATGTGAAATACCCTTTTCAGAAATTACTCTATGTTGATTCTCATTGTGTGCTACGTTTTTTGATTCAGCACTTATGGATGCATTGTGACACGAGTGGGCATATTCTATGATGTGAAATACCCTTTTTAAAAATTATTCTATGTTGATTCTCATTGCACGTCACCTATTTTGATTACTGCACTTATGGATGCGTTATGATGTTATCTGATTTTGTATTTTGTATGTATCTAATTTCGATGTTTGATGTATACATGTGCTGTGGATGTTAGATGATAGATCCTTTAGATGATATCAACTACATTTCTCATGTGTTATTGTAGATGTATATGGATGGGATGATATGATAATATTGGTGTAGGGGGGACAGATTTTTGATCATGCGCAACCCCTCTTGCCCCCATTGATGATACGATATGTGATGATTAGCTTGCATACATGCATGATGTAAAACTTAGCATTTTGTTTATATATTATGTTAGATGTGATGATAATGATGGTAATGTGATGTGAATGATAAAAAACAGTGCACATGCAATAACAAAACTAAATGATAACAAAGAACACCAGAAAATATTACAATACACCATGATTCACCATGCTTTACTAACATGCAAGAAACACAATCAAAGGCTTAAGATAGAACATAATGAATTAACACATTACATCATGACTTCCTAAGATTTACTAGCATGAAAACATGCCACAAGATGTATAAGCAAGAATAAATATAATCTAAGCAAGAAAAGATGAATCCTAACATAGTATGCCCAAGCAACAAACAACCCAAAAAGTAGAAACACAAAAATAACTATACAAACAACAAGCAAAGCAAGAAATAAGACAATACAAGTAAAGGTAAGTAAATGTTTTTGTAAGATTTGTTTTCATGCACCAATTTTCTATTTTTTTGGTTGTTTTCAAACAATTTTCTATTGTTTAGGTTTATGTGAAACAGTTTTCTATTATTTTGGGTTTTGTGAAACAATTTTCTATTGTTTAGGTTTTTGTGCAAAACAATTTTCTATTTTTTTTGGTTTTTTTATGAAACAATTTTCTATTGTTTTGGTTTTTTTATGAAACACTTTTATATTGTTTTTGGTTTTTTTGCGAAACACTTTTTATTGTTTTGGTTTTTTTAACAGTTTTCTAGAGCTATGTGCAGGTAACCAAGAAAGCGTGGATGCCCTTAGCATTAGATGAGGAATATACAAGGGAAGAAGCCACGCTTTTATGAACAAGAAGGTGAAGTTGTTGAATTTGCCCCTAGCGTAAGATGGGAAATAGCGAAAGACCATACCCCTCACAGACGAATAAAAGAAGGCAAAGCCAGATCAAGGCTTGATAGGATGGGGCGCACAAGAAATCCTGAAGGCAGAACTAGGTCCAAGCCAAAGAAAACTACCCTCCTGATATAGAATTCTTGTGAACAATGAATCCTCCCGAGGCGCCAGAAACCGGTTTTCACCTAAGGACCTATCCAAAGTGCCACAATTGCATGGTTTTCACTAGTGGATGACATGTTTTCTCTTTTTTTTTTTTTTGATTTTTTATTTTTTTGTGCCATGTTTAAGCATAGAACCGCTTAAGATGCATGGCGTTCATGGGCTCCCGAGCTCATCACCATTGGGGTGATCCATTTTATAAGCCCCTCGTGCCGTACTTGGTGACTATAACATAGGGTACCAACCAATGTGGTTCAAACTTCCCTTTATTTTCTTACTCTACTGCGGTGTTGAACTAGTTCTCCTTCATGACTAAATCACCAACCTCAAACCGATGAGGGATGATTCTCTTTTTGTAGTTTCGGAGACTCTGTGTTGATACCTTTCGGGTGATTAAGAGCGTGAATGCACGTCTCATCCAGTAGCTCTAACTCAGCCAGTCTTGCCACACGATAATCTTCATCCTTATCCAAATAGTCTCGAAGAGAAATTCTCGAGGATGGAAGTTCGATCTCTAAAGGGATGATAGATTTTGTCCCGAACACTAGGGAATATGGCATCGCACCCATAGGAGTGTGAATGGATGTTCGGTAAGCCAAAAGGGTGGATGGATTTGTAGGTGCAGTTATGACCTGTTTCTTGACCATTTTCTCCATTATCCTTACCAAAGTCTTGTTTATTGCCACATCTTGTCCATTACCACGAGGGTAATACAACATGGACTATTTTAACCTGATTTGGAATCATTGGCAAAGACCTTTTATAGTTTTTTTTTCAATGACTTCCCATTATCGTAAATAATGGCTATGGGAATACCATATCGGCAAATGATGTGATTCATGATAAATTTAGAAATCTGGGCTCCTGTGACATAGGTTAAAGGGAAGGCCTCCACCCATTTTGTAAAGTATTATGTAGCTATGATGATATGTGTATGACCATCATATGAGGTAGGAGTAATTTTTCCTATTAAATCAAGTCCCCACTTGGAGAATGGTCATGGGGTAGTGATAGGTTGCGATGGTTGCAATGCGAGCATGAATGATATTTCCATACTTTTGGCAAAGTACACATTTTCTAACATAATTTCAACAATCAATTTCCATGGTAGGCCAATAGTAACCTACTCTCAACAATTTCTTAGCCAAGACCATTCCATTGGTATGTGTTCCGCACACCCCTTCGTGCACTTCTTTGATTGCTTGGATTGACTCATCACATCCAGACAACGTAACAGATTCCCATCGTAGCGAGCGATAAAGTGTACCTCCTAAAAGGGTGTAACGGGCCATCTGGAAAATCAGGATTTGCTTTTCAGAATGGGAGATATCGGGTGGGAATGTGTTGTCCTTAAGATAGGTAAAAATGGGATTTTACCATGGGGAATGGGACCAACAACCTCATAAGCCTAGCAAGATTACTGGCATGTCATACGCGGTAGGCGGCATAGATTTTTACAAACGATGTCATATCATTATTCCCTAGTAGAATACGAAGCATAGACCCCACCGTTGCCATGGCATCTGCCGATCTATTATGCGCTCTTTGTATTTGTTCAAAGGTGATGCACACAAAATACTCCTTTAGAGTTTCCACTAACTTTTTGTAAGGTATGAGCTTATCATCCTTAACCTTATACTCATCATTAACTGTTTGATGATTAATTATGAATCACCTACAACTTTGACATGATGAACATCCCACTTGATGGCTAGCTTCATCCCTACAATAAGTGCTTCATATTCTGCAATGTTGTTTGTGCAAGGGAAGCCCAGGTGAAAATCTTGCGGTATAGGATCACCCAAAGGAGTAATAAGGACCACTCCTGCACCTGAACCATGAAACGTAAAGGATCCATCAAAATGTATCTACCACATGACAGATTCTTCAATGTAGAGAAAGGAAGCATTTGGCAGATCCAAATTCAAAGGTTCCGTGCTTTGCAAAGGTGCTTCCGCTAGCTGGTCCGCAAGTACTTGTCCTTTAACCGATTTTTTATGGACAAATTCTATGTCAAACTCACTGAGTAGAATGATCCAATTAGCCATTCTACCTATGAGGGTGGGTTTGGACAATAAATACTTGAGTGGGTCAACCTTGGATATTAGCTTGGTCTTAGTATTCAACAGGTAATGGCAAAGTTTTTGAAAAGTAAAAACAACGGCCAAGCAAGCCTTTTCAATTTGAGGATAATTGAGCTCATAGGCGATGAGGTGTGACTCAGATAGTACACCACTTTCTCCTTATGACCAAGGTCGTATTGGGTGAGCAGCGCACCAATAGCAAATTGTGTCATGGAAATATAGAGCAAGAGTGGTTCCCTAGGAGTGGGAGGCATGAGGACAGGTGGATTAGCCAAGTACTACTTAAGCAAAGGCTTGTTGTTGCTCGGGTCCCAGGATGAGCGGCGTCTTTTTTAAGCAAGTGGGCGAATGGTGACATTTATCTGCAAGCTAGGAGATGAAGCGGCGAATGGCTTGAATTTTCCCCTGTAAGTTGCACAGTTGCTTGATATTCTCAGGTGGAGGCATTTCAATAATAGCAGACACTTTAGCAGGGTCTACCTCAATACCTCATCTTGACACAATGAAGCCCAATAGTTTCCTTGATAGCACACCAAAGACACAATTCTTTTGATTCAGCCTGACTTTGTATTCACGCAGGCATTCAAATATACACCACAAAATGATAGGGTGATCCTCTCTTGTTTTGGACTTTCCTAGGATATCATCTACGTAAACCTCCATGATATCATGAAAAGTTACTATCATGGCCCACTGATAGGTAGCTCCTGCATTTTTAAGGCCAAATGGCATTACACGATAGCGAGAAGATGCCCCAGGAGTCGTGAAATTTGTTTTGTGTTGGTCTTCCTCAGCTATCTTAATTTGATTATATCCGGAAAATCCATCCTTGAGTGATAGCATCTCGTACCCTGTTGTTGAGTCAAAAATCATGTCAATGTTGGGTAGTGGAAAATCATCTTTAGGGAAAGCTTTATTGATGTCCTAAAATCATGCGGATTCGGATATCGATAGGTTTTTCTGAGCGGAACAATGTTTGATATTCATTCAAAATAATCAATTGGCACGATGAATCCAGGTGCAAGAAATCTTTCCAACTCTTCTTTAACCAACAGGGCCACTCTTGGGTACATCTTTCAGAGTTTCTATTTGATAGGCTTGGTGTCTGCATGCACGACCAAAGTCGGATCTAAGCGGCCATATCTTTATAAGACCATGCAAACACATCAATAAAATCTCGCATGTGCATAGTGAATGTATTTTGTTCTCTGCGAGAGTGATGCTCCCAATTTTACTATCTTGGGATCTTCTTCTGTACCAATATTGACATCAATGGTTTCTTCGACTAGCAATTTTGATAAGTCCTCCATACGCATAGGATTAGGAGGTAGGTTGAGATCTTCATCCAAGGATGTCTCCACGAGATTTTCATCCTTGGCGTGGTCACTTTGTTTGTCCTTTGATTTTCTTATTTGTTTGTCAACCAGTGCCTCAAAAGGTTTTCACTTTGTGTGACTTAGACTTTGATTTTTGCTGAGGCTTTCCTTTAGAAATTTTACCCTCACTTTTCTTTAAGTTTTGTTGACCATGAAGTTCAGCCTCCTTGCCAAAGTAGGCGCAGGTATCTAAGTCGATAAAGAAACCTTTCTTGTGATCTCCAATGGGAATTGTATCCCTTATGCCCATGAATTATGCGATAGCCTCGTCATTTTTGAATAAATCTAGTGCCATGTGACATTGTTGGTCCCATTCAACAAGGGAAGGGTAGACAAGGTCAAGGGTTGGTTTTGTGGGGGTTATGGTTAGGACAGCGTTGTTCATGAAAAGATTTGTGGAGGCCAAATCCTTATATTGGCTACAATGGGAATCCGTATCACTGTCTAGATAGTCAGAGCTATCCTCGTGCTCAGGAAAAGTAGCGTCTTGATCGTTGGGGTGTGCTCCATAAGGGTGAATCCCAATGCCATATCTTTCTGTTTTGAAATGTGGAAGAGGGACTGGTTCTCTTTGTCCTTATTCATTTCTCCCATATCCTAAGCCTTTGTAGCCCATGGAGTACATCATTTTACTAGATTTTTCATATTCTAGGGTTCGATAATAGGAAGGCTGAGTATCCTCAGGGACCCAAGTTGTAGGTGGATCAAGAAATTTCTCCTCAGCTAACAAGCCTCCAGGTAGGAATGACCCAATAGTGTGTTCCTCTCTAGGTCTTGAAGACGGTAATTGGTTCAACCTCTAATCTTGGGAGATAATGAGAGGTCTGAAACCAAGAGCGCTTATTGTACATTATACTCCCCACAACCATATTCAAGGATTTTCATTTCCCATGAATCAAATGGAGATGTTGAAGTAGACGCCCCATGAGCACAAGAACTAAGAGAATTTGAATCCACTGGGATTCCATGGCCTCAAACTGGAGGAGGAAAGCTATATCTTCGGAGGGACATGCATAGGTACCCTTTCTCGCAAAGTTATTGAGAGCTCTATAATGAGCAAAGGGCTCAGAATCTCCTTGTATTATAATCGTATGTCCCTCATGCTTCAACTTAATGCATTGATGAAACGTTGATGGCACGGCTTGCATGGCATGAATCCATGGTCGGCCTAGAAGCATGTTATATGGAAGTTCCAAGTCTAGGACATGAAACTTTGTCTAATGGCAAGTGGGACCCACCTCCATGGGCAGCGTGATGGTACCTGCTGATTCCCTTTCCGCGTTGTCGTATGCAGTGATAGTGATAATATGGGACTCAAGATCTTCCTTCGTATGTCCTAACTGTTTGACCAACTTGAGCGTGCAAATGTTCAACCCAAATCCATTATCCACAAGCACCGTTTGATCTTCTTGCGGGTGACAACTACCTCAATGTATAAGGGAAGATTATGTGTTGGATTCTTAGTAGGGATCTCCCTATGGTTGAAAGCAATATGTTCACTTGGTGCACGATGTTTGCCACCGTGGCTTGAAGGTGTGTAGGATCGACTTCTAAAGGCACTCCCGACCCCTGAAGAGTTTGGTATAGAATGTCTTTATGCACATTGGATATCTTGAGAATATCTAAGATTGAAATCTTAGCAGACATCTTTTCAAGTTGTTCTAAAAGGTTATATTTACCGGTTTGCGGGGTTGACGGAGAAGGTTCTAGAATCACGAGGTGGGCACGCCTTGTTACCACAACGCAGTCCTTTCCCTTGATCCAGATGGTATTGACACGGTTAGCAGGAGAGCAAATACATCCAATAAGTGAATCATAATGATTGTTGTCTCTTTTGGTGTATAAATAATTCACGGCTTTATAAGTTTGGGATGACTCTCCCTGATCTGGCTTTGACTTTTCTGATTTATCATGCTTGGGGAATGGTTCTTTATAAATCCCCATTTTCTCGTTAGGTGTTTATATTTTGCTAGGGTTATCCACCTCTATCTCCCCGTTGTCAATGAGGTCTTGAATATAATGACGAAGCCGCAGACATTTATCTGTCTTGTCCTTTGACGCAATGCATTTCACAATATTCATGCTCCTTGTACCATGAAGGTTTTGGAGCGTTGTCGTCAAATGGTTACGTTGTAGGATAGGTCATCATGTGGGCCACATCCAATTATTTTAGTATGACTAACAAAGGTTCATTGAGAGAGGTGAACTTTCTTCGCTTTGGTGGTGGTTGAATTGGGCCCTTGGTTAGTTTAAAAGGTTGACCAGTTTGGACCATTTGAACACGTTTGGAATCGGTGATTCCGTCTCCCACCACATTTTTGTTTTTGTTAAAGATCTTCAGCTTTTCCATGGGTTTGAAATTTTGGTTGTCTCTAGATTGGGTTTTGAGGGTGCCTTTGGCAATGAGAGATTTTTCTATCTAAATCCCTTTCTCAATAACCTCCTCAAAAGTGCGAACACAATGCATTTGGAGGTGGAAAGCTATATCCGGGTTGATATTGGGAATGAAAATACTAACCAACTGTTTTTCAAGGAAAGCGCAAGGAAGCGACTAGCTATCCCTCTCCCACCGAGCGTGCCAAATGTGTGCATGGAAAGTTGCACAAGCTATGGAATGAGGTTAAAGAACCTCAAAGCTTTGCTAACTCATCCATGCACCATAGGATTAGAGCTAAACAAGAGAAACTAACATGAAAGCATTACAACTTTGACAAAAACATCAAAAACTAACATGCATACTACTCTCTACTCCATGAAAGCTTAATGAAAGTGAACCTAGATAGATTCTAAGCAATCAAATTGTGTGTTGTTTACTCCATGAGGGTGAATGAATCTCACTAAATGGCTACATGGCCAAGTTTAGCTATTTCATTACTAACCTAACATGGGTGCAAGATGAAGCTATTTTAATGGTGGATGACCCAAGATCAAATGCCTTATTAGCTTGGCTAATGCAAATGAGCTCTTAAGCTTTCTTAGGCTTGTTTTGGCTTTAGCTTATGTAAAGTTGTAGTTTGAATGGGTAGGCTTAGCCTTGTATTTATAGTTTTCCACTTGGGAGAATTTGGAATTTGGGTGCATGTGGGACTAAAGCTCAAAAAGCACTTTTAGATTAGATTAGGATAAACATGCTTTAGGCTTAGTTAAGCTAGGATTAGGCTAGTTAAACTTGATTAGCAAGTGATTAGAGACTCATTGAGAGTTGGGAGGGTTTGGATAACTAATTTTGACTGATAGATAGCCTACGAAGCCAATAGAAGTGGTCTAGAGAGAACTAGGGAGGTTCTAAATGGTTGAAAGGAGGAATGTTTAGCTAATAAGAGAGATATTAGCCAAATAAGCTGATTATAGGAGGAATATGACCGAGAAGGTGTCGTAAATGGGCATCCGAGAGTGGAGCGAAGTATGGGGATTTAACAAAGTGTCATTAATTGGTTGAATTGGATGAAATGCTAAGTGTAAGCATATTTTAGGTGTCTACATTTGCCCCTCTTTGGGGTGGCGTAAGCGACGTCACTTCAAAGAAAGTAGACAAGCATAAACAAGTAGAAAATTTTGAAGGGATAGAAGAAAAATGAGAATAATGAAGGATGCCCCCTCGATTGGCGATGGGGTGATAGAAGAACTCGATTGATGATCGAAAAGATGACAAGAAGAGAACATAAGAAAGAATAGTGTGAAGAAGAAAGGGGATATAGAAGAAAAGGAGTATGAGAAAGGGGAATGAGCTAACATCCATCCAGTTCCTTTTAAACAACTTTATTTTCATCATATTGCTAGAGATCTTCATCATCGGTCCTTATTAAAAAGAATGAACAAAAGTGTAGTATGACATAAAAAGCCATATACGAACAAATTTCCATTGCTAAAAACACCAACTCCATGAAACATACAAAATGCAATGCAATATGAGTAATTAAAAGGTTCCTAACTCCATGCAACATACATAATGCAATGCAATACGAGAAAGTAAACAAACTAAACTAGCAGAGAAACAAGATGCAATGTTTTTGTTATCGAGCTTCAGTTCCAACCTATTCGAATTAATGAAAAGGGTTAATGATGGTTCCCCAAGCAAGGATACATGCAAAGGGAAAACGGAGGACACTTTGGTCCGATGAAAAAGCAATGTGCACTACGAAACAGTACCAGGTAACTCGTTGTGCCCCAAAGTATAGACAAGTAAGCAGCCTAACTTTTGTTGATGGAGGTAGATCAAGATGATCCGTGAGTCACACACATGAACAAGTGAGAACCAAAGAGAAATTTTTGTAGGATGATTTTCAATTTTTAGAATTTTTCTGAAACATATTTGAATGTTTTGATTTTTCTAACATATTTGAATGTTTTTTTATTTTTTTGCAAATTTTCTAAAACTATGTACAGGAAGATGAGGAAGCGTGGATGCCCCTAGCGATAGATTGGATGTACAAGGGTATAAGGCCACGTGCGTGTGAGAAAGGTGAAGATGTAAAAATGCCCCAGCGATTAGGTGGCAGTATTCAAAGGCAAACTCTTCATAGGAAGAAGTGGGACCCAAGGTCATTATGGATAGGTTCAACATGATGACAAACATAAACCAATGAAGTTATGGGAAGAAGCAAGGATGCCCCATCGTAAGTTGGCCTGAAAGCACATGATAGAAAGGAAGGAGAAAATTCTTTTTGTGAAAGGGGACAAAGGTGTCTGAAAACATGGTAAAAAAGTAATCTTATACACATGGATGTTCTAAACGAAGTAGAAGAACAATGTGAATGATATGAATGTAGCTTAGAAGCCTTGTGATGAAGAAGTGATTAGCCAAAGGAACAAATCATGAGACGAGATATGGCTAGAGTAAGAGTTTGAATAAGGTCCAAAAAAAGACACTTGATAACATACTAATCTTGTTTACTCATAGAGATCCAGTGTGTGTACATGGAATTTAATTACCTCTTGAAGGGAAGATTTAATAAACAACAAGTGAATACACCCTAGCCAATGCATAGGGATGATCGATTTTGAAAGGTGATTTTGTGAATGGATGGTGAAAGGATAGTTGTACATTGCTTCGTTGCCAGTTAGGAATCCATAGCCCCGACAGAGATGTATTTGATTCTAATCACAACATTTCTCTACTTCATCAGTGTCCATAGCCTCGATAGATATTATTGGAAATACCCCAAGAGAGAGTAATATATCAATTTGCTTTTGCTTTGTAGCTTTTAGCTTTTGATTTTTGATTGATTTTGATTCTTTTGCTTTCTGAAAACTTATTTCATATCTCTTGTTTGACAAGGGGTTTAAGAACCACTGATGGCTTGATGGAAGGAGGTGGAAGTGATTGTGATGATGACATTGGCTAGCGTCAACAAATATGTCCAAAAGTTCTTCGCAACAAGTTTATTAGATGGTGAATGTGATAGGATCTCTAAGAGGTCAGTCGTTCTTTAATTTACCAAGGTGATGAAAGACCAAGGGTCAAACAGATACCATAGAGATAAATGTTGCAAAATGCGTGTGAATAAGCTAACCAAAACATCATCGAAGGGATGAAAATGGTAGGTATACTTACAGTATTAAGAGCAAAAAGGGAAGAAAGAAACATCCATGTGTACGCATACACGATTGCAATGTTAAATCCTTAAACATTTGATTTTTCCTTGAAATGTTTCCTCATGTTTTTTGTATTTTTACATTGTTTTGTTTTTTAGATTTTTGATAGTTTTGGAAAGGTGGGACCAACAAAGTCACTTTACATGATAAGAT
Organism: Taxus wallichiana var. yunnanensis; assembly: GCA_018340775.1. Taxonomy (NCBI): domain Eukaryota; kingdom Viridiplantae; phylum Streptophyta; class Pinopsida; order Cupressales; family Taxaceae; genus Taxus; species Taxus wallichiana. The sequence goes on along the minus strand of CM031234.1, from coordinate 346,549,064 downwards.
CCAACAACAATTTCTGCAAGTTCCTTGATAAGGGAGACTAAGCGTGACTTTGTTTATCAAGCGTAATTTTATCCCCGATCTTAATGATCGTGGTGAGCTCGTACTCAACAAATGAGTGTGATTTGTTTTGAAACATGGGTTTCGTATGCGGGATCTTGAGTTCCCTATCCATAGGTTTATGCACTTTACGCCATACTTGATGGGTGTGTTGATGCGCATTCTTGAAATGTGTTTGATTTTTAACCTTAAGATAGTTTGACTTGTTGGGAGCTTTGGAGCTCTTGGAAGTTTTGACCTAGAGCTTGATAATGAACCTGTTTGGGTTTCTTATAAGCTGACTTGTGAATTTTTGACCTCGAGAAGGAGAAGAAAGTGAATGTTTATGATTGATGATAGGAATGAGAGAAATGATGGTGGGCTTGCCCCGGTCATTGGTAGAAGGATGATGTGATTGATGAAAAGGATACGGTCTAAGGATTGAAGAAGATGGGCTACTGGGAGGTGAGCCATAGATAGAAGACGAAGGGATACTAGGATGTGGCCCAAGAATAGAAGAAGAAGGGCTACTAGGACATGACCCATAGATAGAAGATGAAGGGCTAATAGGATGTGGCCCAAGAATAGAAGAAGAAGGGCTACTAGGATGTGACCCATAGATGTAAGATGATGGGCTACTAGGATGCGGCCCAAGAATAGAAGATGATGGTCTACCCGGGGTGATCCATACCTAGAAGACAAGGGGCTAGTTGGACGTGCCCCAAGAATAGAAGATAGTGGGATACTAAAAAATGTCCCATAAATAGTAGAAGAAGGGCTACTAGAAGGTGACCCACACCTAGACGGAGATGAAGGGCTACTTGGTGTTGACCCCATAAGAGATTGTGATTGAGGAATTATGATAGACAAGGAGTGATTGGGTGATGAGAAGATAGGCCATGGATCAATGTAAGACCTAGGGAGTTTCCTCACTTAATGAAGAATGTGAAGATGGAAGAATAAGAGGAGGATCAAGTTACATTATTTTATGCTCTTCCTCCATGTTTCTTGATAAAAGGAATCAACATTTTTCTCATAATATGCAGCGCATCAAGTCTAAAGAAAATCATTTCTCGTAATATTCTAAAGGAATATCTTCATGTGCCCCTATAAATTCCCATATTGTTTCTTCATTTTGAAAGAGGTCAATCGGTATGATTTTTTGATCGACCACCAGGGGTTGATTGGAAGAAAGAGGTTCACTTGGTGTGGAAGACTTAGAAGATGTTTGATGATGATTGATAGAAGAAGATGAGATGAGAGACGAAGAAGATGTGTAGCTAGATGTCTCAAGAATAGAAGAAGGTGGTGTGGACCTACCTATACGATGGTATATCGTCTATAAACTAGTAGGATTAAGTCCAAAGTCTGTAGATTGCGACACATGGGTCGATTCAGATGTTTGACTCAAAGGACTTTGAGTCACATGAATCTTCAAAGAAGGAAGATTTATTGGGGGTGATTGATGAAGAAGGTCTTGCGAAGAAGGGGAGGACCATGATTCAAGAATCGCACTTGGATGAATAATAACAAGGGTCTTACAAAGAAAGAGAGGACTGCGATTCAAGAATTGTATTAGATGTTTGATTGAGGGATTTGGAGTCGCACGTATCTTCAAAGGAAGAAGACGTCGTTGAGGCAACTGATAAAAGGGGTCCTGCGAAGAAAGGGAGGACCGCGACGTAGGAGTCATATTAGATGACTTAGGAGTCGAATTAGATGAATCCAAATAGTAGTTTGGATCCGAATAGTAGTTTGGATCTGAATCATCAGAAGAGTCAGAGGAAATATTTGGATTGGAATCCTCAGAGGAAGAGGAAATGTTTGGATTAGAATTAGAAGAAGAGTGGGGGGAACTCAAATAATAATTTGGATCAGAAGCATCCAAATCATACCACCGACTATGAGATGAAGGTGGGGAACAAGTTACCCAATGGGACTTCTAGTGTGAAGAACCAAACGAGGTTTAGTCATGATGGACATCCTTTGATGTGAATGCCAAAAATTGAATTCCTTATTGTCGTAAGAATGAGGAACTGCGTGATAATCAGTCATTGTTGGCATCATTTTAATCTCAAATATCTAGGCCTGGATAGTGTGATAAAACTTCTTCAAAGTGAAGAAGGTGCTATGTCCATCTGGGAAGCATAACAACAACCAACTAGACATTTCGTAAGTATGGAGATGCATGTGTGATTTTCCGAAGGGGGTCTAAGGAAAATAAACATCGTGATGACGCAATCTCAATGAGATCAAAAGGGATTGCCCTAGAAAATGATTTATCTAGATGAATAATCACAAGGAACAATCACGCAAGTGTGAAACACAAAGCCAATCAACAAGGAACTACTCCCTATGTAAAATGTGTGTGCAAAATGATAATTCGATGCAAAGATGATCAACACAATGTAAATATTTACGTCAAGCTCAAAATGAACAAGGCATAAATATTAACAAAGGGTAGATGCAACTCCCAATCAAAGGATACCATGACAAGTTCAACAACCAACAAGACCTAAATGTTAAAGGGTGGGGTTTACAAATGTAAGCCAGGTAACCACACCAATTGGACATGTCTATCAAGCTTCATGGAGAAGTGAGATATTAGTGTCAAAGTGGTATTGAAACGACGCAAACAAAGTAAGTGACACCTTTCAAGATTTAGGACAATGTTTGAAATCAAACTAAGTCAAAGTATACTAAGGATGTGTTAAAACGTGGGTAGTGTAACGCCACAATGCGGAAACTTAGATCATGTTTATGAGAAACATGACATAAGTATCTTAATTATGTCGAGACAATGCAAATGAGGTAACATGTCAAAGGGAGATAAAATTATGAATCAATCCTAACTATGATGATGATCCTAATGTGGGTATCAAGATCACAAAGGCTACCAATGATATAAATATGCCTCCGCACACTTTAGATGTTTAACTTACCCAACCGCAAACATGGATGGGCGTAAATGACAAAAAAGTGGCAGAAGCAATCAATTGGTAACACAAAGGTAGTCACCCTTCCTTTGATCAACAAAGTGTCAAAAGAAGGTGAAGGAGGTAGATCAAAATGGGGGTGAAAAATGTTGGCTTTACTTTGGTAGAGTTTCACCTTACCTTAAGGTAAGTGAAGAACTAGGCCAGAGTAACATCACACGTTTCGTGATGAAAATGATGGCTCACAACTCAACATAATTTTTAGAATGGTCAAAGTGGGCTCCTGGCCAAAGTATATTTTCCTAGGTGGTTCTCTCATCCTAGGTGCTACAAAGATTATCCACGAGCGGGATGATTTACCCAAAAGTCACACTGACTAGTTTGGGAGTATCTCAACTTTGCCCCCTTCAAGCACAGTGGGCATCAAATGCATCCAATTGTGTACTTAAAAGGGTCGTGTAGGGACAACTTGTAACTCTATCTCACAAAGGAATTACTAGTCAGATAGGTAGTGCGGAGCACTTCCCATTTTGTCCACAAGGTTCCCTCTTGCGTGGACTACTTTGGGGTTCCTGGAACCACCCCCATTGTTGTAGCTTAAGGCGTTATGCCAAAGGGGTTATGTTCCAGTTGAGCGGAGAGGGATGTACCCTTTTCCGAAACCTGCAATACAATGTTTTGAATATGGTGTGTTTTTTATCTTGCTTAACTTAATGTGGTTTTAAGTAGCACACCATTTGGTAACCTGCAAGAAACATGTGTATTAGTGGGTTTGTGTTTTGTCTTTGACACCTTTCTTTGACAAGCATTAGGTCCTGTAGACAACGAGTTTAGTAATTTTTCATTACAAATTGATATCAAGAAACGCATCTAGCGCGAAATAACAAGCAGAAGTAATGCTTCAACAAACAACTTTAATCGCGAGACAGATTCGCCGCTTCATTGGACAGCCCGCCGTTTTGCCAGGATCCGCCGCTTCTGTCATAATGAGATGAACTGAATGCAACCTGGAGGTGGTTGGAGTAGATTTGGCTTCCCCCTCTCTCTTTCCTCTCTCATTCTTTCTATATATTGTAAAGAGGAGCTTCTTTTCAAAGGTCGAACATTTTCTGTTTTGCTCCTCCCTTCTTCTCCTATCAGGTGAATTTGTGGAGTTCGAACCTCTCATTTGAAACTGTAATACGACTCTGCCTCTTGGCATTCTGCAGTGTATTGTATCAATCTTTGGAGCAAGTAATACATGTCTGTGGATGATTCTCAACCCTCTCTGTGTTCATTTTGCATCCTCCTGGTCTTTCACTATAAGTTTTGTTATCTGTGCATGATCTTATATCACATTTGAATGGTCTGTGTTCACTGGCAAAATAGGTGTTCTTCATTCCTCGGTGCATCACCTCTATTAGCTTAGATTTATTTTATGCATCTTCTTACCTTGTCTCCTTGGCAGATTAGATTAGGTTTTGAGAAAACCCTCTGCATATTTCGTGTGCATCTGAACAGAGGAATAGGAACCAACCTTCTCTGGAGATTCCTTTCTCATTTTACAGGTCCCACACCTGGAGAAAGGATTCAATGTTGTGCAATCACACTGGATGCCTGAGTGATCAACCTAGAAGCCTGATCTGCATCTAGGGGTGTCTTTGTGATTTTGCATCAACAGGCGCGAAGGAAGAGCATACGCAGTGTGAAAATTCTTACTAAATCACATAAAATTACTTTATCTTTTAAAACAAATGTTTTTAACATATGATACAAAGTTGTGCAAGTGTTTTGATCTCTAAGATCGCTTTTGAAGGCACGGGGAGAGGGCATACACACTTTACAAACCTTGATCAAGCTAATAAATAAAACACTTAACTAAGTTAGTCAAAAATAAAACCAAAATAACCTGCAAATAACTTATTAGTGCTACAAAAAATACTTCAAAGTGTTAGAATGGCCAAGAAAACACTTTTTGAACTTTAAGATACGTTAGAAAATGACTATTTACAGTTTATTGTCGGTTTATTTAGTGGAGCTCATTTCCAAGAGAAAATACCTACTTTGGGCGAAATTACAATCAAAGACACCATAGCCTTAATTATCTTCAATAGTCACAGATTCCCGAGATCCTTTATGCTCGATTGATTTGAATGTCATGTTCCAAAGCTCCCATTTTAGCACGGTTGGGAGGATGTAGGTTGTGGAATTTTGCTTTACACTTGCCAATTTCATTTCTTGAAAGTTTCTAAAGAATTTTCACCGAACCTATTTTGTGTGTCACTGCGAATGTTGTCCATGAAACCATGTTTTTCTGATGCATTATGTGAAATAGTTCAGGTGCCTTGTGTAAGGTTCCATGTTTTACATACATGTCAAATACAACATTTACAACTACATCATCTGAAAAAATTCCTCTATCTTTTATGCTTTGATGGATGTCCATACATATTCAAGAGCTCGTATTTTGTACAGCACAGTCGAAAACGCAGTTTTCTTTTGCCATGTATATCTATTTTTTTCCTTCTCTTTGTTGGGTCAACTTGATGCATGACTCAAACAGATTTTTCCACATTTTTGTTTCCCATTGATAGTCGTTTGATTTAAAAATATTTTAATCTCTACCATACATGTTAAAAATTGTGTTAGAGAGGTCAATTGTAAATGCCTCCGGCATAAAAATATAAGTACATCGTCAATCGATATAACATACGTTCAAACGATTTCTATATTAGCCTTCGAGGCTCCTATGAAGTCAATTACCTACCATAATGGTTGATTTATGAAGCCATGCTCGACCTTCCATCTCCTCCTATTTGACTTCATAATCTTAATTTTTTTCAAAAAAAAATTTGATTTTGTGTGCAAGTATTTCTACAATTTTAGCTAAATTTAAAGCAAGAAACTACCACCTAGAAATAGCTTCCTAACCTAGCTAGAAATGAGAAATGTACACCATCATGATGAAGAAATGAGCAAGTCCTACCCTTAACATTAATAACTTTGAAATGATCAAAACATAATGTAAATTAATGAACTCTATTCTCCTTAATTGCCTAATTTAACATTAAAATGGACCTAAGTAGTCCAATGGCAATCAAATTATATTTGCTTGCTTTGATCCTTCAATGGATGCTTGGGTGTGAGGCTTAGCTCTTCAAGAATGGAGGATGGAGATCTCAAGAATGACAAAAGGCTATTAGTATGAAACTATGTGCTTTCTTTTGTCTCTTGAGAGATTTAGGTGTAAGTGTAGAAGTAGAGGGAGGGTTGTTTATATAGCCCAAAGGATAAAGGATTCAACACATCCTCATGAATGTGGGACTAATGGAGATGTAGAGTTAGTTATGGATAAGGGGGGTTTAGATGGGGTTGAGTTAACTTTAGGAGGATTTAGTTTGTCCTCTAGTGGCTCATGTGGATAAAGGGAGTGTATTAATTAATCAAGATGATTAATTAATACATGTGCAAGCTTTTATAACCTTTTAGATGGATTTTAGTGTGATTTGGACCATTAGGAGGGAGTTAAACCAATTGAATAGTGATTTATTGATTTAATGAGAAGAGAGGCTAATTAATTAATAATAATTAATTAGACTAGATAGAAGGTGTTGATTAACTAAGGGTTGTTAATTAGGGTATGCGTTGGACATGCGGCTTAATTTTTTAGTGTAATGTAATCAATTAACGACAATGGAAGAGAAGATGAGCGCTATTGACAATATGTCGTCAATTTGTGGAAAAGGAGATAATTAGCGCAATTTAAGTATTTAAATTGCTCGGCGTAATTATAGGTGTCTGAGATTTAATTCCTTTGAATATATACTATCCAAAGTAAAATGTGTCATTATGAAATTTCACATCTTATTAATCTAATAGATGATAGTTTACGGGATGAGTAGGTTTGCTTTCTCAATCTTCCCCTATTCCAATGTGGGTTCATAATTTTCATATATATACCTACTTAGCCTAACTCAAATATACCTTGTAATTGTATATATAACTCTAAAACGTTTATTTATATTGTTATTATGTAACAACCATTATTACATTTACTCAAACATTTGGTCAATATTTCAATGTCTAAATATCAAAATTGGGGATTTAGAGCTTGATAAATGTGGAAATGGATGTTTTGACATGTAAAATGTCTCTGCATGTTCCTTGAAACCCTCACATAAATTTTTGTCACTTTTTGGTTAAGTGAGCTAGAAGGTTTCAGGAGTCTCGGGAGGGTTAAGAAGCCCAAATTATAGTCAACGGAAAGGTCTCAAAGTTTTCTTCATGATAGTATGGTTTAGGGAAGATTCTATGAGATTATGAATGGTTTTGGGAATGCTTTCTGTCTATGTGCTTTTTGAGGAAAATGTGTGTGTGATCATTAAATAAGGGTTAACTTTTGAGAATTTTTTTAGGAACTTCGGGTGGTGTTGGGGACTCAAATCATAGTCATTAGAAATATTACATGGTCTAATACACAATGGAATATGTAAGATAAGGTTCTGGGAACATAAAAAGTGGAAACCTTCTCAAAACGAGGCATGATGGTATTTCGGAAAATAGAATTTGTACTAAAGGTTTCAGGCTTCTCGGAAGAGTCAATAGCCTAACAAAGAGCTAAGTTAAAGCATATTGAACCCCCTTCATGACCCAAGTGTTAGTTTGGTTCATACTTGCCTCAAAATCCTATGGTGGCTCAGCTCACTAGTGCGCATTCCTAGGAAAAAATTATAAGTTAACTAAAAAATCATGAATAAATCATTTAAAAAGTTTCTAAAATTATTTAATTGGATTCATTGACTCGATTCCATTCAAATTCATATATTATACACCCCATAAAGATTAAGTGTTGGTCTCAGACAAATAACAACACTTCACGTTTTAATTCTTTGTTGACATGATGATGTCATCAACTTAAGTGCACTTGGTGCACTTTGGGAGTTTTATGGCCTTTCGGGATTTGATCACAAGTTTTTAAACTCGAATTTGAAATCCCACCATCCAAAATGTGCCCTCCTCCCATTAATGGATGAAAAGATAAAAAAGTAATGAAACAAATGACAAATTGAAAAGGTTACGCATGTTGTGGATCCCACTCCTTTTCCCTTGGCACAATTTTGAAGCCCCATTGCATTTGGTATGATTTTGAGGTGCAATTACACCACCAAAGTGTGCCTAGCCATGATTTAGGCACATTTTTGAGGTGGAGATTGCAAAGTGGGCGCATTTTCCACTTTACATTTGCAAAACCAAACTCCACCTCTATTCTAAGTTGTTTTTGAAACTCCACTTCCCTCCAAAAGTATAAATCCAAAAAATAGGTAAATTACAACACATGAAACCACTTAAAAGCTTGCTTTTCTTCCTCATATGTCCACAAAATAGTTGTGTGTCCTAGCTCTATCATACCTTATTTTGCTCATATCTCATGATCCCTTGATCAAATCACTCTAAAATTTTATGATTGTCCTCCTAAAAAAGCCTCGAAGTCGATATGAAGAGTATGGAATATGGCGGAGTTGATTATTTTATATGATCACTTGAATATTGCAGTTGTTGAAAGCGTATTTTGCAAAACCACTCAAAACTTGATCTGATCATTGCTTGAAAACCACATGAAGGAAACCTTTGAAACTTTTCCAATGATATATCCTTGCAAAAACCTTTGTTTTCATATATCATTCATTTTCTAAAGTGGGAAAATTCATGATATGTGCGTAAATCCATGTTTGGCTTGTGAAACTACTCTAAGACCCTCTTTGCATTGAAAATTGTTTTGTCATTTCCTTCAAAAACATGTGAGAGATATTCCTCAAATTCGGAGAAAATTTTCCCATCAAAAATACCTCTCTAATGAATCAACAATAAATTAATTTAGTTTTATATTGCTACCATAACGAAGAACTGAATTTTTAGTCCACACTCCATTAAAAACCATTTTCAAGCTTACCTTGCAACTAGAAACTGCTTCTTCATTTCTTGTCATTTCTGATGAGGGATCATCACTAAATTTAAAGCATCTCTTATTCTCATAAATAACTTTCCAAAAAATAAATTCCCATCTGATTTGGATTTGTTTTTCCCCTAAAATGGTCTCAACAAGAATTCAGCCTATAAAGCGATTGAACGCCATCAAAATCTTGAATTATTGTAAATCAACTCGAAATTCCATTTTCTTGTCCCTCCGAGCTCCACCATCATTTTGAATTCTATGATTCCACCAAATCACAAGATGAAATTCCATTACTAAATTTACGATCCCATCTCGGTCTTGGTTTCCAAATATGTGGATATTCAAGATAATAATGTTAAAAATAGATTTTGCTAACTAGATTAAGAGTGGACAACAGGATTATTAAGAATGTAAAATTTAGTTGAATCAATCGAACACTTTCATGATGGGAACCATAGTCTTGGTGTATTCTCGATCTCCTCACCATTCTCCATTAAAAATACATGACAAGGAATGCTATTATTCTTCATAAAGACATTGTTCATCTATTCATTATTTAGTTCCATCTCACAAAGAGGAAGTGTTTCTAATTCAAAAGATTTCTATGTTGCCATGAGGATTCTCATGAATATTTAACACCATTATTCCCAAGAGAGGTCATCGTTACCGATTCTAGGGTATGCATGGTGTGAGTGAATTCTTCATGATGATTGCAAGTTGAGTATTCAAAAAAATATTATAAGTATTCAACAAATTTGTAGACAACTTTTTAAATATTGAAGGTGACATATATTGTCCGTATAAAAAATGTACAAAAATATATAACTGCGTAGTAAAGACCTCAAATAATTTAAAGAAATATGTATACATTATTTGTGAAAAAATGTCGAAGATGTATGATAAAAGCCAACTACTTATCTTCTCTTAGAAATCACAATAATAAATTACCATATAAGCTAACAAACTCAATAGAGAGTGAACCTTATAACAATGGGGCGATGCCATAATAGAATAGGTCCTCCTATTAACATAATGGATGATTTGTTGTAGAATGAGAATGTTCACTCACTTTTCCTTTATTTTTCCTCTTTTATGACTTTGTGATTCAAACATTAAATTCCTTCAAATTCCTTTAAATACATCCATTTTTTCTCAAATTTAAATGTCCTTTAAATACATTTGAAAGTGCATCTTGAATATATGTCTTAACCACACATTATTTGGAAAGATACACGATGTCTATGACAACATCACGAGAGAAAAATTTGACAACATGAAAGGCCTACATGCCAAAATAATGTTGATATCTCCAGTCGATTCACGGAGAAATGGTTCTATGGGGTTAATGAACAACGACCGCAATTGGCGTAAACATCTCTGCATTGATTTGAAAAAATCATCAGTAGCAAATTCATGACCCAAGTGTTAGATCGGTTCATACTTGTCTCAAAATCCTATGGCGGCTTAGCTCACTAATGCGCATTCCTAGGAAAAAGTTATAAGTTAACTAAAAATCATGACTAACAAATTTATTTTTTTTCTAAAATTATTTAATTGGATTCATTGGCTCGATTCCATTCAAACTCATATATTATACACCCTATAAAGATTAAGTGTTGGTCTCAGATAAAAAACAACACTTTGCGTTCTAATTCTTTGTTGACATGATGATGTCATCAACTTAAGTGCACTTTGGGAGCTTGACGGCCTTTCGGATTGCATTGCAAGTTTTTAAACTCGAATTTGAAATCCCACCATCCAAAATGTGCCCTCCTCCCATTGATGGATAAAAAGATAAAAAAGTAATGAAACAAACGACAAATTGAAAAGGTTATGCATGTTGTGGGTCCCACCCCTTCTCCCTTGGCACACTTTTGAAGCCCCATTGCACTTGGTACAATTTGGAGGTGCAATTACACCACCAAAGTGTGCCCAAGATTGATTTAGGAACATTTTTGAGGTAGAGATTGCAAAGTGGGTGCATTTTCCACTTTACATTTGCAAAACCAAACTCCACCTCTACTATAAGTTGTTTTGAAACTCCGCCCTCAAAAGTATAAATCCAAAAATAGGTACATTACAACACATGAAACAACTTAAAATCTTATTTTTCTTCCTCATATGTCTACAAAATAGTTGTGTGCCCTAGCTCTCTCATACCTTGTTTTGCTCATATCTCATGATCCCTTGGTCAAATCACTCTAAAATTTTAAGCGCGTCCTCCTAAAGAAGCCTAAAATTTGATATGAAGAGTATGGAATATGGTGGAGTGGATTATTTTATACGATCACTTGAATATTGCAGTTGTTGAAACCCTATTTTGTAAAACCACTCAAAACTTGATCTGATCATTGCTTGAAAACCACACGAAGGAAACCTTTGAAAATTTTCCACTTTGCTATATCCTTGCAAAACCTTTGTTTTCATATATCATTCATTTGCTAAAGTGGGAAAATGCATGAGATATGCGTAAATCCATGTTTGTCTTGTGAAACCACTCAAAAACCCTCTTTGCATTGAAAATTGTTTTGTCATTTCCTTGAAAACATGCAAGAGATATTCATCAAATTCGAGAAATTTTCCCATCCAAAATACCTCTCTAATGAATCAAGAATCAATTAAATTAGTTTTATATTGCTCCCATAACGAAGAACTGAATTTTCAGTCCACACTCCATTAAAACTCATTTTCAAGCTTACTTTGCAACTAGAAATTGCTTCTTCATTTCTCGTTGTTTCTGATGAGGGATTGTCACTAAATTTAAAGCATCTCTTCTTCTCATAAATACCTTTCCAAAAATAAATTCCCATCTGATTTGGATTTGTTTTCCCCCTGGAATGGTCTAAACAAGAATTCATCCTATAAAACCATTAAAAATCTTGAATTCTTGTAAATCAACTCAAAATCCCATTTTCTTGTCCCTCCGAGCTCCACCATCATTCTCAAGTCGATGATTCCACCAAATCACAAGATGAAATTCCATTACTACATTTACGATCCCATCTCGGTCTTGGTTTCCAAATACGCGAATATTCGAGATAATAATGTTAAAAATGGATTTTTCTAAATAGAGTGAGAGTGGACAAGAGGATTATTAAGAATGAAAAATTTAGTTGAATCAATCGAACACTTTCATGATGGGAACCATAGTCTTGGTGTATTCTCGATCTTCTCACCATTCTCCATTAAAGAGACATGACAAGGAATGCTCTTATTCTTCATAAAGACATTGTCCATCTAGTCGTTACTTAGTTCCATCTCACAAAGAGGAAGTGTTTCTATTTCAGAAGATTTCTATGTTGTCTGGTGAGGATTCTCATGAATATTTAACACCATTATGTCCAAGAGAGCTCATCGTTACCGATTCTAGGGTATGCATGGTGTGAGTGAATTCTTCATGATGATTGCAAGTTGAGTATTCAACAAATATGTAGACAACCTTTTAAATATTGAAGGTGACATAGATTGTCCATATAAAAATGTGCAAAAATATATAACCTACGTAGTAAAGACCTCAAATAATTTAAGGAAATATGTATACATTATTTGTCAAAATATGTCTAACATGTATAATAAAATCCAACTACTTATCTTCTCTTAGAAATCACAATAATAAATTACCATATAAACTAACAAACTCAATAGATAGTGAACCTTATAACAATAGGGTGATGCCATAATAGAATAGGTCCTCCTATTAACATAATGGATGATTTGTTACGCCGAAAGGCGTTCCTTCAGCTGGGTTCGAGCTGAGGGCTCTCTGACGCATGTCAGAGAGGAGACGGCCGAGATGAGGTCGGTCAGGACGACGTCGATCACGGATGCGATCTGGCCCTCCATGCACTGTACAAGAACTGTTACTTGATAAATATCTGCTGCACGGTTTTTTGCGGTGTACGCTGAAGCATGGCTGCTTTTTCTGTGGGTAGGTTTGGAATTCTGGTTGCCTCCGTGAATGAATAAAACCCTTCGCGTATGGCAGCTAACACAGTTGTTTCTTTTCCTGTCGTGGGCTTTGGTAGGTTTGGGGTTTGCGTGCTTCAGAGGCCTGCATCTACATTCGTCTAAAATAATTCATGGTTGGACTGTTCTTCGACAGTAACCCAGGTGATGCTCTCGATAAGCTGTGGTTTTTTAGTGTGACGGAGCCAGAATTGCTTGCAGAAGGGGGTAACTTGGAAATCCGTATCAAACCAGATCCTGAAAATCTTTTGCGTGGGTAGGTTTGGAATTGGAATTGCTTGCAGAAGGGAGTACTTGTCCAGTTTTTCTATCATGCTACTGAGGCATTATGTGGTTGACATTAATCTTAGAACTCTAGATTTAATAAAAATTAGTACTGTGTTTTATGGAGATATATTTATTTATTGATATTCACTTATATGTTTTGGGGTTTTAATGGCGAGAAAGAGCGACTGAGTTTTTATATGATTCTCGGACGGGTCCGTGGAAAAAGCAGCTCGATAGCTTTGCATTGGGTGAGCCCCCCGGAGCGACAGAAGACTGAGTGGTTTTTTAGTGTGACGGAGCCAGAATTGCTTGCAGAAGGGGGTAACTTGGAAATCCGTATCAAACCAGATCCTGAAAATCTTTTGCGTGGGTAGGTTTGGAATTGGAATTGCTTGCAGAAGGGAGTACTTGTCCAGTTTTTCTATCATGCTACTGAGGCATTATGTGGTTGACATTAATCTTAGAACTCTAGATTTAATAAAAATTAGTACTGGGTTTTATGGAGATATATTTATTTATTGATATTCACTTATATGTTTTGGGGTTTTAATGGCAGTAAACAGGAGCGACTGGAGTTTTTATATGATTCTGGACTGGCCGTGGGAAAAAGCAGCTCTGATAGCTTTGTATTGGGTGAGCCCCTGAGCTGGCGTAAGACCGAGGCATAAATGAGTTTTTAAGGCGAGTTTCGATTTTTTTTGTAGGTTTTTAGTGTCGGTTGTTTTGGGTTTGATTATGAGGTTTGTTTTATTTTGAGTATTTGTTTTCCCCCTGATTTTTTAATGATCTTTTTTGGCCGAAAAAACTTTTTTGAGGTTTCCGGCCACCTGTAACATTTTGAAGGTTTTAAACATGCCTCGTGTGTATGTACCACATAATGTTTATACTACAACCTTGCTAGAGTTATGGGTCGGACTATTTCGAGTGCATTATCGGTTTGTGTTCTAAGTTGCTTTTATGGCATCCCGAGCCTTCACCACAATCCATGCTGCTGTCCATTTTCTGGAAATAAGTCTATCTAATCATGTTCCAATCCTCATGCCTTCCCTAGGAACCTGCTATTCAGGAGCTGGATTTATTCTCGGAAAGTTCGTTGTGCCAACAAGATACTCGAGACAGATCTTGCTATATGCTTGATGGAAAATTTTCTTTTGTTTTTCTTTAGTAATCTTCAAGAGGAAATTCACCTGCACACTGTATTAGCGTATCCTTTGCACATATCTATCTCTTGTTGAACACTTGAAGCAAAGTTGACGAGATTGACTTCAGGAGGAGTGCAAATGAAGAGGACCTTTTGGGGCTTCTTCTATTAAGGTAAGCGGTGGCGAATTGCAGACTTTGTTTTTTCATCCCCTTGTCTTTGCTCAAATTTGTATCGGGCCATAGATATGTTTACTTTTGCTATCTTGCCCAGAATTGCCTTTTTGTGTTCTTAAGGGCAAGCTTGTGGTGGTTTCATGGTTGAGCACCTCTGCAACCTTGCTAGAGTTATGGGTCAAGCTATTTCAGTTGTGCATTATCAGTTTGTGTTCTAAGTTGCTTTTATGGCATCCCAGAGCCTTCACCACAATCCATGCTGCTGTCCATTTTCTGGAAATAAGTCTATCTAATCATGTTCCAATCCTCATCTGGGATGTCCACGTCAACAGTGCCTTCCCTAGGAACCTGCTATTCAGGAGCTGGATTTATTCTCGGAAAGTTCGTTGTGCCAACAAGATACTCGAGACAGATCTTGCTATATGCTTGATGGAAAATTTTCTTTTGTTTTTCTTTAGTAATCTTCAAGAGGAAATTCACCTGCACACTGTATTAGCGTATCCTTTGCACATATCTATCTCTTGTTGAACACTTGAAGCAAAGTTGACGAGATTGACTTCAGGAGGAGTGCAAATGAAGAGGACCTTTTGGGGCTTCTTCTATTAAGGTAAGCGGTGGCGAATTGCAGACTTTGTTTTTTCATCCCCTTGTCTTTGCTCAAATTTGTATCGGGCCATAGATATGTTTACTTTTGCTATCTTGCCCAGAATTGCCTTTTGTGTTCTTAAGGGCAAGCTTGTGGTGGTTTCATGGTTGAGCACCTCTCTGCAACTCTCTAAGTTATGGGTCAAGCTTTTACACCCATTATCGGTTTGTGTCTAAGTTGCTTTTATGGCATCCCGAGACCTTCACCACAATCCATGCTTCTTCTCCATTTTCTGGAAATAAGTCTATCTTTTTCATGTTCATAATCCTCATGTTAGAGGCTTCCACGTCAGTAGTCACCTTCCCTGCCAACCTATTTGGCCTTTATTCTCGGAAAGTTTCGATATGTCAT
The DNA here is from genome assembly GCA_018340775.1 of Taxus wallichiana var. yunnanensis. Taxonomy (NCBI): domain Eukaryota; kingdom Viridiplantae; phylum Streptophyta; class Pinopsida; order Cupressales; family Taxaceae; genus Taxus; species Taxus wallichiana. The sequence continues at coordinate 346,533,613 of CM031234.1, read as the reverse complement.
CATCATCATAATGATTCTTTCAAGAGATCTTAAGAAATTGCTTGATGGAAAATTTTCTTTTGGATTTTTTAGTAATCTTCAAGAAAAATTCACGCACATCAATTAGCGTATCCTTTGCAAATATCTATCTTTGTTGAACACTTGACAGCAAAGGAGAGATTGACTTCGGGAGGAGTGGCAAATGAAAGGACCTTTTGCTGGCTTCTTCCCTTAAGGTACCGGTTTCCAAATGCAAATTTTTTTTTCATCCCCTTGTTTTGCTCAAAAAAAAAAATGCCAAAAAGGCCATAGATATGTTTACTTTATGTTTTCACTTTTGCTATCTTGCCCAAAGGGAAGGCCTTTTTGTGTTCTTAAGGGCAAACGCTTGAAAGTGGTTTCATGGTTGAGCACCCTGCAAGCTCTCGAAACAAAGTAGAGACATTTTCATACAAACATGAGACTTTAAACCAAATCGCAAGGCATGTCCCGATCCAAATACAGTAACCCGATAACTACAAAGGCAACCTTATACTTTCCAAAGCATGATGCGAAAACATGTCGCGCATCCTCCATTCTTCTTCTCTAAGCTTAAACTTGAAAATAGCCTTGAATATATATACATATCTTATTTATAATTTATATTAAGATACTTATTTCATTATATATAGACAAATCATACAAAAAAGCATCCATCTACCATAATCATCATCATCATCATAATGATTCTTTCAAAAGATTGCAAAAAGTTGCTTGGTCCAAAAAGGTACAAAAATGGATTTTATGAAAATAAGAAAAATATTGCCATCAATGCGTAGAGCTCGAGAAAATATATACTTTTAGAGAAGACGACACCTAAAACGGAGCCACAGAATGAAAGTTATGGCACATGCAAGTTTTTGCTGCTACATCTTCCCGGACCCTTTCCAAAAATGGCAAATTTTTTTCCATCCTTGCGATTTTTTCACCAAAAAAAAAAAATGCCAAAAAAGGGAAAAAAAAATATGCACATGTCGGGGGGTCTTCAAAACCCGACACAAAGGGAAGGCGGGTTTCGGAGGCGAAGAAACATCAGGCAGAAACATGTCGGAGGAGCGGATAAACCCGACAGCAAAGAGATGTGTCGGAGGGGTTAGAAAACCGACAGGAAGGACATGTCGGAAGGGTCGCAAAACCCGACACAAACGCAAAGAAAGCACATGTCGGAGGGATCGCAAAACCCGACACAAAGGGATTCGGGTTTCGGGTTTCGGGAAACATGAGACACGAAACATGCAAATCGCAAGGCATGTCCCGATGCTTGAGAGTTCCGCAAACCCGACACACTACAAAGGCAAATCGGGTTTTGGAGTCGGTAACGCATGAGGCGAAAACATGTCGCGGCATCCTCCAAACCCGAGACAAAGGAAAACTTGGAAAATAGCGGCGGAAGCGGGTTTCGGGAAAACGCAAATATCAAACACATGCCGGGGCTTCTTTCAAACCCGATTCAAAATACAATCCGCTATAATGAGATGAGTTAGGTGCGGATATGGAGGTGGTTGGAACAAATTTCGATTTCTTCACTCCTCTTTTTCTTCTATAAAATGTAAGGAGAGGCTCTTTTTCTGTTAGGAGGCTTTCTATCCATTTTGAGATCATGAAAAAAATGGGCTTTTGTGATTGGTGGGATTGCATTACATTTTACCTTTTTCCTGCGAACTCTAAGCTACTATCCTTTACCTTGGCATCATTCTTTTGAACCGCTTCGACCTTCCCTTCCGCTTTTGCTTTTAATGAACCGGACTATCGTGTTCGATTTTCTAGGTGGGGGCGTAGCTTTCGGTTTGGTTGTTTGTTTTGGTGTTTTCTTTCACATTCTTCGTTGATCGTTGCATTTGTCGTGCAGCACATCCATTCTCCTCTAGTTGTTGCATTGCAACCATGGACACAACTTTAACAGAAGGAGGTATTGCGCGCCTAATGTCCGGTTGCTCGGACACGGGTTCCACGTTCCAGCTCCTCAACATATCTCCTGTGCGGTCTCTGTTGAACAGTTGCACCCAGCATCGAGTTGACCTTTCTGATGGTATTCACATCCAGAAGGCATTGTTGCCCTCCAAGTTTTCAAAACTAGTTGCAGACAAAACGTTGACAGAAGGCACAATAATTCAGCTGCAAAAAACCGTTTGCAGGATGGTCGACCATGAAATGTAAGTAGCCAATATTTTGACTTCCCTCTCGTCTTTTCTATCTCACACAATGTTTCTTGACATTTTCTTTCCTTGCATTGCATGCGTGCAGGACCGTTTTAATAACCGATATGGATATATCGAAAGAAACATATCCACAAGTTGGTTCTCCTTCCCGGATCCCTAGCCATGTTGTACGGGGCAAACAAGCCTGTGTTGACCACCTTGAGGGTGTGCCCAAAACTTTGTTTCCGCAAACACCGCCTCAAAAGATTTATGCTTCCTCGAGACCAGCATCGAAGGCCATTTTCATAAACGACTTGAACACAACCATGCGTGTTTGGTCCATAGAGGGCAGAGCAGTCGCAAAAAACTCCATGCAGACATATAGTAATGATAACGGCAATGGTTGTTTCTTTGGTTTCGACTTCGTGGATGGCAGAGGTGGTGAAATCCGCGTCTCCTGTTTCAATGAGATTGCAGAAAAGTTCTATGGCACAATAGAAAACGAACAAACGTACACCATCTCTAACGGAAGAATTGGAAAAGCAAAAGAAAAGTTCAACAACCTGAACAGCACACTCGAAATTTTCCTTTCGGCAGCATCTATTGTCCGGCCTCTACATGTCAACGATCAAATCATACCTTTACACCACTTCCACTTTGTCCCCATCAAAGACATACCTGGAAGACCTGCCGGATCTTTTGTTGACATTCTTGGTGTAGTTCTTGTTATTTCTCCACGATCCACCATTCGCAGACGTGATCAGACAGAAACATTCAAGCGAACTGTGCAGGTTGAAGACATGTCCGGATTTAGTGTTTCCATCACTTTGTGGGGTCAACATTCAACTGTGCTTGGAGAAGAGCTAGAAGAATTCCTTTCGATTCCGCAGAAACCAGTTCTTGCTCTTAAAACAGCTCGTATTTCCAGCTTCAACGGAACATCTCTTGATACTATATCCACTACAAAATGGTTTGTTAATCCAATGATTCCTGAAAGCCTCCCTCTGCAGGAATGGATTGCATCTGATGCTTTCAATGTCCTTGCACCATCTATCACAAACAGGGTTCTAGGGCCTCCATCTGCCTTGTCCTCTCCGGCAACAATAGCTCAGGTCCTGCAAATGGGTAACACAGATAAAAATGAATGGGCTACAATTACAGCAAAAATCACAGACATTTCATTGGACAATTTTTATTACTTGGCATGCCCTTTAGTGAAAAATGGTACACAGTGTCGCAAGAAAGTGCAAGAACTGGAAAACGGGTCCTGGTTTTGTGGGAAATGTAATATTCCTATCCAAAAATGCGACTACAAGTATGCACTCCGTGTCACTTTACAAGATAGCACAGGAGAACTTCAATCCGTAACTGCATTTGATGAGACTGCTGAAAATATAATGGGCGTCAAAGCTGAAGACTTGCAGTTTTTAAGCATAGATGATGGTGCAACAACTGAAATTGCAGACCAAGTGATAGGCCACGAATATCAATTTACGCTCTCCATAAAACTTGAAACATACCGTGAGAAGAAGCAATTTAAATGTGTCATTATAAAGTCCCACAAACTTGAAGCTACGGCTTCGCTTCCCTGATTTACGTTTGCGTAACACTATACAGGCTTCACTGCATTTGTGTTCCCCCCTTGTAAAGCTCTCTTGGTCTCTTGATATGCTAGCGCCCTTTCCAATAACTCTTTCTTGTACAGACGAATGTCTAGTTGTTCCTTTTTGCTCTGCTTTTGCTTATGTAAACTCGGGTTCAATGGATATCGATATATATACGTTTTGTTTTGTAAATTTTGTCACACTCTCTATGTTCTTGAATATCAATAATTGGAATTCCTAAGCCTTTTCCTTTAAAAAATAAATACTAGTGATGGTCTTTTATATTGTATGGACATGTTCTTTCCTTCGAACACTTTCCTGTATTCATAACTTTCGTTGAATGAGCTTTATTAGTGCTATGTTCCTTTACATGCAATTTTTGAGCATAGATGATGGTGCATCAACTGAAATTGCAGACCAAAGGCCGCGAATATCAATTTACGCTTTCCATCAAACTTGAAACATACCGTGACAAGAAGCAGTTTAAATGTGTCATTATAAAGTCGCACAAACTTGAAGCTTCGGCTTCCCTTCCCTGAATTACGTTTGCGTAACAATATACAGGCTTCACTACATTTGTGTTCCCCCCTTCTAAAGCTCTCTTGGTCTCTTGATATGCTAGCACCCTTTCCAGTACCTCTTTCTTGCACAAACGAATGTCTAGTTGTTCCTTTTTGCTCTACTTTTGCTTATGTAAACTCGGGTTCAATGGATACCGATATATATACGTTTTTTTTTGTAAATTTTGTCACACTCTCTATGTTCTTGAATATCAATAATTGGAATTCCTAAGCCTTTTCCTTTAAAAATTAAATACTAGTGATGGTCTTTTATATTGTATGGACATGTTCTTTCCTTTGAACACTTTCCTGTATTCATAACTTTCGTTGAATGAGCTTTGTTAGTGCTATGTTCCTTTACTTGCAATATACATGCGCAAAACAACTTTCGTATTCTTTTCCTTTACTCCATGTATGGCTAGATGCACAGTTTTTCCTTTACTTGTCTCATACTTTTGTTCCTGCTGCAAAACGCGTTGCAGGATTCCCCATGTCTGCAGAGCAACGATTAGCTCGACGAAGAGAAATCTACGCCAAAAACAAAGAGCAAATAAATGCGGATCAGCGCCGCCGTTACCATGCTAGAAAAAGCACACATTGTACATCTTTCTTCCCCCTTCCTGCCCCGTACAGGCCCCCAGCACCTGCCCTTCCATCGCCCCATTCTATCTCTCGCGATGCCTCCTCGGCCAACTCCGCAAATGTTATTCTCGCCCCGCCCTCCGCTCCACTTTGCCCTTTCCTTTCGCAAAACACTTCCACCCTTCCCTTCTATGGGGCCCGTGTACCCTGGGATACACAACACTTCCCTTCTCGAGCGACACATTCCTCTTCCCCCCCATCGACCTCGTACTCTCCAATGTCCTCCGCTTTCTCCCTTCCTGTTGATGCTCTGCCGACCTCTTCGCATTCGGTTGTGCTGCCTTCCCCAGCTTCCAATACATGCCAAAACCTTGAAGGGTTTTGGTCTGCTGGAATGTTCCCTTCCGAGCCATCCGCCTCTTCTTCGTCCTCCTTCGCAGATGCACAAAGGCGTTTCCGCAAAAGGCTAGATTCCCTTTCCGCTGCAAGCACATGCACTGTCTGTTTGGAGAATTACCCTGGCATTCAAACTAGGTGTTGTTCAGGATCTATCCTTTGCTCCAGGTGCAGGCTTGAGAAACAAGGACACCGGTTTTCTTCTTGGAACAACATGGACCCTGGCGTCCAGCCATCTGTACTACAATCTTTGACACAAGTTGAAGAAATGTTGATTGCTAGAGTTAACCCAATTCTCCAAGTAACCCATGCACGTGGTGGACAATACAAATACTCTGGGCACACTATAAGCTTCCCCCAAGATATCTCTACCATAGCAAAGTACCTCCCTCGACGGCTCGGCGATTTGGATCTGGTTCTTGTGCAAAAGGCAGGCTCCCACGACACAAAATACGATTTCTATGTTAGTAGATCTCGTGTATGGCAGGCACTTCAATACAAAATTTTGCATGACCCATACTACAAGGATGTTCTTGTTGACAATGAGGCCCTCAACGCTCTTCCCGTACAACAAACAAATATTTCCTCCTCCCTCAATTCCATACCGATGGACATCCCCACCTCTTCAGACGATGTTGCACCCGATTCCGGCGATGATCCTTCTCTCTGCAATTTAATTGACGCCCGCTCTTCTTCTTTCGTCCCTTCTGCCCACAACTCCGGCACCGAAGACGAGCATATCTCACAGTTCCTTCTCTCCCATGATCAAAACATGCCTTTCACCATGCCTTGGCCAGACATGAGTCTTTCTCCCATAAATGAATACACCACTGAGGGTCTATTTTCCATGGCATTCCCAACTTTGTTTCCTAAAGGTAAGGCTATGTTTAGACAACCTCGCATGAAAGAGGTACTTTTACATGAATATGCCCTCCATTTAATCCGTTTCCATGATAACCGCTTCGGTTCCCACCCCCGGTTTCGCTATTTCTTGCTTAACCTCATCATGCGGCATAGGAGCCAATCTACAGCAGCCGTTTTCATGCAACAAAACCTAGAAAATGCCATACCGCCAACTATAGCTGACCTCCGAAAAAAATTGCTTGAAGACCCTGCATATTCGCTTCCGGATACCTTGATGCGGTTTGGAAATAACCTGCGCGGAACCCGCTCCTTTTGGTCCAAATACAGAGGAGAGATATCGGATATGGTTGAACAATTGGGAGCACCTACGTTCTTCTTCACTCTTAGTGCTGCAGATACTAAATGGCCTGATTTGCATAGCTGTATGCCTGGTGTTCCGCCTCCTGATCATCGGTTCGCACAAAGATTTAGAACAAACAACATTATCGACCACCCCCATCGTGTTTCTGCTTACTTGCACCAGAGGTTCACAATATTCCGCGAGGAGGTCCTGCAGAAACACCTTGGAGCCAAGGACTACTGGTACAGGTAAACAAAAATTAAATGCCTCGTCTGCCGGTCTTTTGCTTCTCTTTATTTCTAACTGCCTTTTTCCTCTAGGTACGAATGGCAACATAGAGGCTCTGCACATGTTCACGGTTTCCTTTGGCTTGATGGCGCCCCCAATGTTGACACAATAGATTGGAATGACAATGCTTCTGTTGAAACAACAAGACTGTACTTTGATCAATATGTTTCTGCATGGAACCCTAGAGCTCCTGCATGTAGACCTACATTCTTTCAAAGATCTCTCGAGGATGATCCCTGCTTGCTTTCCTCTTCAGAGGTTCTGGCTTCCAACCCTATGCACGACCTCGAGGAACTTATAAACCGGGTTCAGCGCCACACCAAATGTTCTACACAGACATGTCTCCGAAAAAAAGGTTCCAGAACTATATGTCGTTACAGTGCTCCTTGGGAAACACAGGCTTTTTCTTCCTTGACCATTGATGCCAACAAAAGCGTTAAATACCTTCCTTTCAGGAATGATGACAGATTAAACATTCACAATAAAGCCATGCTAGCTATATGGAGAGCAAACATTGACTGTCAGCCTGTACTATCTCGGCACGCTGTTCTTAAATACATTGCAAAGTATGCCTCTAAAGCAGAGCAACGCTCTGAGACATACCACCAAATGTTGTCTAGGCTTTGTTCGCATGCCAGCCCAGATTTCCCTTCCTCTTTTGCAATACGAAAGATGCTCACAGAAAGTGTTGTTGAACATGACATAAGTGCACAAGAAACTTGTCACTTGCTTCTCAAGCTTCCTCTTGTTGTGTCCAGCCGGCAGACCGTCTATTTAAATGTGGGCAAAAAAATACTTAGGCGCCTTTCTGCATCGGCTACTCCTGAACAAGATACATCACAGCTTCTTGATGCGTACCTTGTCCGCCCACCATCAATGGAGTCCCTTTCCTTATCCAAATTGCTCGAGGGTGGAATTACAGCAAATACCGAAAAAAAGAGAAATGGAAACAACGCACTACGCCAGCAATTGTCCGCGTGTACCCAAGGTTTTCCATCATTCCGCCAACTAATACAGAGGCTTTCCACCTTTTCTGTTGGTCTGAGCTCCTGCTTGCATAAAGCCTTTCCTAACATTCCTTCGTATGTTGGTTCCTCGCCGATGTTGTTACTTCCAATTGCGCTGCTCAAAAGTTCATACAAACCGTGTGGCATATTAGAAGAATAACACGGAACTCCGATACATCTCCGGATGTTTCGTCTCAATCGACATACATGCACTCCAATGCATAAGCGAGAGAATCTATGAATGGCAACTTTTAGCAGGCGTCCGTCCGGGACATTCTGAAGGTCTTGACCATCTGGAAATGCTTGGCCTCCGAGAATATGACTCCCGCTATGTTTGGTCCTCAAACAACGTTCCGGTTCATTTGGTTGACATCGGCCCCTCTTTTGTCGAGAATGGTAGGGCTAATTATTGCCCTGCCCATGCAAATCCATCTAGTTTGCCTTCTTTGTCGACTTTTTCCGATAACCAGCAACTAGCCTTCAGTACAATACTCGACCACTTTTCCTCAACACACAGCCTACCACCCCTTCTTCTCATTATTCAAGGAACTGCAGGAACAGGCAAGTCATTCCTTATCCACTCTCTCCGGTCTGCCTTCTCCTCCCTCGCTACCCCTGCCATTTCACCCCTTCTTTTGCTTGCCCCTACTGGTGTGGCCGCTTTTAACATTTCCGCATCGACCGTTCATTCCAGCCTCCGGATTCCCATTCGTGATTTAAAGCCCCTTGAAGGCCAAGCTTTGACCTCCTTTCAAGACTCTTTAAAACATGTCACATACATTTTGATTGATGAAATGAGCTTCATTGGTCCTAAACTACTTGCAAAAATTGACTTACGCCTGCGTGAGGCCTTCCCGCACTTCCGTACTTCCCCTTCTAAATAGATCAATGATTCTTGTTGAGACCTTGGTCAACTTCCACCCGTTATGGACATTCCGCTATATGCCGAGAATTCCTACGGTGGATCCCTTTATGCGAAATTTCTAAATTCAATCTCGTTAACGCCTATATTCCGACAACAAGGCTCTGCTCCGTCTCAAATTTCCTTTCGCAATTTGCTTCTCAACATCCGAAATGGTGTGGCCACCCTTCCAGATTGGGAGACTTTGATGTCTCGCACCGACTCTTGCCTCTCGCAACAAGAACTTCTATACTTCCACAATGCCCCCCACCTCTTCTCAACAAATATTCTTGTTAAAAACACAATTTACAAATGCTGAAGGAACTCAATTCTCCAGTTGCCTTGTCCATTGCTCTGAATACAAGAAGAAGTGACTACAATGATCCTGATGACGACCAACTAGAACAAATAGTGCTCCTTTGCAAAGACCAAAAAATCATGCTCACTGCTAATTTATGGATTGCTACCGGGCTTGTTAATGGCGCAACTGGCACTGTCGTTGACATTGTTTATTCCCCTTCCTCGGCTCCACCTTCTTTGCCTTCTTTTGTAATTGTCGACTTTGAACGCTATTCCGGTCCACCGTGGAATCCGTCAAATCCCACCCACATCCCCATTCCCCCCATTTCAAGAGGTTCCCGTACACAACTGCCTTTAAAAATGGCCTGGGGGTTATCGATTCACAAAGCCCAAGGACTCACCCTTAGTCATGCCACCATAGACATTGGATCCACTGAGAGACCAGGCCTTACTTTTACTGCTCTTTCGCGCGTCCCCTCCTTGGAAAAGATTCGTATCTCCCCAGCTTTCTCGTTTGACCGCTACTCAAGAATTTCTTCAGCCTCCCTCCTGCAATTCCGAAAACAAGAAGAGCTTCGCCTCCAATCCCTACCACCGTCCCCTATAACCTTCGCCGTCTCAAACAGCCCGCCCCCGTAAAATCCTCCGCTCATAGCATTCTCGCCTTCTCCTTTTCACCTTTTTCTCGGTACTTCCCCTCCACTTCCTCTTCTGCATCTAACAACTATGTAAATATTTGGCTTGTTATACTATATAATTTTAGCTTCTTCACCGCTCTGTTGTATATTTTTCCTCTCCGGCCCGACACCAGGGCAAATCGCGACAACCATGTGGAAAGAGGAGTCGGATAAACAAGGAACGAATACATGTCGGGGGTTTTCCAAAACCCGACAGCAAAGGAATCGGGTTTCCGGGACGCGAATGCAATTCGGGTTTCCATGGCGCAGAAGCATGTCGGGTGGCTTTCAAAACCCGACAACAAAAGAAATGCCGGAAGGGTTAAAAAACCCGACGCACAAAGAAACGCGGGTTTAAGCGGCGGAAAAACATATCGGGCGAACAACAAAGGAAAACATGTCGGTGTTTCTTCCAAACCCGACAAAGGAGAAATGTGTCGGGAGGTCTCCAAAACCCGACGCACCAAGCAAATCGGGTTTTCGGGTCGGAAACGCATGAAAAGGGAGCATGTCGTGAGCCCACCAAAACCCGACACCAAAGGAGCATGTCGCAAGGGTTCCAAATCCCGACGCAAGGCAATCCGGGTTTCGTGAGCGGAACAACATGGCGCATCGAATACATGTCGGGAGGTCTTCAAAACCCGACAGCAAGGGAATTCGGGTTTCCGGGGCGGGAAGACATGGCGGAGGAGCATGCAGGGAAAACATGATGCGCCACCGCCCAAACCCGATGCACATGCGAGCCATACCTCCGAACCCGAAAACAAGGGAAAACTTGGAAAATGCAGCGGAACCGGAAGTCGGGAATACACGAACAACAAGCATATGACGGGACTTCTTTCAAACCCGGTTCAAAAAATATAGTTCGCCATTTTTCGGTGGTTGGGGTTCTTACCTACCGCCACAATGAGGAGTTAAGTGCAGTTCCGGAGGTAGTTGGGGAAGCTTCGAATCCTTCTCCTCTCTCATTGTCTTCATATAAATGTAAGGAGAGGCTGTTTTAAAAAAGGCTGGACATTCTTGTTTTGGCCCCTCCCTTCTTCTCTTTGGCAGGTGGAGTTGTGGAGCTCAAACCTCCCATTCGAAACTGTAATGCAGCTTTGCCTCTTGGCATTTTGCAGCTTTATCAGATCAACCTTTGAAGCAAATAAATGCATGTCTGTGGATGATTCTCAACCCTCTATGTGTTTCATTTTGCATCCTTCTGATCTTTCACTGTGAATATGTTTATCTGTGCATGATATTGCATTGCATTTCTGTGGTCTGTGTTTAATTGGCAAAACATATGTTCTTCATTCCTCGGTGCATCACATCCTTAGCTTAGGTTTATTTTTATGCATTTTTCTCTCCCTGTCTCCTTGGTAGTTAGATTAGGTTTTTTGGGCTAAACCTCTGCGTTTTATTGGTGCATCTGGACAGAGGAATAGGAGCCGGCCTTCATCCGGAGAGCTTTTCCGATTTCGCAAGGTCCCACACTTGGGAAAAGTTCCATGTTGTGCAATCGCACTGGGAGTCTCAAACGATCGCGTTGCGGAGTCCCGGGGGTCCTGCTTTTCGACACCAACACGCTCCTCATTACTCCTTTCATTCTCGCAAATGTTCTCCTTTTTTAATGCATTGTTCTCTTGTTTTTTCTTCTCTTCATTTCATACAATTCTTAGTTTCCTCTTTACCAATCAAATTTAGATGTCCGAAAGTCCATCTTGAATATATGTGTTAACCGCACATTAGTTGGAAAGATACACGATGTCTATGACTTAGAAAACTTTGACAACATTAATTGACAACATTACTGGCCAAAATAATGTTGATATCCCCGGTCAATTCACGTACGAATGGTTATGTGGGGTTAATGAACAGCGACAGTAATTGACAGAAACATCTCCGCAAAGTCTTGTGGAGTTATTTGTATAAAATAGGCGGTCGACGGCGAAATCGTTACCTACGTCAAAATTGTGTTTTCCAAATAAAATATACGTCGTCACCTGGTAAGCGCATACGTTCAACCGATTGCTATGTTAGCTTGCTTGAGGCTCCTAATGAAGTCAATTACCTACCATAATTGTTGATTTATGAAGCCATGCTCAGCCTTCCGTCTCCTCCTATTTGACATCATAATCTCACCTTTTTTTCCTTAAAAATTGAATTTGATTGAATTCCTTCGAATATTTACTAGCCAAAGTTAAATATGTCTTTTGAATGCATTTTATACCAAAAAAAACAATAATTCTATAATATAAATCTAATCAATCATAATCCATGTGTTATAGGAGTGATGTCATAATTGAATTTCATGTCTTACTAATATAATAGGTGATTGGTTACAAGATGAGTATGTTTGTTTTTTCAAGCTCCCCTTGTTCCTATGCGGGTTCATAATTTTCATATATATACCTTCTTAGTCTAACTCGGATATACATCTCAATTGTATATATAACTCTAAAACCTTTGTTTATATTGTTAATATGCAATAACCATTATTACATTTACTTAAACATTTGGTCAATATTTCAATTTCCAAATATCAAAATATCTCCGCATTGATTTTGCAAATTCTTGTGGAGTTCTTAGTATAAAATAGGCGATTAAATGATGACCAACTAAATAAAATATAAGTACGTCGTCACCTACGTCAGAATTGTGTTTCCCACGTCAACTGCCAACTAAATAAAATGTAAGTACGTCGTCACCTGTTAACGCATACGCTCAACTGCCAACTAAATAAAATATATTTCCCTGTTTGAGGCTCCTAATGAAGTCAATTACCTACTATAATTGTTGATTTATGAAGCCGTGCTCGACCTTCCGTCTCCTCCTATTTGACATCATAATCTCAATTTTATTTTTTTGTTAAAAAAATGAATTTGATTGAATTCCTTTGAATATGTACTAGCCAAAGTTAACTATGTCATTTGAATGTATTTTATACAAAAACAATAATTCTATAATATAAATTGAATCAATCATAATCCATGTGTTAAAGGAGTGATGTCATTATGAAATTTCACGTCTTATTAATTATATAATAGATGATTGGTTACAAGATGAGTATGTTTGCTTTCTCAATCTCCTCTATTCCTAAGTGGGTTCACAATTTTCATATATATACCTTCCTAGCCTAACTCGAGATATGCCTGCATGATTGTATATATAAGTCTAAAACGTTTATTTATATTATTAATATGCAACAACCATTATTACATTTACTCAAACATTTGGTCAATATTTCAATGTCTAAATATCAAAATTGGGGATTTAAAGCTTGATAAATGTGGAAATGGATGTATTGGCATGTAAAATGTCTCTGCATGTTACTTGACAACCTCACTGAAATTTTTGTCACTTTTTGGTCAAGTGGGCTAGAAGGTTTTGGGAGTCTCAGGAGGGTTCAGAAGCCCAAATTATAGTCAACGGAAAGGTCTCGAAGTTTTCTTCATGATAGCATGGTTTACGGAAGATTCTATGAGATTATGAATTGCTTTGGGAATGCTTTATGTCTATGTGCTTTTTGAGGAAAATGTTAAAGAAGGGTTAACTTCGAGAAAAGTTTCAGAACTCTAGGTGGTGTTGGGGACTCAAATCACAAGAATGGAAATATTACACGGTCTAATACACAATGGAATATGTAAGATAAGGTTCTCCGGGAACATAAAAAGTAGAAACCTTCCCAAAATCGAGGCACAATGGTCTTTTTAGACAATAGAACTTGTACTAAAGGTTTCATGCATCTTAGGAAGAGTCAAGATCCTACCAAAGAGCTAAGTTGAAGCACATTGAACCCCCTTCATGACCCAAGAGTTAGTTCGGTTCATATTTGTCTCAAATTCCTATAATGCGGCTCACTCACTAGTGCGCATTCCTAGGAAAAAGTTATACGTTAACTAAAAAATCGTGAATAACTCATTTAAAAAGCTTTTAAAATTATTTAATTGGATTCATTGGCTCGATTCCATTCAAATTCATATATTATACTCCCCATAAAGATTAAGTGTTGGTCTCAGACAAAAACCAACACTTTGCATTCTAATTCTTTGTTGACATGATGATGTCATCAACTTAAGTGCACTTGGTGCACTTTGGGAGCTTGACGGCCTTTCGGGATTGCATCGCAAGTTTTTAAACTCGAATTTGAAATCCCACCATCCAAAATGTGCCCTTCTCCCATTGATGAATGAAAAGATAAAAAATTAATGAAACAAACGACAAATTGAAAAGGTTACGCATGTTGTGGGTCCCACCCCTTCTCCCTTGGCACACTTTTGAAGCCCCATTGCACTTGGTACAATTTGGAGGTGCAATTCCACCGCCAAAGTGTGCCTAGCCATGAGTTAGGCACATTTTTGAGGTGGAGATTGCAAAGTGGGCGCATTTTCCACTTAACATTTGCAAAACCAAACTCCACCTCTATTATAAGTTGTTTTTGAAACTCCATTCACCTCCAAAAGTATAAATCCAAAAAATAGGTAAATTACAACACATGAAACCACTTAAAAGCTTGCTTTTCTTCCTGCTATGTCCACAAAATAGTTGGGTGCCCTAGCTCTCTCATACCTTGTTTTGCTTATATCTCATGATCCCTTGGTCAAATCACTCTAAAATTTTAAGCGCGTCCTCCTTAAAAAGCCTCGAAGTCGATATAAAGAGTATGGAATATGGTGGAAGTGGATTATTTTATACAATCACCTGAATATTGCAGCTGTTGAAACCCTATTTTGCAAAACCACTCAAAACTTGATCTGATCATTGCTTGAAAACCACACGAAGGAAGCCTTTGAAACTTTTCCAATGATATATCCTTGCAAAAACCTTTGTTTTCATATATCATTCATTTGCTAAAGTGGCAAAATGCTTGAGATATGCATAAATCCATGTTTGACTTGTGAAACCACTAAAAACCCTCTTTGCATTGAAAATTGTTTTGTCATTTCCTTCAAAAACATTTGAGAGATATTCCTCAATTTCGGAGCAAATTTTCACATCCAAAATACCTCTCTAATGAATCAAGAATCAATTAATTTGGTTTTACATTGCTCCCATAACGAAGAACTGAATTTTCAGTCGACACTCCATTAAAACCCATTTTCACGCTTACCTTGCAACTAAAACCTGCTTCTTCATTTCACGCCGCTTCGATGAGGGATCGTCACTAAATTTGAAGCATCTCTTCTTCTCGAAATACCTTTCCGTAAAATAAATTTCCGTCTGATTTGGATTTGTTTTTCCCCTAGATGGTCTCAACAAGAATTCAACCTATAAAACCATTAAAAATCTTGAATTCTTGTAAATCAACTCGAAATCCCATTTTCTTATCCCTCTGAGCTCCACCATCATTGTCAAGTCTATGATACCACCAAGTCACAAGATGAAATTCCATTACTACATTTACGATCCCATCTCGGTCTTGGTTTCTAAATACACGGATATTCGAGATAATAATTTTAAAAATGGATTTTACTAAATAGAGTGAGAGTGGACTACAGGATTATTAAGAATAGAAAATTTAGTTGAATCAATCGAACACTTTCATGATGGGAATCATAGTCTTGGTGTATTCTAGATCTCCTCCCCATTCTCCATTAAAGAGACATGACAAGGAATGCTCTTACTCTTCATAAAGACATTGTCCATCTAGTTGTTACTTAGTTCCATCTTACAAAGAGGAAGTGTTTCTATTTCGTAAGATTTCTATGTTGCTTATGAGATTCTCATGAATATTTAACACCATTATGTCCAAGAGAGCTCATCGTTACTCGATTCTAGGGTATGCATGGTGTGAGTGAATTCTTCATGATGATTGCAAGTTCGGTATTCAACAAATATGTAGACAACTTTTTAAATATTGAATGCGACATAGATTGTCCATATAAAAAATGCGCAAAAATATATAACCTTCGTAGTAAAGACCTCAAATAATTTAAAGAAATATGTATACATTATTTGTGAAAATATGTCTAAGATGTATAATAAAAGCCAACTACTTATATTCTCTTAGAAATCACAATAATAAATTACTATATAAGCTAACAAACTCAATAAATAGTGAACCTCAGTGATGCCATGGTATAGATCCTCCTATTAACATAATAGATAATTTGTTGTAGAATGAGAATGTTCACTCGCTTTTCCTTTATTTTTCCTCCAAACATTAAATTCCATCGAATTCCTTTAAATACATCCTTTAAAAACCTACTGGCCAAAATTCCTTTAAATACATGCATTTTCTTCTCAAATTTAGATGTCCGAAAGTCCATCTTGAATATATGTGTTAACCGCACATTAGTTGGAAAGATACACGATGTCTATGACTTAGAAAACTTTGACAACATTAAAGGCCAAAATAATGTTGATATCCCCGGTCAATTCACGTACGAATGGTTCTGTGGGGTTAATGAACAGCGACAGTAATTGACAGAAACATCTCCGCAAAGTCTTGTGGAGTTATTTGTATAAAATAGGCGGTCGACGGCGAAATCGTTACCTACGTCAAAATTGTGTTTTCCAAATAAAATATACGTCGTCACCTGGTAAGCGCATACGTTCAACCGATTGCTATATTAGCTTGCTTGAGGCTCCTAATGAAGTCAATTACCTACCATAATGGTTTATTTATGCAGCCATGCTCGGCCTTCCGTATCCTCCTATTTGACATCATAATCTCACTTTTTTTTCCAAAAAAAATGAATTTGATTGAATATCTCTTTTGAATGCATTTTATATCAAATATAATAATAATGCTATAATATAAATCTAATCAATAATAATCCACGTGTTAAAGGAGTGACATCATAATGGAATTTCACATCTTACTAATATAATAGGTGATTGGTTACAGGATGAGAATGTTTGTTTTCTCAAGTTCCCCTATTCCTATGTGGGTTCATAATTTTCATATATATACCTTTTTAGCCTAACTCAGATATACCTCTCAATTGTATATATAACTCTAAAACCTTTGTTTATATTGTTAATATGCAATAACCATTATTACATTTACTCAAATATTTGGTCAATATTTCAATGTCTAAATATCAAATTTGGGTATTTAGAGCTTGATAAATGTGGAAATGGATGTATTGGCATGTAAAATGTCTCTGCATGTTACTTGACAAACTCACTAAATTTTTGTCACTTTTTTGTCAAGTGGATTAGAAGGTTTTGAGAGTCTCGGGTGGGTTCAAAAGCCCAAATTTTAGTCAACGGAAAGGTCTCGAAGTTTTCTTCATGACATTGTGGTTTAGGGAAGATTCTATGGGATTATGAATGGTTTTGGGAATGCTTTCTCTCTGTGTGCTTTTTGAGGAAAATGTGTGTGTGATCATTAAAGAAGGGCCAACTTCGAGAAAGGTTTAAGGAACTCGTGTGGTGTTGGGAACTCAAAATCATAGTCATTGGAAATAACATACGATCTTATACACAATGGAATATGTAAGATAAGGTTCTAGGAACATAAAAAGTGGAAACCTTCCCAACACTGAGGCACGATGGTCTTTCCGAACAATAGAACTTGCACTAAAGGTTTTAGGAACCTTAGGAGAAGTCAAGAGCCTAACAAAGAGCTAAGTTGAATCACATTGAACCCCCTTCATGACCCAAGTGTTAGTTCAATTCATAGTTGTCTCAAAATCCTATGGCGACTCAACTCACTAACGCACATTCTTAGGAAACAATTGTAAGTTGACTAAAAATCATGAATAACTCATTTAAAAAGTTTTTAAAATTATTTAATTGGATTCATTGGCTCGATTCCATTCAAATTCATATATTATACACCCCATAAAGATTAAGTTTTGGTCTCAGATAAAAAAACAACACTTTGTGTTCTAATTCTTTGTTGACATGATGATGTCATCAACTTAAGTGCACTTGGTGCACTTTGGGAGCTTGACGGCCTTTTGGGATTACATTGCAAGTTTTTAAACTTGAATTTGAAATCCCACCATCCAAAATGTGCCCTCCTCCCATTGATGGATGAAAAGGTCAAAAAGTAATGAAACAAAAGGAAAATTGAAAAGGTTGAGCATGTTGTGGCTCCCACCCCTTCTCCCTTGGCACACTTTTGAAGCCCCATTACACTTGGTATAATTTGGTTGTGCAACTACACCACCAAAGTGTGCCCAATCATGATTTAATCACATTTTTTAGGTGGAGATTGCAAAGTGGGAACATTTTCCACTTTGCATTTGAAAAACCAAACTCCACCTCGATTGTAAGTTGTTTTTGAAACTTCACTTCCCTCCAAAAGTATAGATCCAAAAAATAGGTAAAGTGAAACACATGACACCACTAAAAGTATTTTTTTCTTCCTCCCATGTCGACAAAATAGTTGTGTGCCCTAGCTCTCTCATACCTTATTTTTCTCATATCTCATGATCCCTTGGTCGAATCACTCTAAAATTTTAAGTGCATTCTCCTAAAAAAGCCTTGAAGTCGATATGAAGAATATGGAATATGGTGGATGTAGTCTCTGTTTACCTCTTGCTTCATCAATAAAACCCCAAGTGCATCAAATATCATCCGGCTTAGGTGAACGCTCACCCGAGGCGCGTGCAGTGCCAAGCCCTCTTTTATGTGAGCTTTGTGAGAATGTTCTCCCTTAATAAGGGGATGTTTACACAAATAGAGAATGAACACACCCATTCTTGGAATCAAGATTAAGAACTAAATCCTAGTCTAATGCACTAGAACATGAAATAACATGATCACACTACAATAGAAGTAGAACTAAATCACGATTAACATCAAGAGTACCAGTATTACGCCCATGAACATAAAAGAAAATGCACAGATCAAGATCCATCACATAGATGTTCAGAACCATTCCATTATATTCATTCATCAAATTATAGTAGCCAAGAATACATCAAAAGAGTTTCATGGATGGAGGTATTACAACAACAAAGCTTCAACATGCTCTCTATCATTGCTTCATTACAGAGCTTAAAATCATGTATTACACATTTTCACTATCTTTCTGTCTCTCTATCCATTCTCTACACACACACACACCCTTTCACTATCTATATATGTCTCTCTCTTGCACACCCCTAATGTCATGCTAGACCATTCATAAAGAGGAACTCGAAGGAATCTCTTCTAACCGCTCATCATTATAAGAGAAGGCCTGAAGGAATATTTCATGATCACTTTATCACTACCCAAGAACATGCCAAATGTCATCATGCATTTCCCCACTCGAGTATCTTTAGCATGCAAGTGCTAGCTAATCTATAACAAACTCAACTCCTTGTCCCTTCATGATAAGTTTCTTGATGCCCTAGAATATCCTTTTCTTGAGTAGTAAGTCTCTATAGCTTATCCATAATTGTATCCGTCAATTTTCCATTTGTTCCCTTAACGCGTCTTTACCCGTTGTCCAAAATCGAATAATTCCTTAATACATTATGCTCGGGCATGAGCCCTTGCACATCCCCAAAAGATACTTCCGTGTGTGCCTTCACACCCCGCTTCCTGCACCACAACCCTTTGCACCTCGGTACTTGGTCAATTCAAGGGCCCAACATCATCCCACACTAATTCAATTGCCGCCCCAACAATCCTTCGTATTTCCCAAATCAAAATCTTAACAACCAAAAATATGATAAGGAAGAAATGTTGCTCCTTCAAAGAATAAAGAATAGTGAAATTAAAATAATCTGAATAAATAATAGAAGAATATGCTACATGGTTCAGCTACTTAGGTAGAAAATTGGAGGAGTTCATGGAGCTCCGCGTCTATTTCACCCCTGCTTCTCCCACACCTTCAATTCTATTATAGCCTTCCCGATGCTTCTCCCACGACATGGGGCACTTGGTCTAAGGTGACTTCCTCCACCTTCCCCTCGAGTGCATTTATATATACCAACAACTCCGGGCATATACCGTCAAACTCGTACATCCACTTAGTGATGGAATCCCGAGCTCGCTAATCTCAAATCCATCTTCTTGCACTATGTTTTTGTCTTATATTTTTACATTGTGGTCTCAAAATCAACTATGTGCACTCAAATTTGTTAGTGGGGACCTTCTCTTGCAGAGAATCAAGGTGGACTCCTCATATGTTACCCGCGTGTCAATGATGGGCTCACACTTTCTGCAATTGTTGAAGCCCCTATCTGCCAATATGTTTGCCTCATTGAGTTGAGTAATCAAATCCTCCAACTTAGTGATTCGAGCTTCAACAAAGACTTTGTTTTCTTATTTCTCCTTAGCAAGCAATGCAATTATAGGCCTGCGCCATCCTTGATGTTTGTGAGTAACATCCCCACAAGTTATTTGATATATTCCATCTTGTCCCCATAGTTTGTCCTAGCGTGGCTCACCAACGCTAGACATTGTCCCAAAATTCTTTTGACAAGGGTGCTAGCTCAGTCATAAGTCTCCTTGGTACACGCCTATTTGCCCCTTAGTCCTTGGCACAATCTGTCTATCTCCTTTTCATTTTCCTTCTTCTTTGCAACTAGGGTTCGAATAGTGGCCCCTGCATCCAAGCTGCATCAAATCACCTCTAAGGACATCTTATGGAGCACATTGCATGCCTGCTCATCTGTTAGGAGGTTAGGATCCACCACTTGATACGTCTCTCCTCCTTTCTTCTTTAGATGAACAATCTCAATCACATGATCGTTGACCTCAAATTTAGGCTCTTCAGAGTGGCAATGCATGTTCCAGGTTAGCATCTTTCTGGACCTAGGCACGCCCCTTCTTGATCCATCATTTCCAAACCATGTAGTTTTTCTAGTGGGAGGGTGGCCTAGAACCTTACGAACAATACCTTCGTGGGGTCATCCATGAAGTCCATATAGGGGAACACGGGTGTCGACTTCCATGGGTGAATCCTTTATCATCCTTTATAGTAAAGGAGTCCCCTCATATTTTTCGTCGGGGTTGGTGGTCTATGTAGGAGAGGCCTTGCACACCAGACTCTTATCCGGTCCTATAGAATGCTCATATTTTTTGTGTGCCTCACCCGCATCCGTGGCTTCAGCTTCCACTTCTTTTTCTTTAAGCTCTGCTTCTAACTACACCCTGAAGGTAGTGTCGTTCTCCTCTTCTCCTTCCTTCAATCCTGTCACGGGACTCGATGCATTGTGTGTCTTCTACTTCTTCTCTTCCAAGTCTTCCTCCTCCTCTCCCTTTTGATTTGGTTGGGAAGCCTCGGCACCTCCTTGCTACGATGTTCTCGCGCCTTTGTTACCATTACGGTGCATGTAATACTTCCTCTTCTAGGAGGTATCCATCTTTCCTTCGCTTTGTTCTTCTTCTTCCTCTCCCTCGACTTGGATTGCTTTCACTGGAAGGATTAACACCTCCTCCGGCTTTGGAAAGGGGGAGTCTATAATCTCCACCTCAATCCCTTGTTGTGTTTTAGGGAACAACCGCAAAAACACCGATGGACATATCCTCGATGGTGAAATTGACTTATGGGTGCAAGTCCAAAAAATCTGGCTCCAAAACCTTGACATAGGCCGATTGAGTGCCATACTTGTATGTTGCGTGCAAGGTATGGACATCGAAGTCCACTTTGTCTCGCATCAAAACTAGCTTCTTCACGTTTTTCAATCGGTTGATGGTGCACTTCAAGTATTTAGTAGTAAATGCAAATGAATCTTACACCATGGCCCCATCTCTCTCTTGGCCATCATAAAATTCACCAAGAAGAAGTGTTGTGTAACCTGCAATTTAACTTGATCCCCAAAAAATTGTGGCAATTCATGGGGGATGCGCCACTCATTCTCAAAGGCCTTGTGCAACCGTTTATACCAAATGTTCATCTGTGCCTTGTAGGCACTCGAGGTGTTCCCATCACAACTGAATTTAACAAACAATACTGCGGGGGACGAGTGTGCCGGTGGGTTTTCCCATATGTTCCCATCTAGCCCATCTGGGACACAAATTTCCAAGAATATGATCAATAGAAGTATCGAGCCCCATGTGATTTTTTCTCCTTTCTCATTCTGCACTCGCACCTTCTCAATAATGTCGTTTACAATAAATTGTGCAAAATTGTAATGTGCCCACTTGGACACTCTATAGGCCACGTCAAGAACCTCCTATTGATGTTTTTCCACCTCTTTGATGCACCCAACTTATAACTAATGAGTCGAGAGGTGATTCTAAAAGCTAGGTCTGGAATATCTGCAATCACCTACTCCCTTCCACCCTTATCACGCTTCAATTTATTTGCTAGCTCCTCAATATTTGCAGTGGCACATAAGTCAAGTGCCATGTCTTCGCCGGTGTTCCGCAGGCCTCAGTAACTATCCTAATCAAGTGGCATGTAATCCTCATCCTTCTTCCCGTAAAGTAGAAGAAGTCCTTGTGTACCCACGACATCAACCATATGAACAATGGGGCGGGTTTTACAAAGAATGGTAGCTCCCATAGCTGCAAAAATCTAGTCTTCTATAATTCTTGTTGTATTGAGTCATCAACCTTAGGGTTTCCGAGCTCGCTCTCTTGTTGGATTATGCAAACCGAATCCACCCACATCATCTTCTCATTGTCACTTGTTATGTGGTTATATTCGCTAATTTTGCATTTGTATAACTTTGAACTCTAATTCTCTGCCTTGATAACCCTTGGGGGTACTACATTTATGAATAAATCTCTACGAGATATTCCTTTTCCACCACCGATCTCTTTGTACAAGATTTCTTGGGTGTCATCTCCTTTCTTCTTTGTTCTTCCGTGCCCTAGGTGCTTTTAACTTCTCCTTCGTTTGCTCGAACTTGATGACTTCCACGCTTCTCTCTCGACGCAAACCATTCTTGCTTTGATATCTCCTTTTCCCTCTTGTTATGCCACAAGATTATGCTACAACTCGCACAATTTCAGTGGTTCGTCGCACTTCAAGTCGGGAGCACAAAAAATCGTTAAGGCAAAGTAGTCGAAATGACTACCTTTACCCTTTTATTTATAATTTTTAAATGCCTTAAAGTTCCTCTCACCACATGTCTTAACGTCACTTTTTAATAAATCACTTTATTTGACTTAAATACTCTTTCACAACATTCCCTCTTGTGTCACGCTTATAACCTTGTGGCTCTCGACACTAATTCACTATCATAGACCTCCTTTGCACATGTCACCGTGCCAAAGTACATAACCTTTGCATTCTCCAAAAGTATTTACCCAAGGTTTCACCTTTGTTTATACTACATGATCGTTATCTCACTTCGTGTGGTCTTAAACAACTTTTCTCAACACACCTTTATAACTCGCATGAATTCAAAACCTTAAACACTGTACCACTCGTTCTTCTACCATTGCGTTAAGCATTTGGAATGAGTTTGACAACAGTCCATTGTCGAAAGAATTTATCAAACATATCCAAACATATATTCCAATTCACCCCACACAAAATGTATGCGCAGTCCTCTGTACATAGAATCACTTATAATGTAATTAGCTACTGGCATGCCAAGGCATAACACAACACCAAAAAAATGATGATAAAAGAAACAGACAAAAGGGAAAAACATTAACAAAAACTTAATCTAATTGGCAATACTACCTTATTTATAAACACATAGAATCCTTATTTATAGTAGGACTTCAGCCTTCTCCCATTGAAATAACCTGAAACCTTGTCCCATCCAGCGCTTGTAACAGGCACGCACTTGAATCAAGGATGTAAGATATAATATATGTCCCTAACCAATGGACTTTGAGTTTTCCAGATGGCGTAGAAACTTAGAATCATAGAGTAAAACCATCTGCCTAACCTCAAATTTCTTATTTTTAATGTGACAATCATGCCATGCTTTTGTCTCACCTTCTCGATCTTTTGAATCCATCTAGCATAAAGCATAAACTCTACGAGTAAAATAAATTTTGTGCCAAACACTAATTGAAGTGGTGTGACTTTGTTCAATCTATTGTAGGTTGTTCTATATGCCCATAAAGACACATTGAGACTTTTTCATCCCAATATTGCCTCCCAACATCACAAATGTTGGTCAGCGTGTGACTTAGTATCTGTTAAAGGCCTCAACAATCCCATTAGCCTGAGGGTGATAAGGGGTAGTCTTGTGATGAGCCACCATGAGCTCTACCAACAAAATCTTGACTGTCTCATTCAAAAAATGTGCACCCCTGTCACTAGTCCAACTCAAAGGGCATCCATACATGTTGAATATATTTTCCCGTAGGAATCTTGCTATTGTGGTCGTTGTGCAATCCCTAGTAGGCACTTCCTTCGCCCACCTTGTTAAGTAATCAATACAAGTAATGATATAGCGCAAACCAATCCTTCACACAATAGGTGAAATAGGGCCAAAAAAGTCAACCTCCCACTTCTCAAATGGTTTAGTGCTAGCTATCGGCCTCAAGGGAATTTGATTTCTTCTTCCTAGCTTGCCAGGTGCCTTTGAAATGACCACGAGGCATTGCAAAACTCGATACAATCCTGGTAAATTGTTTCCAACCAAAGACCTACTAGTAAGATCTTTTACACGGTGATATTTCCTACATAGTGTCCTCCCACAATCCCACCATGTGCTTCCTCCATGATTGCAGTGTGCTCATGCTCTAGCACACACTAGCGCAAAACCTCGTTGTGACCTAACTTGTATAAGTCTCCACCAATTAACATGTAGGATGTGGCACGTATAGCTAATTTTTTTTTCCAACGTCATCATTGTCTCCTTGCCACACCCATTTTGAGAAACACATCAATATCTTACAAGTCGAGAGCACATGCGACAATCTACACAATTTTTCATTTGGCATTGTATCCTTAATGCTCTACATGCCCTCTCCCGAGTTAATCCGTGATAAATGGTCGGCCCCAAATTAATCGTACATGGTTTTATAACAATCAAACTCAAAATATTGAAACAAAGAGGACCCACTGCATATGTGCCCTTGTAAAACGGGCTTGTTCACCAAGTACTTCATTAGCATGTGGTCCATGTAGAATATGAAAGGTGTTGCCCATAGACAATGCCTAAATTTATGTAGTGCGTAGATTATCAACAATGCCTCGTGCTCAGTAGTAGTATAGTTCGCTCTGTTTGGGTCAAATTTCCTTGCAAAATAAAGAGGGAGATCAATAGTCCCCTCACTAGGTTGTGTCAATACTGCTCCAATTGTCATCCTGAAGAATCAATATGTACATGGAATGGTTTATCACAAGAAGGAAAGTGAAATATGGGCACAATGATAATCTTATCCTTTAATGTGTTAAACGTCATCTATTGCGCCTCTCCCTAATGAAATGTACTTATGCGTTTCACCAATCCCTCCAATGGTGTGGCAATCTTGTCATATCCCTTGATAAATTTACGGTAGTACCACGTATGCCCAATGAATCATGCACCTTGCTTTGGCTGCTAGGTTCCCTAATCCCATAATAACGACATCTTTGGTAAGATCTTCCAACAAGCCTTCCTTACATATGATATGCCCCAATAGGGTTCCAAAAAGAGTAGCGAAAATACATTTCTTAATGTTGAGAGATATACTCAACTACCGACATCTCTCAAACATCAACCGCAGATTGTCACAATGGTCTTTTACTAGTCCATAAACCGTCCAATCATCAAGGTAGACTTGAAAAAAATTATGGATGAAGTCTTGAAATGCCTGAACCACAATACATGAAAACACAATAGGTGCATTATTTATTCCAAAAGGCATGACCATGTATGTAAAAATTCCCCATTCAGTGGTGAAAGTTGTCTTTTCTTGGTCCTCCTTTACAATTCTAACCTGATGATTTCCTAAGAAACCATCTGTGAAAGAATAAATCTCGCACCTGGCTACTCCGTCCAGGATCTCCTTAGTGAAAGTGGTTGGAAAAGGGTCAATGACACATACCACATTCAAATCCTTGTAATCAACACAAATCCTTATCCTCTTATGCTTATTAATGTTGATGACCATCAGAATTATCCACTCTGATTCCTCAAAAGCCTCAATGATGCCTGATGCGATCATCTTATCAATCTCCTCTTTGACCCCGACGCGCCCTCCTTCAATTCGATCAAAATTTCTCCTAAAGAGTGGTGAAATCCCTTAAGCTCATGGTACCCGCATGGAAATTAATCCTAAAAATCACGCAATAGATCAATAATATTTGAAACGTTCGTTTTTACCAAAATCCCAATAGTAGTTGTTATCCATATTTTTCCCCTCGACAAAATATTGGCTCACTCATGACACCGCACAAAAAGAACCAGAGGAATCACTTTCGAATCCTACAAACAAGGTGCAGAGGGACTCTACAATGGAGTGGTGGGGCATGCGAAAGATCAAATGACCATGCGTAGGAGAAATTTCAAAAATGGCTCTGTCGAGCGAATCATGCCTTAAATCCATTAAACAGATTACAGACAAGCTTGGAAATGGAATAACAGGGTCAAGGAAGGAGGAGACAATGTCAAAGAGGCCAGAGGCTCAAAGAGAAGAAACGACGGTTCAAGTCTTCTTTGAAGTCTTCGAGTCCAAAATTGACTAAGTATGGAGGAGACAATGACACCGCTAAATGTCCAAATGGCATCTCCAAAGTTGAATCTAGGAAGGAGGTTCAAACAAGCACCAAGCCCCCACGTGTCTCAAGCCCAAAACAGAGGCAGAGTCAAAGCTAAAAGTCAAAAGGTAGATAGGGCGGGCCTAAAAAGGCTAAGTATAGAAATGCTAGTGGAGGCTGCCACGCATCAGCTTGGTTTGTCTCCAAGGGTTAATCCAAAAGTAGAGACTCAAATGAGCGCCAACTCGCCATGTAGTCTAAGGTCCGAAAAGGTAAGAGGGACCATTGAAAAGTCCAAAGAACTCGCGAGGCTTCCACGTGTCAACCCGATGCTCCTTCAAAGGCAAATCCTGAGCGGGCTTTTAAGTGAGTGCGGAGCCTCCACGCATGCCCGGCCATTAAGGGACATGGTCGGGTTGAATAGCTAATGCATTGTGAGGCCAGTGGAGGATGCCAAGTGTCCAAACGATGCTAATTCAAGATTAGAATTAAGGGGAGGTTTCCAAGCAAGCGCAAGGCCACCGCGTGTCCCCTGGTCGATATATTTGACCCCGCCGAGCAAAGGACTTAGCCAAAAGCATAAGGAAATTGAGTAGGTCGCAGAGGAAACCACGTGTTAGCCCCGCGCCACTCCAAAAGTAAAATACAAAAGCCACCCTCAGACATGTGCCAACCTTCCACGTGTCCCATTTCAAAAGGGGGCCTGTTTTCAAATTGGTTTCCCACTCTTTTGTACGAACCCGATTCAAATTTCAAATGGGCATATCTTTCGACTCGGGGCTCAAAATCCAGCAAATATGACACTATTGGAAAGATCTCGGCCTCATGTCTACGCCATGAAGATCTGAAACTTTAAGTTTGGAGAGGTTAGGTGGGAGAAAAATGTAGAAACGTCTTTGTGCCATTAATGCAGGATCTATTTTATCCCAATAACTAGATCGGATTCGATCTGATCCGCCGTTTCCTCCTCCTTCGAGGCGCCGAACAAGAAATTTGTGCAATCAAGATAGATTTGAGGTGGCTTTTGCAGGAGGCATCGATGATAGTGGTTAAGCTTTGAACTGGTTTTTCCTGCTTCTCTCTCTTTCTTCCCTCTGTGTTAAATCTATAAAAGCAAGGTCGAGACTCATTGTAATGGGTTGACATTATTCTATTTTGCAGCTCCCATTTTCCTCCGCAAATGAATTCGTGGAGTTTTAGACCTTCCATTAGATTGTAACACGTTGTCTACCTTTTTGCCATTTTGTAAATGAATTGTATCAAATCTACAGAGCAATAATACATGTTTGTGGCTGATTTTCACCCTTTTTGTGTTCATTGCTCTCATTTGGTCTTTCATTGCAAAACTAGTTATCTGTGCTTGATTATTGTATGCATTTTTTTGGTTTGTGCCTATCAACAAAACAAATGTTCATCATTCCTTCGGTGTATCACCTGGTTAGCTTAGTTTTAATTTCTTATATTCCTTCTATCCTTGTCTCCTTGGCAATATTAGATTAGGTTTAGGAATAAATCCTTTGCAAATTTCACGTATGCACCTAGACAAAGGAATAGGAACCAACCTTAATCTGGAGAGTTTTCCCATTTGCAAAGTCCCACACTTTTGGGGAAAACTCAATGTTATGTAAATCACATCAAATGACAGTTTGAAACACCAAATCGAGAGGTTATTCGGGGTATTTTGATTTTGCACTAACATTTTTGGCACACCCAGTGGGACAAAGAAGTATCCATCTTTATTACAGTAAGATTGATGTGCACTTGTTGATTCTAGCTTTTAAGAAGTTTTAAAAACTACACATCTGGTGACTCCAAAAGGGACAAAATCCACTGGTTTTAGTAGTCCAAGCTTCCCAAGTTCATGAGAAGAATACAAACAAGGTCAAGAACTAGAGAAGAGGGACAGTTTGTCCACCTACACTTGTCTCCAGATAGAAGGAGAAGAGGAAGAAGAGCCCAGAGGTCTCCATCTCCACCAAACAGAGCCTTATCAACACCTCCTCCTAGTAGGCCATTATTTCAATCAAGAAGGGTGCTCAGCCGATCAGATGGCACATAGCCAAATCCTTATGTCAATTTCACTAGTAGCAGCCCACTTGCTCTTAATGCACAAAATCCAGTCCCAGTGTAGCAATTAAAGAGCATCCCATATTTCACTGGAGAAAACCAAACTTCTCCTAGTGACCACATTCAAGACATTGTAAATGTCTGTGACAATCCATGAGATCATTGAGATGGACATTGCAGTCAAGTTGCTAGCCTCTTCACTCAAGGGTAAAGCTTCACAATGGTTCAGATCCTAGCAACAGGCTCTATTCAAACTTGGGACCATATGTGCAGAGCTCTTCACGACCAATTTGGAGAAAAAGGAGATAACCTATCCTTGTTGGAGCAACTGAAAACAATCAAGAGAGCTCAATGAGCAGTTGACGGATTTCAACCTAAGATTTCAACGAACTCCGAGACAGATTCTAGCAAGGTGTAAGAAATCCCATAGAAGAAGGTGCCTTCTTATACTTTCTTAGAGCTTTAAATTCTGATATTGCTTTAATGATTCAATCAATGGGAGGCACAACCTTACCTGTAGCTTATAGCCTTTCCATAGGAGTTGAGAATCATTTAATTCAGGTTGGAAAACTTGCTCCTAGGCCACCCATGCCTCTATACCCAGAGTTAGGAAACCCAAGCACTATCCAGACACCCACATTAGCTCCTATACCTACTCTTAGGAATCAAAGTTCAGCTGAAGCCTCCACCTCATCCTCTAACACCTCAAAAGAGCTTCAAGAAGTTATGAAACAACTTCAAAACCTGGGAAATGAGTTAGTAACTATCAAAAGACAACATGATCAGAGTTCTAGGCCATATCATCCTCAAGCTCAATATCAGGCTAGACCCCCATATCAACAAAATAGACCACCAACTCAGGTTGTAAATCAGAGTCAAAACCAAGGACAACCTCAAGCTGCTAGACCTTTTAGGTCATATGATCCAAACACAACCTCAACATCAAGGGAATTGGTTCCAACACAAAATAACATGGCATAAGAATATGATTAGTGTTTCCCATGTAATCAGCCACATAATCAATCAATGTGCTTTAATGGTGCACTAAACCAGGCCTTGATGGTACAGACCACTGGTGTGTCACAAGAATCTAGCCAAGAAGAAAATCAGCAGCAGGGATCCCAACAAGAGGCATCTCCAAGTGAAACTATGCTTGTCAATTGGCAAGCTGAAGACTTCTATGGAATGAATCAGGCTCCTTCTCAAAGTATAACTTCCAATACACGGTCCAAAAGAGAAATATTGGGAAGGACAATCACCAAACTCAGGTAATCCTCAATCCTCCATTACTCCACAAGGTATTGGAATTCAAAATACAACTCCCAATATGCAGATTCAATCCAAACCACCTTCCAAATCTACTCAAGCACCGGTTGTAACAACCCATGTGTAAGAGAAAAATGTGCCAGGGAAGGGGCAGCAAAAGGATAGCTCATTTAATATCATTGAGAAAATGAAGAAGACAAGTGTGAACATTTCACTATGGGAGTCACTTGGCCATTCTAGGACAGAGGGATCTGTTGCAGACTGCTATGGCCAATTGGTCAAGCTCAAATCAACCCCTAACCAAAGCAAGAGAAAGTGTTTTCCAATGTAGCTCAACCTGAGGGAAACCATGGAGAACAACAAGGTAAGAACCTGAGGCCTCCTCCATTTTATGTTTCATTAATCATTGGGGACAAATTGGTGCATAATTACATGATTGATTCGGGGGCAAGTAGTTCTGTAATGCCCAAACAAATAGCTGATCAACTGGGTCTCCAATATGAATTCATCTCTAGAGGGGTAGTACAATAGATGGGAAAGCAATGAAAACCATTGGAGTCATCAAGGATATGAGCCTCACTCTGCATGCCTCGCCCCAATGTGATCAGATTGTATGTAACGTATCACCATAGACTTGCCACCACATTTTTCATTGTGTTTGTCCGTGACTTTCACTACCAAAATTGAGGCTATTTTTCTCACTGATCGGTCACATATGCTTTTAGACAAGGTATGGAGTGAAGGCCACAATCAGATATGAGCCCATAGCAGATTACCACATTGAGTCTTATGTGCCTAGCCCAATCAATGCAAATTGTTCAGATTTTGATCAGGAGGACCTCCTAAACACTTGTGAAGTAGATACCAAGGTGGGGTGTATCCCAGACTTGAATCTCAACGAATGGGCAAACAAAAGACATGCTTTTGACCCCTATAAGGAGATGGAAGAATCTGAGCTAGGAGTCTACTTGCCTGCATGAGGAGAATCATCCTCTTCCTGACATCATTAATCCAGAACACAAAGATGAAAATGAAGTATGGAAATTGTTCTTTGATGGCTCGAGAAGTAGGCAAGGAGCCGGAGGAGGAGCTATGATTGTGTCACCCCAAGGTATGAAATACTACTCAGCTTTCCGTTTCCAATTTTCTTATTCAAACAATACAACAGAATATGAGGCTTTGGTTCATGGATTGCATTGGGCAAGAAGATGAGGAATCAAGAACTTGCAAGTGTTTGGTGACAATGAACTAGTTGCTAATCAAGTCAGAGGACAAAATGTTGCTAAGAACGACCTGCTCAAGAGCTACAAGAATAGGGTATGGGATCTCATTGAGGATTTTGAAGCCTTCAACATTGTGTCCATACCTAGGAAGGAGAATGAAGTCATATAGGATTGCAGCAGTTGGAGCAACATTTGATGTGGTTGACAGCATCAAGAGGGACAAAGGACAACCACATATCCATGTAATTGTGAGGCCAATAGTGCCAGATAATAAGACATGTTGGCAGTGTGTTTGAGAATGATCAACAGATCATCAATTTCTTACAAGAGGAAGTTGAATTCTCAGCTAGGAATCAAGACAAATTAGAGCAGCAATATGGAGATCAAGTAGTGCAGCTGCATACAAACAAGCTTCCCAAAGGTTTGGTGACATTAGAATCTATCTTCAATCCTAATGATTAGTTTCAAAAGAGAAGGCTAACATACAGATCAAAGGAGAAGATTTAGAGTCAATTCTAGTTGGAAAAGGCAAAACACTTCAAATTGGTAAAGTGGCCACCAAGCAAGAAAGGTATGAATTCATGCAAATTTTCCAAGAGTTTCCAGAAATGTATTTTCTTGAGCTATGAAGACCTAAGAGGGTTCAATCCAAAGCTAGCACAACACATAATTGAACTAGATCCAGATGTTAAGCCCATCAGAAAAAGTAGAGACCAATCAATCCACACATTGGAGCTCATGAAGAAAGACTAAACAAGTCTCGAAAGGCAAGTATTATATTTCAATCAAACACTCAAGATGGGTTGCAAACTTGGTCCCAGTCAGAAGAATAATGGAGAGATTAGGTTGTGTGTAGACTTTTGAGACTTGAACAGAGCATCACTTAAAGACCACTACCCACTCCCCTCAATGGAGTAGATTTTGCAAGTGGTGTCTGGATCAGAGAGATTCTCTCTCCTAGATGGCTACTCAGGGTATAACCAAATAATGGTGAAAGAAGATGATCAGTTCAAAATGGCTTTCACCACCAAATGGGGCACCTATGCCTACATAAAAAATGCCATTTGGATTGTCTAATGTTGGAGCCACTTTCCAAAGGGCAATGGATATGGCATTCAAAGGGTTGATCAAAAAAATAGTACTGATATATCTGGATGACATCATTGTGTTCTCCAAAAATGCAGTGGATCACCTTTTTCACCTAAGACAGGTATTTCAGAGATGTAGGAGATTTGGGGTATCATTGAACCCTAAAAATGCATATTTTTGGCCCATGAGGGCAGGCTTCTAGGCCATATTGTGTCAAAGGAAGGTTTGTAATTGACCCAGAGAGGGTTGAAGTAATAAGAGCATTTCCATTACTAAGCCATAAGAAAGCTCTTCAAAGCTTCTTAGGAAAGATCAATTTTGTCCATAGGTTTGTACCAGACTTTGTTGCCCTTGTCAAGCCAATAACGTTGATGTTGAAGAAGAGCTTGGAATTTAGGTGGATAGATGAAGGAAGAGCAAGCTTTGAGGCCATCAAAGAAGCTATATCACAAGCCCCAACTCTCGTGAATCCATACTTCTCTAAGGACTTCATACTATATGCCTTTGGTGGCAGTGACACAATTTCTGCAATCTTAGTACAACAGAACAAAGAGGGTACAGAACAACCAATTGCCTTCTTCAGCCAAGGTTTGGAAGATTATGAAGTGAGATAATCCTTCATTAAAAATCACGTCCTTGTAGTGATCAAAGGGTTAAAGAAGTTTAAACATCTAGTTTCAAACAATAAAATCCAACTGATTAGTCTCCCATGCAGAGTTAAAGACTTCCTTCTTAGCAAGGATCTGAATGAAAAACGTGCAGGATGGATCACTTGTGTCATGGAGTATGACATTGAGATCAAGGTTACTAAGTTGGTCCATGGGAAGGGATTGTGTGAAAAACTGCCTCGAGTCAACAAGATGAAGCAAGCGGTGAAAAGGAAGCTGTTTTTGTCCTGCAAAATAGTCAAGAGGAAGAAAATGATGATGTGCCCACTCCTTGTTGGACTCAGAACATTATGCACTTCCTACAAATAGGCCTATGCCCTCCAAAAATGAGTAAAACAAAAAGGAGACACTTCAGACTACAAGCCATCCCATACGTGCTTATTGATGGTGTCTTGTTCAAAAGGGACATCAATGGCATTCTGTTAAGATGCATTGGGACAAATCAGATTGAGAGAGTGTTACAAGAGTTCCATGTTGGAGCAGCTGAGGCCATTTTTCTCCACGGGTGACAACACTCAAGATCATGAAGGTGGGTTATTATTGGCCCAAGGTGTTTAGTGATTGCTATGCATGGATCAAAAAGTGCAAGAACTGTGTGTTCTTCAGAGGCAAAGAAAGGCTAACAACACTTCCATTGCACCCAATTTCAGTTGACCAACCATTCATGCAATGGGGATTGGAATTCATTGGGGTCATCAATCCAAATTTGAGCCAAGGCCACAAATGGATTCTGACAGCAACAAACTATTTCACCAAGTGGACCGAGGCAATGGCACTCAAAGAAGCTAATGAGTCTAACATACTAGATTTCTATGAAGGGATAGTGACCAGATTTGGAGTGCCAACCACCATTATATCAGACAATGCATTGGCATTCATAGGTTCCAAAATCACAGAATGGGCTGTTAGGAATGAGATTTACTTGAGCACTTCATCAAACTATTATCCTCAAGGTAATGGCCAAGCTGAGTCCACAAACAAGAACCTACTAAGGATTATCAGAAGAAATCTTGATGAAAATCAGAGAACTTGGCACACGAAACTCAAATCAGCCTTATGGGCTGATAGGACAACACCCAAGAGGTCTACAGCAGCTCTCCATTCAAACTTGTCTATGGGAAAGAGGTAGTGTTGCCTATATCACTTGAGTTGCCAACATTGGAACTCATGAAGTAGTTGGAGATGTTTGAGTTTGAACCAATGGAGGCCAGGTATGCAAAATTGATGGAATTAGAAGAAACCAGAGAGCATGCACTTCAAACAATGGAGAAGGATCAGGTCTCAATCAAGAGATGCTTTGATAAGAAAGCAAAAACAAGGACTTTTCAAGAAGGAGACCTAGTTTTGAAATGGGATGCAGATTAGGAAAAGCCAGGAAAACACTCCAAATTTGATGCCATCTGGAGTGGCCCTTACATGATCACAGAGTGCAAGAGTAGCAATGCCTCCTAGCTGACTAAATTGGATGGCGAAAATTACAGATCCTAGTAAACGGGATCCATCTCAAACATTGTTAATGAATGGGAAGTTTCCACCCCTGTAAATATTAGCATAGGATTTTTATTTCCCTAAGTGTGTATGCACATTGTTTTGTTGTAGTGTAGTTTTTATTTCCCTAAGTGTGTATGCACATTATTTTTTTGTAGTGCAGTTTTTGTTTCCCTAAGTGTTGTCACACAGGTTCTTTGTTGCTCCAAGTTGCATCGTTACACAGTCCAACGTGCCTCTAAGTGGACATGTTATTCCTTTCAGTATTCACAACAGGGAAACTCATAGTTACCTGTAATAGTTGTCATCTTCAAAAGAAAACAAATGCAGAGAAACTAAAATCCATCTTCAAACAGTCCATTCAGGGACATTCGAAAGCCCCGGGTCAATCAATTTTCTACTCTCAGAAACCATTGTCTTGAGATTTCTTATGAAAATTGAGACTACATATGGTCGGGCTCATGGATCAGAGGCAGGATCAGTACCAGGCCATCATTCTCGACTCCATGCCCAATGGACATAACAAGGTAAACTGGTCCTCTCATCTAGCAGGCAGATACCCTTGTGAGTCACCAAAATTTTATCCATATTTTGCCCCCTAGAAAAATATTGGATCAGCCACGACCCCACATAGAAAGAACCAGATAAATCACGTTTGAATCCTACAAACAAGTTGCAGAGGGACTCTACAATGGAGTGGCGAGGCCTGTAAAAGATCAAACGACCCTACGCAAGTGAAATTTCAAAAATGGCTCTCTACAGCTGAATCAGTGCCTTAAATCCATTAAACATATTACAAATAGGCTCATAAATGAAATAGCAGGGTCAGGAAGGAGGAGACAGTGTCAAAGAGTCTAGAGGCTCAAAGAGAAGAAACGAAAAATATTCAAGTCTTCGGCTCCAAAATAGTTCAGAACGAGTCCAAAAATCAACTAAGTATGGAGGAGACAACGGATACTGCCAAGTGTCCAAGCGGCACATCTCCAAAGTTGAATCCAAAAGGGAGGTTTGAACAAGCCACAGACCCCACATGTCCCAAGCCCAAAATAGAGGTAGAGTCAAAGATAAAAGTCAAAAGGTGAACAGGCGGGCCTCAAAAAGGCTAATTATAGAAATGCTAGTGGAGGCTGCCACATGTCAGCTCGGCATGTCTCCAAGGGTTAATCCAAAAGTGGAGACTCAAATGAGCGCCAGCTCACCACGTAGTCTAAGGTCCAAAAAGGTAAGAGGGACCGTTGAAAAGTCCAAGAACCTGTGGAGGCTTCCATGTGTCAACCCGACACTCCTTCAAAGGAAAATCCTAAGCGGGCTTTTAAGTGAGCACGGAGCCTCCACGCGTCTAGTTTCATTAAAGGGACAAGGTCATGTTGAATATTCAATGCATTGCGATGGGCTAGTGAAGGGTTCCAAGTGTCCAAATGGTGTTAATTCAAGAGCAGAATTAAGGGGAGGTTTCCAAGCACGCACTAGGCCATCGCGTGTCCTCGGTCAAATATTTGACCTTGCCGAGCAAAGGACTTAGCCAAAAGTATAAGGAAATTGAGCAGGTCATGGAGGAAACCACGTGTCAGCCCCACGACACTCCAAAAGAAAGATATAGAGGCCACCCTCAGATATGCACCAGCCCTCCACGTGTCCCATTTCAAAAGGGGGCCTGCTTTCAAACTCGTTTCCCACTATTTTGTACTGACTCGATTCAAATTTCAAATGGGCATATCTTTTTTCTCGGGGCTCGAAATACAACAAATCTAGCACCGATGGAAAGATCTCAGCCTTGTCTACGCCATGAAGATCTGAAACTTTAAGTTTGGAGAGGTTAGGTGGGAGAAAAATGGAGAAACGTCTTTGGGCCATTAATGTAGGATCTATTTTTTCCCAACAACCAGATCGGATTCGATCTAATCCATCGTTTCCTCCTCCTTCGAGGCGCCGAACAAGAAATTGATGTAGTCAAGACAAATTTGGGGTGGATTTTATAGAGGCATTGATGATAGTGGTTGAGCTTCAAACTAATTTTTCCCGCTTCTCTCTCTTTCTTCCCTTTGTGTTAATCTATAAAAGCAGGGTCGGGACTCATTATAAAGGGTTGGACATTATTCTGTTTTGCAGGATCCCCTTTTCCTCTGGCAAATGAATTCGTGGAGTTTCAGACCTTCCATTAGATTATAACACGTTTTTTCCTTTTGGCCATTTTGTAAATGCATTATATCAAATCTGCAGAGCAATAATACATGTTTGTAGATGATTTTTGACCCTTTCTTGTCTTCATTGCTCTCATCTGGTATTTCATTGCAAAACTTGTTATCTCTGCTTGATTACTGTATGCATTTTTTTGGTTTGTGCCTATCAACAAAACAAATGTTCATCATTCCTTCGGTGTATCACCTGGTTAGCTTAGTTTTAAT
This sequence comes from Taxus wallichiana var. yunnanensis, assembly GCA_018340775.1. NCBI lineage: Eukaryota > Viridiplantae > Streptophyta > Pinopsida > Cupressales > Taxaceae > Taxus > Taxus wallichiana. The sequence goes on along the minus strand of CM031234.1, from coordinate 346,497,261 downwards.
TTCTTGTATTCCTTTTATCCTTATCTCCTTGGCAATATTAGATTAGGTTTAGGAATAAATCTTTTACAAATTTCACGTATGCACCTAGACAAAGGAATAGGAACCAACCTTAATCTAGAGAGTTTTCGCATTTGCAATGTCCCACACTTTTGGGGAAAACTCAATGTTATGTAAATCACATCAAATGACGAGCTTGAAACACCAAATCTGAGAGGTCATTTGGGGTGCTATGATTTTACACTAACCGTAGCTTCCTTAGGTTCTGCATCCGAGCCAATGTTAACCTTCTTAGTTTTCAGGGGTTCATGGTAGGCGCATGCTTGCTGATCAACATTCTCCATCAACTCGCGCGTACCCATAGTATGGTTAACATCCGTGTTCTCCAGCTTCTTCACCATCTATCACATAAACCAACTTTCCTTTTTCTTGTTCCATGCAAAGCAAGCTCAAGATGTGCTTCCTCTAGCTCTTCCTCATCGAAGTGCGCTTTCAAGTATGGTTATCCTAACACCTCCAATATTTTATCCTCTACCATGGCAATATCTCTCATAAATAGGCGCTTAACAACTCGTGCCGCCTCATGCACTTGATGGCTTTATACTTCAATACTCGAAGGTTTGAATTAGGTCAACCGTCAACTCCTACCGCTTTCTTGTCGATGACATAGTCCCGAGTGAATGTACCATGCGTGCGCGCGCACCCTTGTAAGGTGGGGTAAAGCTTATGTACCCATAGTGATGGAGGCAAGGCTTCCATGCCTTCCATTTAGGTATTCTCACATACTGGACATGAAATGAGGTAGGTTTGTTTCCATGATAGTCTTGTATAGCAGCAAGGGCATTGTTTTAGAGAAACCTAACAGAAAATGCTACTCTCACCTTACGTTATTCTAGAAGGTTATCCTGATGGGTCACCCATCAATGTGTTGCAGTCCCGCGTAAAGTGTAGATAAACATACTTCTCCTTTTGATCTCACATCTCCACTGGGTATCCATTTCTCTAAGGAAAACATCATGGTTTCCTTCCCCAATGTAACTTGGCAATTGTTTTCCTCCTGTGTGCACGAGAGGTGTTATCCTGTAAAATTGAAAAGAGGAATTTTGCAGATAACCATACCAAAATTTCTGTTTTGGTCCCCTGAAGAAGTCTAACAATGTTCAAAATGGCCTAAAACTCCCTTTCGAATTTTTTTTTTTAGAACTTAGCCATTTTTAGCTTCTTTAGAGCCGGCGTAGTTTTTGGGGTGTCAACATTCCAAAAATTGTGCCTTTTTGAACTGGGTGCAAGAAATGTTGTGTCGACACCATAAAATGTGTGCCCCTTAGAAAATCCTTTGGTGCACTAAACGACATGAAAATATCAATAAAGTTACGCCCCTTTTGGCGTAGGAAAGGACATGTCAACATTATTAAACATGCGCCTAATATGTGCGCTAAGGCACGGAAATGGTATGTCAACATACCAAAATGTGCGCAATGCATATTCCCTTAGGTGCTAGAGAAATCATGTTGCCATCATGGAATATGCACTTAAGGCACTAAAAACTTTATGTCGACCCCAATTAAATTGCGCCAAGTCGCATTTGTACCTATGTCGACGCTCTAGAAATTGCACCAAAGAAAGTTGGTGAGATAATTAATGCCAGGTTTTCTATAAAAGACACTCAACACCTGTCATTTTCACAAATTGAAAATTGTGAAAAGTATTTCTCTGCACCTGTCAATTGTCCTTATCACCCCGCGTGCCATTTTTCAAGTTTGTGGACCCCAACGTCATCCTTCGTCCTTTATAAAACTGGGTAAGTGGCTTTTATCATTCTTGTTATTGTTTGTGGTTTTTGTTTCTTAGTTATTGTTAGGTTTTAGGGTTGTTATAAACCAAAAGATCAAATCTAAAATAAAAAACCTAACAATCCATAACCATCTGAAACCGCCTTACCTCTCCTTCCATATCTATAAATCTGAGAAGGCTTTGCCTTAGAAGAAGCCATCCTTTATATATCACTTGTTGCCTTGCAAAAGTCCCTCTCCTCCCTGCCATTTTGCAAAACCAAAGAGAGAAAAAAAGTCATGTGAAGAGAGAAGGAGTAAAATAAAGTGCAAAAATCTTTATAACCCCGTGGCGCATTGTACTTTCATGTTACACCTCCCATAATCGTTCCTTGCACTGCTTTGTCCTTCTTGCAGACAACCTAAACTTGCGCCCATATTAGATAACACTTAAGACTTTCCTAAAGGTGCAGGTGCATCTGCACAACATCAACATTAGATGTTGTGTGCTCCAAATCTGCGCCAAGTAGTTTTCCTTTGGTGCATTGAATTGCTTTGCAACATATTCCAAAATTGCGCCTTGGCGCACTTAAAATCCATGCAACACCATCCTTTTCAGGCACCACTAAAGAAAATTTCCTAAGGCGCAGGCGCATGATCCTTGACATCAACATGGCATGTTGTATGTTGTAAACTGTGCCCTGCACTTTTCCTTGGCGTTGCCTTCTGTCATGCAACACTCTCCAAAAGTGCACCCTTTATAACCCTTTGGCGCAGCTTTTCTCCTATCAACACAGGCGCACCTTTTTACATGTTGACATCCCCAAAAGTGCACCCAACCTTTTTAAGCCTCTACAAAATGCTGTGAACTTGCGCGCCTTACGCCCTAAGCCTCATAATTGCTCATTCTTCTTTCTGCAAGATTTCATTATGAATAACATGACGGTTGACATGGCTCTTCTGTGTTGGACCTCCTTGATTCTCCTTGCAGAACAACAACAACCATCCTCAAGCTCACACATGTCTTCATCAAGCAAAAATCCAACCAAGTCTAAAGGAAAAGCAAAGTTGACAGAACAAGAGATGAAGTACAAATATCAGAAAGTTAGGATGCTCGACTCATATGCAGTGATCTCGACATCGAGACTCGAGCTTGGGCACATTGATATGGTAGAATTGCAGGCGAGAACCAACCAGGCTACTAGTGGCCCCTGGATGAACAAACTGGTGGGCAGTGGATTGCACTTTGTAGCTGGGCTGCCAGTAAGTGTTGTAAACAATGAATTTATCATGTTGGTTTCCCATTGCTATAACAAGGACACAAGATGTGTCGAAGATAAGGAAGGAAAGACGATCATCGACCTAACAGCTCATCATTTTGAAATAACCCTAGGCATTCCTCATCACAAGAAATATGTCGCCATAAGCCTAGAAGACTGCAAGAAGGCATGGGATGACAATGAGGAAAAATGCATGCAAATGATGAATGAGCTATATCTTAAGAACAAAAATCCGGTGAGCAGATGGCCACAGACCATCCACCGCAGTGACTTCAATGAGGAACTGAGTGATACAATCACCTTCCTTAACAGAATATTTGGGCTTCCTGATGCCCATTATTTCCATAAATGGATGTTGAGGTACTTAGAGACCATGAGCAAGAATGTACCGATCAACGTTTTGGCTGGGGAGAAATCATCAGTGACACCATCTCCCAGCAGCTTCAACAGGTCCTCACAACTGGGAAGTTCTATATGAATTCCTACGTTGTATACATGTTAGCATATGGATTTGCACACATGCAAATGACATGCAATGTGGCAACGAAGTCCCTCCTCAATGAAGGTGAGGCTACCTTTATTAAAAACCAAAGCTGTATTTACATCTCGTACATTCAAAATTGTATGTGGGGGGTGTTTTGGAACATCAATGGAAGAAAAGTGAATGAAGGAAATGGAATAGAAAGAAGGAAAGGAGTGGAATGGAATGGACCGAAAGAACATGCAAGAGTAAGGTAAAAAAGAGAGCCTAATATTGCATGAAGAGGAAAGATGAATAACCAACACAAATAAAACGGAGTTTGAGTTAGCCAAACAAGAACATGCAAAAGGGAACACACATGAGCAAGTAGATAGTCAGAGCTTGATCACTGTGAACTAGAACAACTGATTACTAATGTTGACAATAAGATCAAAGATAATATTTGCATGCAAGATTCAAACACCTAACATCTAATGAACATAAGAACACCAAATGTTACAAGAGACAATGAATGAGACACAAAGTTCTTATTCTATTAACTCCAAAATGTTTTTCACAAAGAACACAAAGTTTCTTCTTGAAACAAAGCTTGCACAAAAGTATTTTCTTCTCCTCTCTCAAAGTCACCTTTACAAATGAGCCCCTGACTTCCTTTTATAACCCAAAAGTTGGTTACAAAGTAGTTAGGGTTTTACATGATCATTAAATAAGGCACTTAAGTGACCTTTGACTTTTTCTAACCAACTTTATTAAATACAACCCAAAAATAGAAATTACTTAAAATATCCAATGTTTCCCAAATAACAACACCTTTTAAAATATACAATAATAACCAGTGCCTTATCCATTGAAACGGGGTCCGCCTATCTCAAACGTATGAGAAATGGACTCTCCCAATTCGCTAGATATCAAGAAAATCAACTCCCTACACCGCCGGTGAAATTAGGATCTGCTGCTTTTGATAATTGAAAGGATCTAAACCTTCCCAAAGTTTCAAACATCTTTTCTTCTTCTGGAGGTTCACTTGGCCGAAGAATAGCCTCACAAAATACCTGCAATTCAAGAATTCTACTTGGCATATCATTAAAATTAACAATTTTAGACTGAGCATTCTCAAACAAGTTCTTCAATTTGATACACCGTTCCATGGAAACCGACGAGAAATTGTTGGCAGGAGTGTACATGTCTTTGAACAATCATGAAAATTGTTCTTCCACCTGCTCCGATGAACACCTTTGATTATGCTCATTTACTAGGTTGCAAGGAATCTCAGCTATGAAATCCTGGATCAAGGAAAGTGAAGCGAAAACTTCATTGCACATGTTGTCATAATGGATCATAGAATCCACAAGAAGCGTCTTTCTCGATTTGAGATGTAGACACCAGAGAAAACGTGTCCCTCGATGTTCAAATTCGAGAATCCCTTCAATAGCCAACACTGAAGATTCCATACTTGTCATCTCCTGCAGACTGGGCAATATCTCATCCAAATTTGATATAGTAGAAACAAAAGTTTCTTTGAAAGAAAGAATTGGATCCAGATATACACTGATATCTTCATGAAGCTTAACTGCAGTCTTGATCGCTCCCTGGCCCAAAACGAGAATCTCCGAAAGCCAAGTTTTAGTGACATGGCCCAACGTGTTTATTTCCTTTGACAAATTAAGAGTCTCTTCATCTGGGGCAGCCACCGCATCAGGTACTGGGAAGGTGGATGATATGGGATTTATCAAATGCTGAACATACTCCACCAATTGACTCTTTTCAGCCTTGAGCCGAGAATTTTGGGACTTGTATTTCTCCAGTCTTTTTAGCACGATATCAATTGAATCTCGAGCCATCGCCATGTCACTTTCTAACGTGGATCTCCCAAGTCCTAGTCTGGAAACTTCATAGTCGGCTGGCGTCATAGCATTACGCTCTTTATCCACTCGTGGAATGGCAAGGTCTGCAAACTTGTTTCCATCATTATCCACCATTATTCGAGAAAGTACCTTAGGCTTCTTAGGAATGGCGTCATTCGATAGTTTGAAAAGGGCATCAAAATCAATGTCGATTGGCTTGACAACTCTCTTCCTTTTCTTCACTTCAGAATCAACCCAAGAAGGAGTTTCATTTACTATCTCAGCATATAGAATCCTGGAGCTCGAATCAATATCCTCATTATCCCTGACATCATGAGATCCTTCTTGAATCCTATCAACGGCCTCGATTTGAGGAGACACAACCTCAATGTCCACTTCCTGATCATTCGGGAGATTTTGGGAAATCCCTTCATGAACTACGTGCTCCGAAGTATTTGATATTTGAATTACTTGCACTTGAGTGGGTGTTTGTTCGAAGCATGGCTGAGGATCATTTGCTACCAGCGTATGAGTGCTATTAATGATGTGAGTGGAAGAATCTCTACTCGAGGTAGAAAATCCAGACACACGCTCCTTTCCTTCTTCAGGGTTTGGATCTTTGGATCTCTCTCCTCGTGACACGTTGCTCGGCGAAGTGGATTTTGGCAACCATTCTTTTCTTGTATGTCGTGTATGATTGGATGGTAACGAAGTTGATCGAGAAGAAACCTTGGTCGAATGGAGGTGTCCTGATATAGGCAATTTTTGTGATTCTGAAACGTGATCTGGAATTGATTGAAATTTGGCAAGTTCCCTATCATACCAAGATATGCTTCTTTCGATAATTGGTTGGTTCTTGCCATCGAGAGAAAATTCATCTCTTTTGGTCCAGTCGATTCGAGGCAACGGTGTGAAGGCAATGGCATCATACGAGGGATCGACGACATCCTCATCATCGGTTATGAATGAATCGGGAGGACTCCGGATGTGGAAGGCCTTGATCTGAGCAAGTGTTAGGCGAGAGTACTCCCGTCTCCTTACCTCATGTTCATCCGAGCAAGCAGCCCAGAAATCCTCCATGGTAGGATTATGTTGATACTTCGCTCCCATAATCGTTTGCATATAACCATTGATATCGAACTGGGCTCTCTTCACATATGGATGGATGGTTATGAGAGCAAACTCCTTTTCCATTAGTTGTGCACTGAATAAATTTGGGCATTGGTATTCCCCGATTTGGATCGGGAAATGAATTCCTAAACGGTGCTTGTCACTAAGTAGGTAGTGAACTTGGAACAATTGTCGTGCCAGCTCCATTAATGCCCACTTATCACTGACGTACTTGGGAAGTTTCCACGGGGTCCCAGCAAAGCCACTCACGCGAATGTAGGAAAAAGATGAAAATTGTATAAACCAGGTTCCCCATTGGGAAATGACACTCATGGCTTCTTTGGAAAACCTTTCCTCGGTATTTCGATTCAAGTTCCGGATCACGCGGAAGGTGAATGCATCGTTGACTCTTCTAAAATGGTGAGAACTATTTTTGAAGCTGAGCTGAGGGTAATAGTGAAAAACGTTGTTTGATGACCCCAGGACTCCTCTCGTTTCAAGTCCCGAAAATAGCTTTCTTCGTGCTACTGCATAGGTCAGATATGAGGTCATGTAGAAGCATCCAGTCATTTTGACTTCTATCAATTGCTTGTGAATGGTGTTGCTGATGATGGTGGCCCAGTCCACAAACTCCTTCTTGGCTAGGATGATACAGATAAACTGGTACATCCATGGGTGGAAGACCCTTGCAGAAGGTAAACCAAAAACTCGACTTAGGAGAGTGATCATGTCTCCAATCTCTTCCACGAACTCAACGCGGTACAGTTCTTTGGGGAGCCTGTCAATCTGAGGTCTCTTGGTTACCAGCCAATTGTTGTTAACCATTTTGCTCCATCTTAGGGGTTCTTCGTCCCAGAACTCTTGCGCAGACTGGCGAGTGATATCTGCATTCTCAGGAAAGTCAGGTATCCCGAGCAACTCCTCAATGTGTTCAGGTGTGATTAAGAGGAAAGGCTCGCGGTTGTCTTTATAAATTCCTCGTCTCTCAGGATCGTAATGCTCTGCACAAGCAATCACCAATTCCGGACACTGCACCGAGACAGGGAATGCTGCTGCTTGAGGTAGGCCACTGTGGTAAAGCCTATCAGAGAAAATGGTTTTGCCTTCAGTTTTCACTCGCTCACAAAACTGTTGCACATTGATGTGACCCAGATTTGTATCGGTGATGTTGTCATATGCCGACTTGATGGAGCTGGGAGGAATAATTCCTTGGAATTCATATTTCAGGGCAGATTTATTAGATCTTTCCACTGGCTTCCTCGATCTCCCTGCAGATTTGGATCTTTCGGCCATTATGAATTTAATCAAAAGGTGACTCAGGCACGCCAAACAACGCAAACGGGGCTGGGTCTCAGTCTCCAACACCCCGTCGATGTAAGAAAAATATTCCCGTTATATATTATTATTATTATTATTTTAAAAATGATAATAATAATTGTCTCGAATTACAACTTTTAGTATGTTAATAAAAACAAATCGAGACCAAGCTCGAATTCTAACTCTGACAATAACAATTAAAATCTCCCGATCTTAATATTTACGTGAATGGAGTTTCCTTTCTTCGGCGTTTCTTCTGGCTTTAGGCAAATAAAACAAATTTATTCTCTTGTTGTCTATTGCTGTCTTCCTTGGCTGGGCGTCTCCTCCAAAAGAATGCGTGGTTTTCTTGTATTGTGTGGGCTTTGGCTTGATGTATTTTACCTCTGGCTGTGTGGAACTAAAACTTTGGACCAGCGTGGGAATGAATTCTTTCTTTTGTCTTCTTTTGGACTGTATCTTTTTTCCTTCACCCAATACGCAGCTTGCTATGTATCAGAGTTCAGAATAAAGAAGAGCCTACAGCTGCATGACGTTTGCTATTTGTGACCTTCATTTGTTGCAGCTTTAGCAATTAATCTGTACGTTTTCTCAGATTGATCCGTATGCATCACGCATTCTTCCTGAAGGCCGATGAAAATGTAGAATATAACAAGTCACAAAAACAATTCAGTTTTTCAAACATACTTGCCCATCGCCATGCTTTCCCTTCGGCTCGCTTCTTTTTATTTATTTATTTATTTAAAAGCTACAGGCAATCCTATAATAATGCAAACAGTATTGACAGTATTGGCGCAGGATCAATCGATGATGTTCTCCAGAGTATGGATCGCGCACTGTTCCGTATGCTTCCTAAACTTCGCCCAAAATCACGAATGCTTGTTTGCGCTCCATCAAATGCTGCAACAGATGAATGGCAAGCGTATGTTTTTGTTTGCTGGCTGGTGCGTAGGTTAAAACAAATGCGTGGGTGTCTTCAATGCTGGGCGGCTGAAAACAAAGCTCCTTTTTATTAAAAACTGTCCACATATATCAGGCGCCCCCTCAAAAACGTTTGGACTGTATTTATTTTCTGTGTTTTAAAAACTGTTCCTTTCTCATTGCCAGGCGTGGCCTTTTAAAACTGTTCTTTATCTCTTCCTGTCTTTTCCTTCAACCAATGCGCATGTATTTGCCTTTAGTCTTTTTGCTTTATGATTAATTTCTTTTGCTCACAATGGCGTGGGTTTCTCTTGCATAATGTTAACAAAATATTATGTCTTCCTGAAGAAAAAGAAGCTTCTGAATTTTTCCACCGGGTTTGATGGAGGAAGTTACGAGGATTAATTCAACTTCCTCTCATCCCGGGTAGTGGCTTAAGTGCCAGGGGGAAATGGGAAAAGTAACGGGCAATTGCCAACGGGAATGGCAAAATGGGTTGGCAATCCCCATCCAATTTCCCCATGTGGGAAATTGGGGAATTTTATGCCCGTTTGCCAATCCATGATTTGGCAATTGGCAGAGGAAAACCCACGTGCGGGAAATTTGAAGGAAATTGCCAAGAAAGTGGAAATCCGGGTTCGGGAAGCCAACCCGGTAGTTGGAAACAAAAGCTTACTTCCCCGGCACTAAAACTTGTCGAATGAACTTTAATTTATATTTATTTAATTAAATACTCCTTAAGTGATTTTTTAAAAATTAATTTAATCAAACAAGGAGCAATTAATTAATTAAATATTAATTAATTATTTTAATGTATTTTAATGTGTTTTATAGCCTGGCGGGAAGAGTTCTTGCCCGAAAATCACGAAACGAAGACCGAAACGATCACAAAAATAAGACAATCGCAAGGAGTCCAATGAACCACACAAAGTAATACTTTTCAAAATTTTCTAATTTTTAATTATTTAATTGTTTTTTGACAATTTTGCGTAGTCAAAATTGGCTGATAACAATACACTACAACATCAAGTGAGAGATTTCGCAGGCCTAGCTTGGAATGGGGTATGGCCCCATGTCAAAATATATGAATACTACCCAGAGCTAAGGCTCGAGAACAACATCCCCTAGTTCTCAAAAATCAACGACGCCTTATTCTATGAGGTGATCTTCCTATTAAGGCCGAATATGAGACACGGTCGAACTAGCTCGAGTGTGATCACATCACAAAGAAGTGGGAGCATTGTTCACACGTTTCCCACATTCAATTATCTCGGGGTGATGAATTTCGAGGGTGAACCGACAAAGCTATCAAGGTATGCAGGGCCCAAGCTGATTCTGTTAGAGTTGTAAAGGAAACTAATCACATACCACGAGAGGTGCATGAAGAGAAAGAAAGGAGGAACTTCATTCCCCCTTATAGTGGGCCGATACACCTGCACCACACTGGCCAAAGCACGGGAAATGTATGCCAAGATTGAATTGCTGAATCTAAAGCACAACTTCCCAGCCAGGCCTACCTTCGATTGCTGGAGTTGCCTCTCAAAGGAAAAAAATGATCCCATTCATGTTCCTTAGATCGAAGACATCTACATCGACCTGACACATGAAATAAATATCAAGCAAAAGGATCACTCCTGGCTAGCTCTAGAGGAGATCATCCATTATGGCGTGGCCATCATTCCAAAAGGATTCCAAGAGCCTTATTGAGAAATTGATCAATTTTACCTTAACACGGATGGGGGGGACGATTGGCCATTCGCAGAGATCGATAGAGCCAGGCACCAAAGATCATTCGGGAAAGGGTCAAACCCACATTCAAAGACACCGAGCATTGGTGTAAACAGAATGGTCTCACCTACCTAGGGGGATTTCACGCTTCTCCTTCAGGAAGAGCACCTCCAAGAATGACCCGGGTGCTGAAAGGAAAAGGAAAAGATAAGGAGGGAGAATGGAGCAAACAGGAAGAAACTCCTAAAATCCCTCCTACTCGCTTCGAGAAGTAAGTGGTCGACTTGGTGTCTCCAGGTAAAGAAGAAGAGACCACCAGAGTTTCAATGGATACATCCACTTAGGATGTGGTCACAGATACAACCACTGAGGTATCCACAATTCCTTCTTCCGCTCCTTCTCCTCCCCATGTCATCGAAGCATCTATTCCAATGGATGTTTCTTCTTCTCTCCTTCCTCCCTTCCATCTCCCACCTCTTCCATCTTCTCCTCTCTTGCGGATCTATCACCCAGTGTTCCCTCCATCCCATTACAGATCCCTTCCACCTCCATGTCCTTTTCTTCCCCGTAGTAACTCTAGGCCCCACAAGCAGTAGTGCATTGGACTCCTTGTCAATGCCACCACCAAGTGTCTCAACGTTCTTCCCTGCGGCCTCTTCAGTTGCTTCCCCTTTCACTCCTGTTTCTTCTTCCATTCCCTCTACTCCCTCTCCCATAAGTCCAAGTTGGATCTCTGACCATCTGGGTCAACTCAAGAGAAAGGTTCCCATCGCACCCATGGACTTCTCTGTCATTCAAAGAAGGGACCCAAGAAGTAAAAAGCTATAACTCGCTTCTCTAAGAGCATTTCAGGAGAGAGAGTCATGGAGATTGCATATCCAGATCCCACCAAAGAAAAGAAAGATCTATCTCCTACAGACTTTACAGTGACCCAAGTCACGATGGGAACCTCATCTGAAAGCCTACAAGGAGAGGCTTTGTCTACAGTAGACACCCTTTGCAAGAAGCTACAAGAAGCAAAAGAGGAGAAGAGAATACTCAAGGAGCAAAACAAACATCTCCTCCAAGCATTGCAGAGAATGGGCAACGCACCTCCTGTGACTACCGCCGAGCCTACTGAAGTTCTCAGTCAGGACAAGATAAATGAATATGCCAAGATTGGTGAACAAGGCATGGCAGTGTCCTCCTGGATAGAGTGAATCCTCAGAGATAGTGAGGAAATAATCAAGAAATTCACAGGACTCTACTAGGGTATAGATCAAGCAAATAAGGAGCTACAAGTAGTAGCAGGATCCCTCTCTGAGGAGTTGGACAATGCTAGATTGCAACACGAAACATTCCAAGCAATGGTCGATGCTTAGCTGATGACCTATTAAAGGTCGGCGTCATTGATCACCGTGGGCACATAACAAAGCTCTCGTTGCATTGGATTATCGGGTTGATCAAATGGAGTATATCCTGGAAAGGATAGATAAAATCAAGGATGAAGCCCTGGATGCAAAATACAACATGGAGCAGATGGTTATGAAGATCTCTCTAGGAATGCTTAGTGAATAGTTCACCTTGAGGGAGGAAAAAATACAATCCAACTCTTGAAGCCTATTAACCCAAGGTTTGGTGCCAGAGGTCACTTTTGACCGAGAATCAATCAATAACCTTTTGGCTTTCCATGATTTCATTGGATTCTTGATTGAGGCATGCGAAGAGTACGTCGGGCTACCTAACAAGCTCAAGACTAAAAAGAAACTTGCGAAGTCATTGGTGACCATTTCAAGGGTCCAGATCATAATCAACTTCAGACAATGATCAACAAGTTTATGGAATACCGAGCTCAGTGTCACATCGCCTCTCCGATCGAAGCAAGACATTCCATTTAAACCAAGAGATGATGAGGAGTAGTTTCTACTCTTGTGTACACTTCGATCATTTTTGTAAAAATATTTAAAAAGTATGTTGGCATTTATGATGACATCATCCATGTTGCATCATGGGATGTTGCCATCCAAAACTTGCCCAAAGTCAACTTTTGACTTTTTAGATATTTTGTAGATATTTTGTAAAGTGGTTGGTTTCTTTTTGTCTTCTCCCTCCTCTTCTTCTATAAATACTAGAATACTTGTTGTATTCCATGTGGACATTTTTGTATGAAAAAGAGGTGAAGAGAGAAAGAATTTGTGCCTTCTTGTAAAAGAAGAGATATTAATATATATGTTCGACTTTGTGCTCAATATATGTGTTATTTGCATTAGATATTTCTTAAGTTAGATCTATGTTTCTATTCTGTTGGATTCATTCTTATTATCCTCATATGTTCATCAAGTATTGCTTTGTTTGTTTATGCAAGTAAGTTTGGCTCTTTTTACCGCATTTAAAGCATAAACCTTCCGACCTTTCCATCTTGGAATTCATTTCTTTTCTCCCTTCAGATCTATCCTTCCTCTGTTCCTTCCTCCCTACATTTTTGTTCGCAATGGAACTACCTCTACTGGGATGAGATCCCAAACCCCGAAGTTAGAATAGTGTAGATTTGCACAGATTCCTGCTTGATAGAATAGCAATAAACTAGTTTCGCTTTGTTGTCTCAAAGAGGGGCTATGCCCTACACACTGTTGGCCTGTTTCCCCACAACCTGTCTAACCGATAGATTTTCAAACCAACAGTTTTGGTGACTCTGCTGGGGATCAAACTAAGGAAATAATTAAAAAACTGTAAAAATCACTACCAGATTGCAAATTTTAACTCTTTGTTAAAAATCAAAATTTTTGTAGAAGTGATCAAAACTAAAAATTTCCTTATACAAATCCATAGATCTAGACCAGATAGGAGCTTTTAGTTCGCTGAGTTTGTAGAAAAAAATTGTATATTTCCGTAGATCTGAGATTCTGACATTTCATGATATTTTCAAAACTTGCAAAATTCAAGTCGAAGATCTGAAAATCAACTTTCTAAATTGACCCACCTTTTTATCCTTGTTAATCTTTGTCAAAAAACTGCAATCGGTTGTTATTAAAGAGGATAAAATTTAAATATTAAAAAAGTACATGTTGCTGATTTTTTCCAGAAAAATCAGAAAATCAGCAAGTACAAACAAAAGATTGTTGTAAATTTGCTCTTAATTGTTACAGATCTGAACGGCTACGCTAGCGGTGAACAATTTACTCGTGGCAGAAGAGCTCATGGAGAAGTTGATCCAATCTTTGATCTACTTCAAAGGCACAATTTCAGTATCACTCCAACATGATTCGCATCACTAAGTTTAGTGGATCGATCAACAAGAAGTGCCTCGCCTCCACAAAGGAGCCGGATTTCACAAGGTGCCTCAACATCAATTTGCAGTGCTCTTTTGCTGCGAACCACACTCCCTGCTTGTGTTATTTTTCCCACATTTCAAATGGTGATAAATCTACCTGTACCATGGGGAAACGCCATGGGTCCTCTAGCACTGCTACATCCGGTCAACCCCCTCCCTCACGGAAATCACAAGAATTTCCCAAAATTTGATGGGAGTGGAAATCAAAGCACAGACGTGCATATAGCTATGTTTATTATGTCATGCAGTATTCTGGATGTGACTCATGAGGACGTATCTGCGCTCTTTCTCGAGACCTTAAGGGCTGCGTCAAAATGGTTCCAACATTTACCACTAGATCCATCACCAATTGGGCCACGTTACGAACTACATTTGAAGACAGGTATAAGCCTTCAGAAGACACATTTGTGTTATTGTCATGAATCACTCACATGAAGAAGGAGGCCAATGAAACCATGCATGATTTTATCACCCAATTCAATTCACTGATCAATCAGTGTGCCGCTTGCCATGTTGCCAACATTAGAGAATCAAAAGTGTTTCTTTGTGAACGTAATGAGTTCGAAAGTAAGTTTCTTACTTTTACAGGAACAAATACCCACCTTGGTCCTTGCCTAGGTTATGGCCATTCAGATAGAAGATAACCTCCTTATATCTAGTGAGTTAAGATGAGAGCCGTCAAAATCAAAGGCTTCAACTTCTTCTCAAGCTACCTCATCAGATCCAGCATTCCAGAAGATGGAAAATGACTTTCTCTCATTAAAGAAGCAATTGGCTCAAACATCGTCTACTACTCCGTACTGGGATATCCCACGGAGGAACTTCACTCCCAACAATGCCCCCCAAAGGCCGTATTTTCCTGTTGCTTCTCCAAGGTTAGCAATTGAAGCCCCTCTCGGTCAATGCCTTGGTTGAAATCGAAGAAGATGATACAAATTATGAAGAACCTTTGTTACAAAACGAAGATGACCAAGATGTTGGTGAACCAATTGGCGACTCTACTATCAGGTATATGGAATTTGAAGATGAGGAATCGATGAATAAGAGAGTACCAAAGGGTATTCAAGTGGACAATTATACGTAATTTTCACTCACTCGCAAGAGAAAAGAAGCAAAGGTTGCCACTTTGAAAAACAAAAGGAAAAGGTTGTGGTAGCTCCACCACCAACGATCACTAAAAGAGGTAATCCCCTTCCTGCTCAACCTCCTGTTAAACCTGTTGTAAATAAATCTTTTCCTCTTATTTCTCCTCCAATTCAGCCTTCCTCCAATTCCATAAAGACTAGTAATCCTCCTCCACAAACGTGAAACGAAGGACTCATTCCTTCATTAGCGCAACCCTTGGTTGCATTCAATATAATTGATCATGCTAAAAAGACCAAGATCCAGATATGTCGAAGTTGAATACCTTCAGTCCAACCCAGAGCATCTTGTAAGGTTAACTAAGTATATCCAAAAGCAGGCCTGCCTTCCTCCCATTTCCCTAAAAGGAATTCTTCCCACTCCTCCTACATCTCATGTAAATGTCGCCTCGACTTCCACGTCGGGAAAAATTGAGCCTTTTTACCTATCTCTCCTGATCAATGGTCATAAACTAAGCAACTATATAATTGATTTTGGAGCTTCTGATAATGTTATGCCAGTAAAGGTCACCCATGCTTTGGGCCTCACACTTACTAAACCTTTTGGTAGATGCTACTCCATGGAAACCAAACAAGTACCATTGATTGGTCAAATCAAGGATGCATTCGCATTTGCAACATTTCCTGAGAAAAGGGTAAAAATGACTATTCTCGTAGCTGATATTCTAGTAGCCTACGGGATACTGCTAGGGAGGAGCTTCTGTAAAGAAGTTGGTGGGGAAATTCATATGGACTGGTCCAAAGCCAAGATTCCTGTCAAAGGAGTGATGCAAACATTGGAACCAGAATCACAAAAGAAATATCTAGTCACCAATTCTGATGACCCCAAGGCTCAAATTCTTTTCGAATCATCAGGGATGGGAAATTACTTCCTATCCACCGACTTAGATAAAATGGATGTTCTCGTCCAAGAAGAAGATCTCAAAAAGTGTGGATGTTGCAGTTTGATGGCAGTTGTGCAACGAGTGGATGCGGTGTTGGGGCTGTTCTAATATCTCCTGAGGAGGAGATTTTCCCTTTTTCTTTCAAGTTACAGTTCTTCAATACGAATAATACCGCTAAGTATGAATCCTTGTTACTTGGCATGCAAGCTGCAAAAGAGAAGGGAATCAAGAATCTAAAAGTGCAAGGTGATGCCGAGCTAATTGTCAATCAGGTAAAAGGGATATACCAAGTAAAGAATGACCGGCTCAGACACTACCACAATGCGGTATGGGATAGCATCGAGGAGTTTGACGCTTTCTCAATCAAAGTAGTCCCACGAGCTCAAAATGACATGGCTAATTCATTGGCCATCTCAGCATCTCTCATGCTCCCTCACCCGGGGTTAAAAAGATACATATACCATTGAGGTGGTTTTTCACCCAAGTGTGCCAGATAATTCACATCACTGGCAAGTGTTCAATGATGACAACCAACTTATCACTTTTCTAGAAAAGCTGACAATTTCAAAGAGCTTCATTTTGATGGATCATCTTCTGCATGTCGTGAGTCTCTCATTGGTCAAGCACATGAATCTGAAAAGAAAACGTGATACAACTCAAAGGAAATAAGATTATGAAAGGTTTAGTTTCCTTGGAATGATTATTTGATAGTCATGACCGTTTTGTTAAGAAAAAGTGATAGGATGATCCTTCCTCTTCTCCGAAAACTAAATCATCAATCTGGGTACTACGGAACATCCTCGTTCCGTGAATATCGAGAAGTGTTGTACGCCCGAAGAAAAACAAAAATTTGTCAAGTTGCTAAAAAAAATTACATGGATGTATTAGCATGGTCTTATGCTGATCTCAAGTCTTTCAAGCCAAAGGACATTCGGCACGACATCCCGCTCAAGGACGATGTCAAGCCTTTTCATCAAAAGCAAAGGCATTACAACCCCAAAATCTCGTGTACGATCCAGCCAAAATTCGAGAAGATGCTTTGGATGTAAGAATTATTTTCCAATTCATCACAATACAAGCTGCAAATATTATACACATGCGAGAAGAAGAATGGCAAGATACACATATGCGTAGACTTTCACAACTTGAACCAGTCATCTTTAAAGGATAACTATCCACTGTCGATAATGGATCAAGTGCTACAAGTAGTAACCAGTTTAGAAATGTTGTCTATGCTTGACGGTTTTTCAAGTTACAATCAAATTCAAGTCACACCCGAAGAGCAGTTCAAGACAACGTTCACCATTCCTTGGGGTACCTTCGCCCATAGTAGAATTTCATTCGGTCTGATTAACGCCGATGCCACCTTCCAACGAGTAATGGACTTTGTATTCAAAGGTATGATGGGAAAGGTCATCGTGGTTTACCTAGATGACTTGACCGTGTTCTCTAAGAAATGAAGTGATCACTGCGATCATTTAGAACAAGTCTTGATCAGATGCCGAGAGCACAAGATTTCACTAAATCCCAAGAAGTTAGTTTTTGGGGTCACCGAAGGAAAGCTGCTAGGACATGTCGTCAGCAGAGAAGGAACTAAGATAGATGTTGAAAGAGTCAAGGCTATTCAGAGCCTTACTTTTCCTACAAGCAAGACTGGTATTCACTCTTTCTTCGGAAAGGTAAATTTTCTCAGACACTTTGTTCCTGATTTTGCTGAGAAGACTCCTCATTTGAGTGGAGTGAGGAAGGCAAGACATCATTTGAAGACATAAAGACTTCCATCGCTCATGGCCCTATTTTGGTATGTCCTGACTTTAGTAAAGATTTCATCATGTGCTGATGAATGCGTCTGCGAATATCAGTATCGGCTATCTTGATGCAATGAATTATGAGGATATTAAATTCCTAATTGCCTTCATGAGTTCTCCTCTTAAGCCTCATGAACTAAAAATGTCACAGTTGGAGAAACTTTCCTTTGCCATGGTAAAAGTAGTCAAAAATTTCTGCTACTATATTCTGAATTCTCATACAGTAGTGTTGGTTCCGGACACAGCTGTTAAGTCTATCCTGACTCAACAGGAGTTAGGGAGCTTACGAGGGAATTGGATTGCAAAAGTCCAAGAATACTATCTAGACATCAGACCAACCAAGTTGGTAATGGGTAAGGGCCTGTGTAAGCTAATGGCTGAAAATAAAGACTCAAAGATACCTGAGGAGCAAGTTGATCACGTTGATGAAGAACAAGGTGAACTGGAGAAAGCGGATTCTTTACCCCTGGTCCTGTTTGTCGCAACCAACAACGAATGGTATCCCGACATCACATTATTCCTCACTCTATGGAGAGTGCCCAACTCACTTGGCCACAAAGGAAAAGCGAGCAAGAAAGCTCCACGCCACAAGATATGTCATATGGGATGATGGACTGTACAAATGTGGAATTGACAGCGTTTTTCTATGATGTGTTGATAAGCCGCAACAAATAATATTGTTAAAGAGTTTTCACGATTCATCCTATGGTGGTCACTTATCCTCATCCATGACAACACATAAAATCATTCGGGCTAGGTACTACTGGCCGACACTATTTTAGGATGCAGCTACCTGGGTAGCGAAATGTGAACTTTGCCAACAGTTTGTTGGCAAACCAAAGTTAGCTGCATTTCCCCTCGTGCCCGCTCATTATTGATGAACCATTCGAAATGGGGAATTGATTTCATTAGAGCACTCAATCCTCAATCGAGTGCTAGATATAGTTACGTCCTAACAAAGAACGAATTACTTCACAAAATGGGTGGAGGCCATACCGCTAAGCATGCCACTTCTCGGGTTGTTTGAATTCATCAAGGAAAATATTATTGTGAGATTTGGCATTCCACACAAAATCATTGTTGACAACACTTCCAACTTCTCTTCACAGAAGTTATTGGTTTTTGTTATGGATATCTTTGGATAACCTTGGCTCATGCCTCTGATTACTATCCTCAGGGAAATGGTCAGGCAGAATCTAGCAACAAGAACCTGGTAACTATCATATGGAAGCTAGTTAATGAAAATCAACGGTCCTGGCACAAATCATTGTATGATGCTTTGTGGGCATATCATATTACTCCCAAGATATCTCTCGGCATGTCACCTTTCCAGGTGTTGTATGGGACTGATGCTAAAATTCCTATCTCCATAGAACTTCCTGCTCTACGCTTGGCTCGAGCAATTGAAGATGAAACTTTTCAGAGTTCCCTTGAAAAGAGGATTATATACCTGACGGAACTTGAAGAAAAGTGACTGAAATGGGTCAACAAGATCACCGAACATTAGAATCAAGTCAAGAGGTTTTTCAAGAAGAAATCTAGGTAGAGATTTCCAAGTAGGAGATCTTGTCCTTCGTGGGAAAAAGCGAAGAGAACTGAAAGGTATGCACGGGAAGTTTGACTCTCTTTAGAGAGGGCCATACAAGATCAAGTAGCTCAATGGAGAGAATAGTTTCTATCTCTCATATCTAGACAAAACCAAACTCCCACTTCCCTATAGTAGGCAACACCTAAAGATATTCAGGAAGTAGGGCTTGCTCTCCTCTTTGTACAGTTTTTTTCGTCATGTGTTCACTTTCGTTGTGTGTGTGTGTTCCCTTCCTTCCATTTTTGGTCACCCTTGTTTTTGACTCTCTGTAACTCAATGGATAGGCATATGAAATCTGAGATTCTCTACCCTTAATTTTCACTTAAAGATAGTCCCCAGAAAGAGCCAACTGTTATCCTATAAAATTGACAAGGGCAATTTTGCAGATAACCATACCAAAAATTTTGTTTTGGTCCTTGAAGAAGTTTGACAATGTTAAAAATGGCCTAAAACTCCCTTTCGAAAAACAAGTTTTTAGAACTTAGCCATTTTTAGCTTCTTTAGAGTCAGCGCAGTTTTTGGGGTGTCAACATTCCAAAAATTATGCCTTTTTGAACTAGGCACAAGAAATGTTGTGTCGACACCATAAAATGTGTGCCCCTTAGAAAATCCTTTGCACCCTAAATGACATGGAAAAATCAATAAATTTGAGCCCCTTTTGGCGCGGAAAGGACATGTCAACATTATTAAACATGTGCCCAATATGTGTGCTAAGGCGTGGGAAATAGTATGTCAACATACCAAAATGTGCACAATGCATATTCCCTTAAGCGCTAGAGAAATCATGTTGACATCATGGAATATGCGCTTAAGGCACTAAAACTTTATGTTGACACCAATTAAATTGTGCCAAGGCACATTTGTACTGTGTCGACACTCTAGAAATTATGCCAAAGAAAGTTGGTGAGATAATTAATGCCATGTTTTCTATAAATAGGCGCTCAACACCTGTCATTTTCACGAATTGAAAATTGTGAAAAGTATTTCTCTACACCTGTTAGCTGTCCTTGTCACCCCCGTGTGCCATTTTTCGAGCTTATGGACCCCAACGTCATCCTTCGTCCTTTATAAAACCGGGTAAGTGGCTTTTATCATTCTTGTTATTGTTTGTGGTTTTTGTTTCTTGGTTATTGTTAGGTTTTAGGGTTGTTATAAACCAAAAGATCAAATCTAAAATAAAAACCTAACAATCCATAACCATCTAGAAACCGCCTTACCTCTCCTTCCAGATCTGCAAATCTGAGAAGACTCTGCCTCAGAAGAAGCCATCCTTTATATATTTGCTTGCTGCCTTGCAAAAAGTCCCTCTCCTCCCTACCATTTACAAAACCAAAGAGAGAGAAAAAGTCATGTGAAGAGAGAAGGAATAAAAGAAAGTGCAAAAATATTTATAACCCTATGGCGCACCGTAATTTCATGTTACACCTCCCACAGTCACACCTTGGTGCACTGTCCTTGCTTGTAGCACAACCTAAACTTGTGCCCAACTTAGATAACACTTAGCAGATTTCCTAAAGGCGCAGGTGCATCCTGCACAACATCAACATTAGATGTTGTGTGCTCCAAATCCACACCAAGCAGTTTTCCTTTGGCGCATTGAATTGCTTTGCAACATATTCCAAAATTGCGCCTTGGGCACACTTAAAAGCCATGCAACACCATCCTTTTCAACGCCCAACTAAAGAAAATTTCCTAAGGTGCAGGGCGCATGATCCTTGACATCAACATGGCATGTTGTATGTTGTAAACCCACGACTGTGATTTTCCCTTGCGCTACCTTGTCATGCAACACTCTCCAAAAGTGCACCCTTCATAACCCTTTGGCGCAGCTTTTCTCCTATCAACACAGTGCACCTTTTTACATGTTGACATCCCGAAAAGTGCGCCCAACCTTTTTAGCCTCTACAAAGATGTCGTGAACTTTCACCTTACACCCTAAGCCTCATAATTTCTCATTCTTGTTTCTGCAAGCTTTCATTATGAATAACATGACAGTTGACATGGTTCTTATATGTTGGACCTCCTTGATTATCCTTGTAGAACAACAACAGCCATCCTCAAGGTCACACATGTATTCATCAAGAAAAAAGCCAACCAAGTCTAAAGGAAAAGCAAAGTTGACAGAACAAGAGATGAAGTACAAATATCAGAAAGTCAAGATGCCTGACTCATACGTAGAGAGTGATCTCAACATCAGAGACTCCGAGCTTAGGCACATTGATATGGAAGACTTCTGGGCAAGAACTAACCAGGCTACTAGTGGCCCCTTGATGAACAAATGGGTGGGCAGTGGATTGCACTTTGCCACCGGGCTGCCAGTAAGTCTGTAAACAATAAATTTATCATGTTGGTTTCCTGTTGCTATAACAAGGACACAAGATGTGTCGAAGATAAGGAAGGAAAGACGATCATCGATCTAACAGCTCGTCATTTTGAAATAACCCTGGGCATTCCTCATCACAGAAATATGTCACCATAAGCCTAGAAGACTACAAGAAGGCATGGGATGACAATGAGGACAAATGCATGCAAATGATGAACGAGCTATATCTTAAGAACAAAAAGTTGGTGAGTAGATGGCCACAGACCATCCACCGCAGTGACTTCAATGAGGAACTGAGTGATACAATCACCTTCCTGAATAGAATATTTGGGCTTCCTGATGCCCATTATTTCCATAAATGGATGTTGAGGTACTTAGAGACCATGAGAAAGAATGTACCTGATCAACGTTTTGGCTGGGGAGAAATCATCAGCGACACCATCTCCCAGCAGCTTCAACAAGTCCTCACAACTGGGAAGTTCTATATGAATTCCTACGTTGTATACACTACAACATCAGCGAGAGATTTCGTAGGCCTAGCTTGAAATGGGGTATGACCCCAGGTCAAAATATATGAATACTACCTAGAGCTAAGGCTTGAGAACAACATCCCCCAGTTCTCAAAAATCAATGACACCTTCTTCTATGAGGTGATCTGCCTATTGAGGCTGAATATGAGACACGGTCAAACTAGCCCGAGTGTGATCACTGTCACATAGAATTGGGGAGCATTGTTCACACAGTTTCCCACATTCACTTATCTCAGGGTGGTGAATTTTGACGGTGAACCGAAAAATCTACCAAGGTACGTAGGGCCCAAGCTTATCCTCTTGGAGTTATCAAGGTAACTAATCACATACCACAAGAGGTGCATGAAGAGAAAGAAAGGAGGAACTCCATTCCCCCTTACGGTGGGCCGATACACCTGCACCACACTAGCCAAAGCACGGGAAATGTATGCCAAGCTTGAATTGCTGAATCTAAAGCACAACTTCCTAGCCAGGCCTACCTTTGATTGCTGGAGTTTCCTCCCAAAGGCAAAAATTGATCCCATTCATGTTCCTGAGATCGAAGACATCTACATCAACCTGACACATGAAATAGATATCAGGTGAAAGGATCACTCCCGACTGCTCTGGAGGAGATTGTCCATTATGGTGTGGCCATCATTCCAAAAGGATTCCAAGAGCCTGATCAAGAAATTGATCAAGTTTACCTTGACACGGATGGGGACGATTGGCCATTCGCAGAGATCAATAGAGCCAAGGCACTAAAGACCATTCAGGAAAGGGTCAAACCCACGTTGCAGCACCGAGCATTGGTGCAAATAGAATGGTCTCACCTACCTTGGGGTAGATTTCACTACTTCTCCTTCAGGTAGAGTGCCTCCAAGAACGGCCTAGGTGCTGAAAGGAAAAGGAAAAGATAAGGAGGGAGAACCAAGCAAACAGGAAGAAACTCCTGAAAGCCCTCCTACTACTTCTGAGAAGCAAGTGGTCGACTCCGTGTCTCCGTAAAGAAGAAGAAGAGACCACCGAGTTTCAATAGATACATCCACTTAAGATGTGGTCACAGATACAACCACTGAGGTACCCACCATTCCTTCTTCCGCTCCTTCTCCTCCCCCTGTCATTGAAGCATCTATTCCAATGGATGTTTCTTCTTCTCTCCCTTCCTCTCTTCCATCTCCCACCTCTTCCATCTTCTCCTCTCTTGCGGATCTGTCACCCAGTGTTCCCTCCATTCCATTACAAATCCATTTCACCTCCATGTCCTTTTCTTCCCCTGTAGTAACTCTAGGCCCCACAAGCAAAGTAGCGCGTTGGACTCCTTGTCGATGCCACCACCAAGTGTCTCAACGTTCTTCCATGTGGCATCTTCATTTGCTTCCAATTTCACTCCCATTTCTTCTTCCATTCCCTCTACTCCCTCTCCCATAAGTCCAAGCTGGATCTCTAACCATCTGGGTCAACTCAAGAGAAAGGTTCCCATCGCACCCATGGACTTCTCTGTCATTCTGAAGAAGGGACCCAAGAAGCAAAAAGATATAACTCGCTTCTCGAAGAGTGTTTTAAGAGATAGAGTCATGAAGATTGCATATCCAAATCCCACAAAAGAAAAGAAATATATGTCTCCTACGGTCTTTACAAAGACTCCAAGTCATGATGGGAACCTCATCTAAAAGCCTACAAGGAGAGGCTTTGTATGTAATAGATTCCCTTTACAAGAAGATATAAGAAGCAAAATAGGAGAAGAAAATACTCAAGGAGCAAAACAAACATCTCCTTCAAGCATTACAGAGAATGGGAAATATACCTCCTGTGGATCCCGTCGAGCCTAATAAAGTTCTCGGTTAGGACAAGATAAATGAATATGCCAAGATCGGTGAACAAGGCACGCAGTTGTCCTCCTGGATAGAGTGAATCCTTAGAGATAGTGAGGAAATAATCAAGAAATTCATAGGACTCTACCAGGGTATAGATTAGGTAAATAATGAGCTACAAAGACTAGCAGGATCCCTCTCCGAGGATTTGGACAATGCCAGATTGCAACATGAAACATTCCAAGCAATGGTCGATCGCTTTCAAATTGACAACCTATTAAAGGTCGGCGTCATTGATCACCCGTGGGCACATAACAAAGCTCTCGTTGCATTGGATTACCGGGTTGATCAAATGGAGTATATCCCGATATGGATAGATAAAATCAAGGATGAAGCCCGGATGCGAATACAACATGGAGCAGATGGTTATAAAGATGTCTCCAGGATGCTCAATGAATCATTCACCTTGAGGGAGGCAGATGATACAATCCAGCTCTTCAAGGCTATTGCAACCCAAGGTTTGGCACCAGAGGTCACTTTTGACCGAGAATCAATCAATAACCTTCTGGCTTGCCATGATTTCATTGGATTCTTGATTGAGGCATGCAAAGAGTACGCTCGGGCTACCTGACAAGCTCAAGACTGAAAAAGAAACTTTTGAAGTCATTGGAGACCATTTCAAGGGTCCAGATCATAATCAACTTTAGACAATGATCAACAATTTTATGGAATACCGAGCTCAGTGTCACATCACCTCTCCCGATCAGAAGCAAGACATTCTATTTAAGCTAAGAGATGATGAGGAGTAGTTTCTCCTCTTGTGTACACTTCGATCATTTTTGTAAAAATATTTAAAAAGTATGTTGGCATTTACGATGACATCATCCATGTTGCATCATGGGATGTTGCCATCCAAAACTTTCCCAAAGTCAACTTTTGACTTTTTAGATATTTTGTAGATATTTTGTAAAGTAGTTGGTTTGTTTTTTGTCTTCTTCCCTCCTCTTCTTCTATAAATACTAGAATACTTGTTGTATTCCAGGTGGACATTTTTTGTATGAAAAAGAGGTGAAGAGAGAAAGACTTTGTGCCTTCTTGTAACATAAGAGATATTAATATATATGTTCAGACTTTGTGCTCAATATATGTGTTATTTGCATCAGATATTTCTTAAGTTAGATCTATGTTTCTATTATGTTGGATTCATTCTTATTATCATCATATGTTCATCAATATTGCTTTGTTTGTTTATGCAAGTAAGTTTGGCTCTGTTTACTACCAGCCCAAAGCATAAACCTTCTGACCTTTCCATCTTGGAATTCATTTATTTTCTCCCTTCAGATCTATCCTTCCTCCATTCCTTCCTTCTCACCTTTTTTTTCGCAGTTGGAACTACCTCTACTGGGATGAGATCCCAAACCCTTGAAGTTAGAATAGTGTAGATTTACACATATTCCTACTTGATAGAATAGCAATAAACCAGTTTCGCTTTGCTATCTCAAAGAGGGGCTATGCCCTGCACACAATGTCTGCTATTTCCCCGACTGCCTAATCGACAGATTTTTAAACCAACAAGTGGGCACGTCTTTGTTACCCTTGTAATAGAGCTTCTTAATTGCCTTTAGATTAACTCATATGTCCCGTGCACCCAAATATCACATGGCACACTAGTGGTATCACTTACAAATTTGAACGTCTTCCCACCGAATAAATCCTTCATTGGATGCACAACCTCGATTCTCTAATAGTGCACACATAGATTCTATCTCGGTCCTCTTCTCCCTAGGGTTCATTATAGGGAACTCACTTTCCATATGTCAAAGGGATGATAACATGTTCCTCCTTGTTCTCAAAAATTATATATCCCTTATAGAAATATAAGTCAACATTGTTCTTATAGCACCAGGGGCACCCAAGTAATGCTTTGGAAAGTTATCCCCCTCAAAGAAGCGCCAAGACTTCAAAGTCTCCAGTGAATTTCCCCTTGGATAGTGATAACAACATCCTTTAAAACACCAATGGGCATCACCTTTATCTTGTTAGCCATATACAACACATTTGAAGATGGTTGTAATGGGGGCCTTCCCATTTGATTCCATGCATCCAAGGTGAGAACATTAACCTCCGCGCTCGTGTCAATTAGAATATTGCTCAAGATCCATCCTTCAACCACTGCATTCAAGTAAATCTCCTTATCATAGTCAATGTGTTGCGGGGGAAGGGTAGTGTGCAAGACCTGCTGCTCATGCTCTCCTCCAGTGTGCGGTAATTTCTCTCATAGCCATTCTCCTAGTAGAGGGATGATATTTTCTTGCCTCAGCATCCTACATACCTCCCTGACTTCATCCAGATCCTTCTGTGGATCCTCAATGCTCTTCCTTTTCTCTAATTATCGTGACTGCTCCTTCAGCCACTGGATCTCTCCTTGTAGGATTTGAATCACATCCACGGTATCCTGATAAACTTCCTTTTGATGAGAAGCGTCTAGATACTTCCCATGCACCACCTCTTCTCTTGTAACTGGTGGTCTCTGTTTTGGTATATCCTTGGCACGTGCAACATCAGTTCACATTGTCACTAGTACAGGTTATAACTTTGACTCACGCGCCACCCTTGGCATCCACTGCGGGTCAAATTTATTCACGCTTACCATCCCAAAGACCTTTGTCCTTCCTTTGTTGTTGGCTTATGTGTTCAAACAATTCCGGTCACTCCTCATACTTGTGCTTCTTCCCACATCAATAGGACTATAATAGGTCGGGTCATTCGCTCTTATAGTTCTATGTAGACCCACAATTGTAAAGGTTCCATGCGGGAACTCACTTATTCTACCTCCACGATTTCCATGGCCTCTAAATACTCCATGAAATCCTCTTCCATGACCCCCTCTATCTCGCACAACCTTCCTAATGACGGTCCTCATCCATGGAACTACTTGCAATGTTAGTCTAGCGCATGCCAGTATCAATGACTTTATGTATCTGGTTAATCACTCTACAATCCTTGGTGTCATGAGTAGTAGAGGTGTAGATTTTGCAATAGCAAGACACATTCTTACGGATCATGCACTGCAATAGCGGACACCTACTTGCATCATGATCTATGTGAAAAATCTCACAATCTACTATCATGACGCGTACCGATCTTTACGGAAAAATGTCCTTTATATGCCCTCTACTACACGGTTCGGTGCACCATAGCCCACTGCGAGTCTCATGTGCCGAGTTCACGAAAATTTCTCCAGCTGTTTTGCCATGGCAAAGTGCTCCGAGCTTCAAGAAATGGACTAACTATGGTATCCATGCTTATCACGGCCTCGGCCACAAGAAAGCAACCTTCAATGCCTCGCGCAAGTGTGTGAATGTCTTATGTGAAATTTCCCTACCGAATGGTGTGATCAACTCACCGATGAACCACTGCGCATGTTGAGAAGGATGAATATCATAGGACAAATTTGATAAGAGAGTCTCTAAGAACGCGTCATACTCCCACAAACTTTATGCCATTCCTTGCTGAATTTCCTTCAACGCATTGATTCTCTTTTATTCAAACTCGTGGATGTGGAACTCCATAGTAAACGCATCACGTAGCGAAACGTAATCCACCACCATCTGGTGTGGATCATTTTTATGGTAATAACTATGTGTGCACCTTGCAACATAGTTACAAATAGACTTTCCTTCTGCTTTCGTAGGCGGTGATACCCTTCACGCGCCATAACAACTCACATTTATGCACATGCTCTGCAGCGTCTTCCGCACCCTCGTAATCAAGTAAGTGTAGGGACATCTCATAAAACACCTATTGAGGTGGTTAAGGTCCTTTCCCTCTAGTTTCGGGGCCTTGATTTCCTTCCGTATTTCCTCTACCACTAGATCCACTAGACCCACTAGCTCCTATTCCTCCAAATCCACTAGATCCTCCTCCCACAGCAAGAAAAGGGCCTGAAGTGCTTACACCCCCGCATTCCCACCATCGCACTAAGCTGCACACCAATGGTTTGTGATACTAAACCACTCCCAAATGTGTTCCCCGCGCCAACTCTAGATGCGATACCTAAACTTTGTGAACCTAGACCTTGCCCAAATGTTATGCCAGAAAAATACCTCCAAATATAGGAAAATAATGTGTGGCCATAGATGGAAATGAAAATTTATACCTCCTAGGTGTCGCTCGACCACTGATATCAACACCACTAATAACTGAATAAGTAAAGTTTTCCTCGAAACTAGAAGGCTAAGCGTAAGGGTTTAGTCACCAAGTGGGCCAAGATGCATGCATGTAACTCTAACTCTTTTTTCTTAACCTCGACAAACTTTCAAGGAAATCTGAGGGGGTAACTCTCTCACACTTGCCAAGATGGGGTAAAGTACAGACTACTCGATCCCATGCCTTCCACGTAGACCTCAAATCCTTCCCCGCAACGTCCCCGCCTCCGTACTTCCATCACTCCAAAGCAACCTTGTGTTATTTTTCCAACTCCCTTTCTCATACTTCATCATACTTGTGTTGCCTATATTCTCTCTCCTTCTCTCGCCGAGATCCGCCATCTTCCACCACACCGCTTATGTGCCTCATGCCCAGCAGAATTTTAATCATCCATAGGAAAGGCTTCCAAACTCAAATTAATAACTAGGATCTTGATAGCTAAAGGGATAACACACAAAAATGATCCTCTAGGCTCCCTTAAGAACTCAAACTCAAGCAATCTCTGGGCAAGAATACATGGAAACAACATATTCCAATGTATAACTAGTCAACACTCTACTCCACCAATGATCAACAACACAAAGTCTAGGTCGATCGGCATCATGCAACCTCTGATACTCATCTTGGGTCCATACACAAGGTCTATAATACCAACTTGACCTAGATGCATTTGTTGAAATCCATTCATACAAATCCACTGGAAAACAACAAAATAAGTTCTCATATAGCTCATGATACAGGTGCTCTTCTACCCATTTACGTGCATCAAACTCAGATCTAGTATTAAATCTCTAAATGCAGACTCATCCTCTATACTTTTAAGCCATACTTCAACAATGTCCAAGGTCAAGTGTTATGTCATCACACACCATTCTAACAACAGATTCGAAAAGAGGTCCCAACAACGAAACCAAAATGTA
Source organism: Taxus wallichiana var. yunnanensis (assembly GCA_018340775.1). Taxonomy (NCBI): domain Eukaryota; kingdom Viridiplantae; phylum Streptophyta; class Pinopsida; order Cupressales; family Taxaceae; genus Taxus; species Taxus wallichiana. The sequence continues at coordinate 346,468,304 of CM031234.1, read as the reverse complement.
GTCTCTGTTTACCTCTTGCTTCATCAATCAAACCCCAAGTGCGTCGGCATATCATCCAACTTAGGTTGAATGCTCACCTGAGGTGCACACAAGTGTCAAGCCCCTCTTTTATGTGAGCTTTGTGAGAATGTTCTCCCTTAATAAGGGGATGTTTACACAAACAGAGAATGAACACACCCATTCTTGGAATCAAGATTAAGAACCAAATCCTAGTCTTATGCACTGAAACACGAATAACATGATCACACTACATGAAAAGTAGAACTAAACCACGATTATCATCAAGAGTACCAAGATTACACCCTTAAACATAAAATAAAATGCATAGATCAAGATCCATCACACAGATGTTCATAACCATTCCATTATATTCATTCATCAAATTACAGTAGTCAATAATACATCAAAATTGTTCCAAGGATGGGGTATTACAACAAGTAGATCTTTAACATGCTCTCTATCATTGCTTCATTACAAAGCTTAAAATCACGTATTATAAATTTTCACTATCTTTCTATCTCTTTATCCATTCTCTACACACACACACCCTTTCACTATATATATTTGTCTCTCTCTTGCACACCCCTAATGTCATGTAAGACCATTCATAAATAGGAACTCGAAGGAATATCTTCTAACCACTCATCATTACAAGAAAAGGCCTGAAGGAATATTTCATGATCACCCTACCACTACCCAAGAACATGCCAAATGTCATCATGTGTTTCCCAAATCGAGTATCCTTAGCATGTAAGTGCCAACTAATCCATAACAAACTCGGCTCCTTATCCCTTCATGATAATCGTATTGATGCCATGGAATATCCTTTTTTGACAATTAAGTTTCCATAGCTTATACATAATCGTATCTCGGTCACTTTTCCATTTGTTCCCTTAACGCATCTTTACCCATTATCCAAAATCGAATAAGTCCCGAATCCATTCTTCTGGGCGCAAGCCCTCACACATTTCCAAAAGCCACTTCCGCGCATGCCTTTGCACCTTGCTTCCACCTACCATAACCCTTCGTGCCTCGATACCTTGTCAATTCAGGGGCCCAATAGTGAAGTGGATTATTTTATATGAGCACTTGAATATTAAAGTTGTGAAACCCTATTTTGTAAAACCACTAAAAACTCGATTTGATCATTTCTTGAAAACCACCTAAAGGAAACCTTTGAAACTTTTCCAATGATATATCATTGGAAAAAAAATCAGCTTTCATTCATTTTCTAAAGTGGAAAAATACATGAGATATGAGTAAATCCATGTTTGGCTTGTGAAACCACTCAAAAACCCTCTTTGCACTAAAAATTGTTTTGCCATTTCCTTCAAAACCTGCGAGAGATATTCCTCGAATTCAAAGAAAATTTTCCCATCCAACATACCCTGCATAATGAATTAAGAATCAATTCATTTTTATTGTATTACTCTCATAACGAAGAACTGAATTTTCAACCCACACTCCATTAAAAGCGATTTTCAAGCTTACTCAGTAACCAAAAATTGTTTCTTCATTTCCTATCATTTCGACGAGGATCATCACTAAATTTAAAGCATCTCTTCTTATAAAAATACCTTTCCAAAAATAAATTCAGGTCTAATTTGGATTTTTCCCCCTATAATGGAATAAACAAGAATTCAACCTATTAAACCATTAAAAATCTTGAATTCTCGTAAATTGACTCGGAATCCCATATTTCTTGTCCCTCCAAGATCCACCATCAAACTCAAGTCTCGTGATACCAAAAATTCACAAGATCAAATTCCATTACTACGTTTATGATCCCATCTTGGTCTTGGTTTCCGAATACCCAAATATTGAAGATAATAATGTTTTAAAAATATATTTTGCTAAATAAAGTGAGAGTGGACAAGAGGATTATTAAGAATGAAAAAATTATTTAAATCAATTGAAAACATTCATGATGTGAACCATAGTCTTGGTGTATTATTGATCTCCTCACCATTCACAATTAAAGAGGCATGACAAGGAGTGATTTTATTCTTCATAAATACATTTTCCATCTAGATGTTGTTTGGTTCCATCTCATAAAGAGGAATTGTTTCTATTTTAAAATATTTTTAGTTTCCACCAGGATTCTCATGAATCTTTGAGACCATCAAGTACAAGAGAGCTCATCATTACCAATTCTAGGGTGTGCATGGTGTGAGTGAATTCTTTGTGATGATTAAAAGTTGAGTTTTTTCTCATGTGAGAGACAAGAGATCATGTTTATGAAAATGAGTTGATTTGTGCAACCTATCTTACAGTTTTGCACCTTCCATGCCATATCACAACTCTTTCAAGAGATTATATTTGAAATAAATAAAAAAACAAAAGATAAAAGAAATAAAGAAAGATATACCTTCTTTGTTACTCACTTGCAAACCTCAAGTAAGATCGTAGAAGTACTTGGACTTGTTTGATATTGTTGATTTTGATTTATGGGTGCTTTTGATATTACTCTCCAAAGGGATTTACAAATGCTATGAACAGATTTCACAAGGATGTAGATGTAAAATTGGTAGAAGTTGGATGCAATTTTCTCAAATATCTAAGGATGGGTTTGTAAAGGAAATGACCTTCTTTTATAGCTGAGGGTGAGGCCATGAAAGGTGGTTTGAAGTTTGACTAAGATTCAAGTTAATGATTGCAATCACCTGGGTTAACAAGTAAACTTGGCAATAGTAGTTACATATTTACAGGGGTAGTAGACATTTATAATGGAAGAGGTTAGATCTGTAAAATTTGTTGCACATATAACTCTATTGCTCTCACATTTATAGGAATCTAGAAGTGGAGTTGACTGGAATGAGGAAGTGGACTCCAAATAGAGTTAACTAGGATGAGGAAGTGGAGTTCAGTTGGAATTAACTAGGATAGTGAAGTGATAGTTGACTAGGAAAATAGGTGTATTTTCCTAATTAAGTAGTTAATTTAATTAGCTACATTATGCTTGATAATTAGTTAACCATTTATTTAATAAATGTTAGTTAACTTAGGTAAAGTGTGTTGTGGAATAATTTAATTAATCTAAGGGGTGTAATGTCCATGATTAATTAATTTGATTAATCAATCGTAAGGGAATGAATAATATGATGTGAACTAGGAATATGTGTGTAATTATGGGGTGTCTACAGTGGTTGTGTAACCACCACTTGTTAAAAGAGCGGTAGTTGCGCAACTAACCCTATGGTAATATGGGTGGTTTTATCACTGTATAAATTTAAATTAAAACACAATTTTTTAAACGTGTATTTTGATTTCGACTTGATTCTCTCTCACATTTTTTGGTCAAATTGGATAAAAATTGGCTTATTGGATTTGTATTGAGTTCCTCTTCCTCATTTACTAAATATAGTATGTTGATTTGTCCTCCCCAAACCGAGTCATTATTTCTTGATTGACATGTGTTCTTGATATATTCTACTCCATTATCTTATTAAAAAAATTCATTCGTATCATGGGTTGGGAATTTGATATTATTTTGTGAATTGTTATGCTCCCAAATTTTGGAAAGGGATTACAAAGATAGTAGATCTCTACTCTATTCTTTCTTATTGTGCACATTCTAGTCATCCTCTTTGCACAATGACAACCACATTCAATTTTCTTTATTTTCTTGTCATCATTCACCATTCTTTCCTCCCTGGATCAATTGGAACTCACACATTGGAAAGGTATTTTAAGTTGAGGAGACATTGGATGCGCCGTACCTCTAGAAAAATCTACCACACCACTGTAATGACTAGGTTGGAGTTGTATTCAATTCTTTATAGTATTTTTAGTGTTGTCATTGATTATTAGAATTAAAAGAAGTTATTTATTGAGTTATTAGAAGTAGGAGATTTCATCACTTCCTGTATACACTTTCAATTTAGTATTGCTTTACAAATATTTGTTAAATAAATATTCTTCCCTTAATAACTTCTTCCTGGCTTATCCCTATGGATCTGCTTGGAAAATTAGTTAAAGAAAGAAGTGTAGAAATCCTACGCGAGCTTTTTTACTATTCATTTATTTAAATAAGTTTATAATTACTTTTCCAGGGAAATTTAATATGGAAAAGAGGAAATTTTTTCTGATAATCTTTTCCCTTTCTAGAAAAATTGAGGCAGAAGCTTTGTCAGAGGAAATCTTTTCTTTATTGGATTAAAAGTTTTGAGTGCTTTCTCTTAGAGTAGTGTTATCAAACAATCTTGTAAAAGAGAAATATCCACATCTAGTTATTCCCTGTTTAGTTTTATTTTAATTATAAGAAGTTGTACATTCAATTTAAATCATTTCCTTGTGTCTGTAGATGTAGATTTCATTTCTTTTAAATAAACCAAAAATACAAAATCAATAGCTATTTAGTTAGTTTCTTTTAAAAGCTTGTTAAAATCCAACTAGATATAATAAATAGTTACATTTGTTTTATTTAACTATGGAATTTAGTTAATTAAAATATTAAACTCACTTGTTGTTTATTTATACTAGGCTTCTTTCCATTATTTATTTAAAACTAGAATTTAGTGTCATTTGGGAACTCAAATATAAACAACAAAGCTATTCATTAGGAATTCACCCTACCCGTTCATAGCCTCTCGACTATACTTTGACCAGCTTATTTGATAGGAATTCATGCTACTAGTTCATGACCTTTCCGATTATCCTTTAAATACATATCCACATCAATCACATCTTCAACATTTCAAATTGTGTCTCAACACAACCTCAAGGAGTGGAGTGCACAGAAAATCACGTGTATGTTTTCCTGTGTATAGTCTCTAGTGTTAGAATTTTTCATTTTCGTGCACTTTATTTATCTTATTGCTGCAATGTTTGGAATCATCGCTTAGTGGCTTACGAGATGACGCTAAATTTCCTTCAGCTTTCATTTCCTCCATCCTCCAATGGGATGTTTCTTAACTCAAATCAATGTGAACTTGAGATACAATTGTATGACCCCCCATAATTTGGATGTCAGTTTACACCAAAAATGCATTATGTAAAGTAAAAATGATTTCCATACTTGAAATAGATACTAAGGAAATATTAACTACGAATTTGATTTTACTAAGAAAAGGACGTCAGTGTCTATTGATATTACATCTTATTTACAAACATAGAATAAAACTATTTTGATGACCACATCATGTTTATTTTAAACTAGGATTTTAAAATACCAAAAATGACTATAAAAACTAGAATTTCTAATATAGATTAGATCTAGAATTAGAATTGATAACATCACACCAATATTAGACTAATATTGATCAACACAATTTTACTCTAGGGTTTAGACTTTTTTATAAGTAAATGTTTTTTTACCGGAGCTATGAACTAAGGGGTTTTTGGGGCCCCACCCTTACATTATTATATTCAACATGATTACAAAAACCAGGGTGATCAACTCTAGGGTTTAGACATTACAAATAGACTTTTGACAATATATTTTTACTAAAACCTTTCATGCGACTTACACAAAATTTAAGCACACCTGCAATCTGAATCTAAAGATGGTGTAAACTGCAAGATTGTGTGTCTCTTTCTTATATTTTTAATAGAAAATTGGGACATCAATACGATATCATATGAGTAAATTGTGTCCTTTACATTGAGAGGTATCTACTAGAATTTTTCTCATGGGATTATTTCAACCATATTTTTCTTTGATTTGTTGCACTTGCATATGGATACCTGCTTTGATACCAAATGTGAACTTTGATTTAGATTTACACAAATTATACAAAATTTAAAATCAAATAATACTTGATAATGATAATAGATTCAATACATTCAGGACAATTTTATTGATATATATATTAAAAAGATATATATATATATATATATATATATATATATATATATATATATATATATATATATATATATATATGAGCTCCTATATGATAGAGCCAATATTCATCTTAAAATCCAAAATATATATCTCTAATAATTTCTCACTCCATTATTCTCTCAATATCCTAAATATCATGCAACCATATAACCAAAAATCTCTCATACATCTCCTATTCTAATGGCGAGTTAAACTCACGTACATCTAATACATCTGAATATGATCATGTAGTATTATTATTCTTACACAATTACACATATGATTTGTTATCACAACTCACTCATGCATATATAATTATATTATTCACACTCCATAATTCCTAACGAGGTTTCCTTTAGTAGACTCGACCTTGCTTGGAGAAGAGTGAATATTTGTTAGTATTGTTTTAGCTCGAAGAAAAATCCAACATTTGAGTAAAAAATTGTTAGGTTATTCCTTTTGAGGAAACTCCACCACATCTCGGGACTTTGTCAAAGGGACCTCAGTTGTGTTCTCTCTACCTAGAGCTGCAATCTTTCATCTATTCCAAGATATGGTACTCTCTGCCTCATTTGGTGTTTTTTCTACCCATAACAACAATTTCTTTAGGTTTGAACATTTGGATACTGCCATTTCTAAAGGAAGTATGCAAACCAAACATGGTAAGTTAAGGAGTTAGTGCACAAAGATTAATATATTGTTGAAGAAGTAAGTCCCCTACTAAACAACCCATAGTTTCTTCTTGTAATAATAAAAGGGATTCCTTGGTCTGTAAATATGCTTTCAACCTCATCTTCTTGTCCCTCAAACCAATTCAAGGACATTTGTCTCGGATCCCATTGAATTTGCTGATAAACAAGAAATACTTCCTCATCTCAATTCTGCAAGATATTAAAAGTAGTTAACACCACTAAATAGAAAGTTAACATTGAAACCATTTTAGTAGAACAAAACCATTTTAGTATAACATAAACCATATAATCTCTTAAAAATATCATAAAATTAACCCATATGTAAATTTCCTAGATGTTTCATCAATTCATCTTTGTTTATCAAATTGTTGATCTAGATGAGACCTACGCAAGTGAACATGCCTCAAGAAATGGAAATATTAAACAATAGAGAAAGAAAACATGAAATTGGATATTTATTACATTGTAGCTCTAGAGAGAGAGATAGCATATTGTATAAAAACACTAAATTACTACAAGCTTAGCTAACAAAAATGTGTGGTGTTTATCTAAGCCATGGGAAAAATTCATGGATTACAACAGTTAGAGAAATTTTAAGAGAGGATCCGCAAACAACTAAATCCAATGAGAATATCATCCACAACATTCCCAAGTCTCTTTTGAATATAAATATAGAGGGATTCTTTGTTCCTCATGTCATGTCCAATCATCCTTACTATTTCAAGTGAAGATAGAATGTTGAACGTGATGATATAGAAAATTTGAAGTCTCAAGAAAATATATGGCATTAAAAATCTTGCAAGAAATAGAATAAAACACAATCTACCAATGACAAAAATGAGACACCCGAGAAATTTCCAACAATGAAAACCAACACATGTCATACCAGGACAACACATAGGGGACATAAATTAAAAGTAGATTGGAGCAAATAGGGGAGTAAATGGTGGAGGCTTTAACAACCAATGTCATGTCATAATTTATAATAGTTGGTCATTCGCTTCATCATAGGTGGTGTAAAGGCAATCCATCTCGCCATTATCTTTTTCCTAAAAATCGTTAACCACTTAGCAAAAAAGGAAGGTTAGTATTTTTTAATGTAAGATGTTATATTTTAAATTAGTTTCTATATTGAATATAACAACATGTAAATTGAATATTATTATATTTATTTTATGTTCGATGATAAATATGTAATTTTAATATCTTTCAAAACTCGCCTTAGAAAATGAGTGTGGGTGATCATTCCAAATGAAATTTGTAAGTTGAAAACATCCCAATATATAAAAAGGAATTCTTCAAATATTAAAATTTAATGTAAATATATGTGAATACTCTTAAATTTAATGTATATGTGATCCTAGTGGTTGGAGAAGTTGGGCACCTCCATTTTTTTCAATTATTGGCAAATAGTTTTTTTAAAGGGACTATACCCTTGTATGCAATAGGGCTCAAAATATTGATTTTACCATATAAACTTTACAAAAATTGATCAAAATAAAGATAAAACCAATAAGCCCAACAACAGAATACAATCTGCCAAGAACAAAACCAAAACGACACCCAACATCTCTAAAACAACTAATAAATAACATCTTAATAAGAAAACAATTGCCCAATAAGAAACATAGCAAGCCAAAGAACCCGTATGTAACAATGATAGAAAACAAAGGGAAAAGAATCATTCCTTGTCTGAGACGGTGGGGGTTTAGATTTAGTGTACCCTTCTTTTTATCCACCACTATCCATTCCTCTTTTACTTATTCCACCGAAATCGAAAAACAAATTCAAGTGACTTAACAGGGATGTAACCCATAGAAAGGGGTCAAAACACAATTTATCACTTTTAATCAATGCCCTAAAGAGAATAATCTAGAGGTAACTTCTCGTATTGTTCTAAGTGAACCTTCCACAATGAGTGAGTCCACATGCGGGGCACGCTAGATTCTAGAACTGGGTCTGAATGGGTATTGATTGTTAAATGTTGGGGTAGAGAATCCTTCCACCATGCAGGTTTGGTCTTGCATTAGGAATGTTCACAATCTTTTGTAATATGACCAGTTTGGAAGCAACACCTACATCTGAAAGCGAGTCCCTCATAGTCTAATCTCTGCACCTAGAGTCTTTCACTGATCTGTATATTGATTTATGCTGGTAAGGCTTGGGTGGTATCAATATCTATAAGGATTCGAGCATAATTAGTATGGTTTTAGATGAGGTCTTATCATCAATTACTGCACATGAGCCTAGAGTATCCCCTATATAAATTAAAAAGACTTGTTCAAGAGCTGATGCAGGGACTCCCTAAGAAGCAAACCCAAACCGAGTAGGTGTCAAAAGAGTCTTTTAAAGGATCAAAAGATAGATGTCATGGCTTGGACATGAACCCGTGTTTACCCCAAACCCAATGTTGGATAAAAATTAAATCTCTATCTTCACGGGTTTTAAAGACATAAATGAAATATGATTTAGCACAATGATAAAGCTTAATCTTACCTTAGATCGTTTCTCTCTGTTTTTGAGAAATCTAGAAATGGAGCTGAAAATGTTCAAAAATGCCAAAATTTGTGAAACTGCGCATATCACACCCAACCGGGAAAGATTTTCCTCCTCCTTAAGAACCTTTTTAAGCGGATCCTCCTCTATTTTCAACGTCGGTGTATACCGAGAGGGTTTCAAGAGCTTATTAGTATATCTTGCACTAGTCTTTGATTGCTTGGAAACAACATCAACAAAGGAAGGGCCACTCGAGCCATGGGTTGCTCCCTGCTTCCCTTCTCAAGTTGAGAATTGATTCTGATGTCAACTAACTATAATGATGAATTAACTGCACAATGTTAGTTGTTTGCAGAGTTGTGAACATGCCCATGGTGGAGCACAACATGATCATGTCTAGTGGATTCATCAGCCACTGGCCACCAAACTTTATGCTTCTTGAAGTTATAGTTAGTTTTATCCATATTTTGCCCCGGGTAAAATTGGTCACCACGACCCTGCACAGAAGAAACCAGAGAAATCATCTTCAAATCCTACAACTAGGCAACATATGGACTCTACAATGGAGTGGTTGGGCCTGCGAAAGATCAAACGAGCCCGTGCAAGAAGAAATTCAAAAATATCTCCGCGAACGAACCCATGCTCCAAATCCAAAAACAAGTCAGTAAGCGGGCTCTAAACTCGACTAAGTATAGAAAACATTGACGACACCACGTGTTGCAAACAAAGGCAATTTTAAGGTGCACCAAAAGGTGATCCCCAAATGAGTGCCATTTGCCACATATTCGGGGCCCAAAAAAAGTAGGAGCAGTTCCCATGAAAATTCCAAGAGTCTACGGAATCCTCCACGTGTCAACCCGACGCTCCTTCAAAGACAAAATCCTGAGCGGGTTTCTAAATGAGCGTGGAGCCTCCACATGTCTGGTTTCATAAAGGGGCAAGGTTGGGGTTGAATAGTCAAACAGAGATGTGACCAAAGAAAGGGTGCCAAGTGTCAACATGATGCTAATCCAAGAGTAAAATTGGGGAAGGTTTCCAAACAAGCGCCAAGCCTCCGCGTGTCCCCTGGTCAGATATATGACCCCACCGAGCAAAAGACTTAGCCAAAACATGAAGAAACTGAGCGAAAAGCGAAAGAAGCCATGTGTCAGCTCGGTGCAACTTCAAAAGAAAAATACAAAGGTAGCCCCCAGACATGCGCCAGCCCTCCATGTGTCTGATTTCAAAAAGGGGCCCATTTTGATAGCTATTTCCTGCCATTTTGTACAGACCCGATTCAAATTTTAAATGGGCATATCTTTTGACTCAGTGCTCAAAATCTAACAAATTTGGCACCGTTGGAAAGATCTCGGCCTCGTCTATGCCATGGAGATCTGAAACTTTAATTTTGGAGAGGTTAGGTGGGGAAAATTAAGAAATGTCTTCATGCCATTAATACAGATCTATTTGCCCCCAACAACCAGATCGGATTTGATCTGATCTGCCGGTCCTCCTCCTTCGAGGCACCAAACAAGTATTGATGCAGACACGAAAGATTTGGGGCGGATTTGCAGGAGGCATTGATGATGGCGGTTGGGATTCAAACTAGTATTCCCACTTCTCTCTCCTTCCTCCCTCTATGTTGAATCTATAAAGGGAAGGGTTGGGACTCATTGTAAAAGGTTGGACATTTCAAGCTTTGCGCCTCCCTTCTTCTTTGTCATGACAAAAGGATTGTGGAGCTTTTGTAACCTCTCCTTCGGGTTGAATGCAATTTTTACTTCTTGGCCACCGAATATACTGATCGACTCCCCGAGCAATAAAATATATGGCTATGGATGATTCTCGACCCTCTCATGTATTCGTTGTTGTCTTTCCGATCTCTTATTACGGTTTGGTTATCTGTGCATGTTATTTGTATTACATTCCTGTGGTCTGTGTTAAACTACAAAACGAGTGTCTAACATTCCTTTAGTGCATCACCTCATTAGCTTAGGTTTATTTTCTTACATCTCTCTAACCCTGTCTCCTTGGTAGATAGAATAGACTTAGAATAGATCCTCTACAATTTGTTTGTGTACACCTGAATAGAGGATAGAACCGACCTCAATCCGAAGAGATCTCTCAACTCGCAAGGTCCCACACTTTGAGAGATGCTCCATGTTGTGCAATCACACTGAGAGTCTCAACCCATTTGGTTGCACACATTCAGGGGTGTTATGATTTTGCACTAACAGCTAGCTAGCCAAACAAAGAAGAGGTAGCCTCTTCCAGTCCTTTTTAGATATGTTTGGTCTTGGGATGTAGAGCTACTCAAGTTCAATAGTTGTTACCGATTGTCTCTTAAATTGTGGGAAATTAAGTATTATTATGTAAAACGACAATTCCCATTGTTTTTATTGATAGTATGTCATATATTCTCAATCAATCATGTTGATTTTGCAAGGTGTTTAGAGTTTTTAGTCATTTTAGATGTCAAAATACAACCACTTTTAAAATATGACCATCATGATTGACTGAAAATATATAATTTAAATGTCAAAATGACGTGCATATTAAAAATATTAAAAATTTGACACACACACACACACACGATATATATATATATATAAGAGTGTTAATAAATTAAATATTAAATAAACACTATACATTATAATTTTGTGAGATTCATGACAAATATAACATAAATGAAAATGGAAACTTTGGAATGTAAATAAATAAAAATAATAGAATTATCTTAATATCTTATTAATGAAATATAAATATATGCATATCTCATTGATAAAATAAACACCCATTAATTTTAATTTTTAATTAGTTTTGTTTGATTTCTTTTTTAGATTTATTTGATTTCTTGTTTATTGTATTTTATTGATTTTGATTTGTAATTTTTTTTATTTTTCATTTGTTTGATTTCTTACCAAAAAAGATTGGATAATAGACTATATGTATTGGATTTGAGATTTTGCAATAAAGGTGAAATTAGAATATTGGTCTTACAAGCCTGAAGTTAGAAGTTGGAAATGGAACTCATTTTCTACATAATTGCAAGTTTGCATTGAGTGATTCATTTCTATCATTTTGTTCAAATTTGTTTTAAATTTGTAATTTAAAATTATGTTTTAATATTCTCATGAACTTTAATGATGTTTATGGATCTTCAAATTGATTAGTGTAACATTAATTTTTTGGGAAAAAATGAATATGTGAAAAACTATGAAATTGATTAGTCCAATCTATTATCCATAATTAAATAAAAGTCGCATAACTATGAGAGAATATTACAAAGAACACCAACATCATAAAAAAATTAACTCAATTTAGGTATTTTCTAATAGTATTTATAAAAATTAATTTTATTTTTTTGTTGAACCTTATTTTTAGGAAGGTAATATCATGCCTGCACGGGTGAGGTGCACATAATTCTTCAGCTTAGATGTCAAGGTTTGAGGGGTATCCATTTCGCCAAATTTGTCCAGAGCACAATTTCAGCGTCATCCTTTATTATGGTATCTTCGGGCCTTTGCCTCAACAATTATCAACCATGGTGGGCTCTTTGTGAGCCAAGTAACTTCACCAATAGGTCAATAACTGTTCGATTTGATATACATATTAAATTTTAAACGTAAAATGACATCCATATAATTTTCTACAACGTCAAACAATTTTACCGTGACATGTAACATTGAACGTCAAAATCCACCACTAAATCTCAATAGACGAGTCTCTGCAATTATATATATTTTCACATTTATATCTATATATAATTGGTATATCAGCTGTAGACATGAAATATATTTTGCGGAAGGCATCCACCTTTGAAGATGCCTCTGTGAAAAGTGTCAAATTTCGGCAACCTTTTCCAGCAGTCAATTTCTGTCATCATGACTACCATTTTCCAGCTGCACTACTTAGTGATGTCCCCTATTTCATTAGCTGCTCTACCATAGACGTAAAAAAAAATCTCCTTGTTACATATCCTTCTCTCATGGCTGAATTCGTGAAATATGCCTTGGGATTATTTAATGTCCTCTGTATACTTTCGATGGCCAGTGGATCAATTACTGTAAGGGTATGAATTTTCTCTGTTTTCTCTGACCTCCATTGTAGGATTATTGCTTTCAATGAAATTCCAAACCACCAACAAGATTAAATTAAAAAAATGAAGCGGTTGTTGTTCAATGGTGAGGTGTAGAGCCCACCAGGTTCCATTCTTACGTTGAGGATTATGACTGAAAGACATAATTGGAATGAATGTTGAAAGTGTATACACAGAGATATGCAATATAGAAAAATTAAAAATTGGGGAAAAGAAACCCCAAATCACTCTACTTTGAATTGAAGTCGTCATGTATCAGAATTTAGAAAACTTTCACAAATTTAAAATACAAACCCTCGGCTGTTGTTTTTCAAACATATGTTGATTTTTAAAATAACATGGAAAATGTGGAATCCGTAATTTGTTTTGCTATTCAATAGGTGTTTACTAATGATTGTCTCAGTCGGCCAAAAAAAACCAATTCTCCATTGTTATCCTCCTCTCACATGGCTGAATTTGTGAAATATGCAGATAGGAAAATGGAGTGTGAAAACTCCTAATGTGTACATTCAAACACGCAACAACTTTGTTATGAAACATCAAATTGTTTTGGAAGTTAGTTGCAAACATTTTTCCCTCTTCATCAACTCTTCCTGCATAACTGCGCTTCAACAATCCTCTTCTAATCAGGATAATTATTACCCTCGCCATATTCCACAATTGCCTCTTCATTGACATTGTTTCACCAAATGCGATCAACCGGTGTCCAACCTGATCAATTGGCTCTGTGTGGAATGCAGTTTGGGCATATCTTCCTTGGCACCTGCAACTTCAACATTTGCCAAAAGTCATACTTCCATAATGTTTTGACGGATGCCACACCCTGTTAGAAAGCTTCTATTGTTGCACACGTTGGTAGCATGCTAGAAAAGGTAACCCGATCAGATTGGAGACCTGGGATTGCATTTGGCGAAACAATGTCAATGTTGTGTGAGGAAGCACATGTCTTCTGTTAGCTATGCAACCGTGTTTAGGCATTTAGTCAAAACACCGCACTCAAATCTTGGTTGTTGCAGTCGGTGAAACAATGTCAATACCCATCGAAAAAGTCAAAGCAACTAAACAGAGGTATTTTAAAGATTAAAATGTGATAATATAATTCAAGGTCTTTTAAAAGTTGATTAATTGTTACAAGTTTGTTAAGTTATTTCAATTATGAAAACTTGTAAAAAAACAAAAACATATTATGTGTTTGTTGAGTTTATTTATCGAATAAAGTTTTGTTACGATGTTATTGCCTCAAATTATTGTTGAAGTTGACATAAAAGTGTGTTTGGATTTTCAAGGTTACGTTTACAATTTGAGAAAAACTCTACAACGAGTTAGATGAGTGATGGAAAATGCCAATCCCTAGCCTTGAAAAACATGTTGCCCCCATCCAATGGTCGATACTCCCTATGAGGCCAGTCTTCACAGTACGTTGGTAAGGATATTCACAAAATAGGGTTGTTGAATACATCTTGGGAACATTTAAATGCCAAAATAGGAGCTTTAGTAGATAAATGCTAGGTTTTTGGCTAAATGACGGAACATGATATATTTTTGGCACATATCATAATTACAACTTACAAAAACACGGTCATCCTCAAGAGCCATTGTGATTGTTCCATCAAATGCAACAAACAGATATTTAACCCAATCAACTCACCTTTACGAACATACTCGTGGGCCGTAGCAAAATAAGAACTTTGTAACAACGTATGGACATCTGTCATGGCATAATAGGCAGTCACAACTCATTACATTGCTCTATCTCCTTCCCATCACACAAATATCAAACAATTTGAGATAACATATATTTCATCACAAATTACAACTCATGTGCAATTGCTAGTTTTACCATCTATAACAAACTAACTATACAATGACGGTATTGTATGTATACATATGAAGAAACGATATTAGGACAGAGAAAACCAGAATATAATCAACTAATAGAGTTGAAACTTGTTCAACATTTCAAACCTGGGTGACTCGTGATAGAAAGGAGATGTATCTAATTTTTGTTGTGTTTCACGAGATCATTGATGCCAACGGAAACAAATAACACGAACATCAAGCACGCAGATATGACCAGAAAAATTATCTGGTTCTTCCTATCAGTCACTGCTTCTTGAGAATGATTAAGAATCTCGCTATAATTCAGCCTTAATTGCGCCTCCTGTATAATCTTCTTATACACCAAATAAAAGGGCAGTCCTAAAATTATACAGATAGCCCATATTGACATCAGAAATAGTACTGGAGTCAGCGACGCAAACTTTTCACCGCTAAAAATAATGGTGACAGAGATTCCTAGGGATGCAAGCAAAAACTGAATGTATTTCCACTTTTGTTTCCCTGCTGTAGCGATTTGTTCCTCTAGCTGGGGAAGTTGGCGGCCGCCTCCATTAATGACAGGTAGCGGTTGATCAGGTTGAGGATCGGCTGTGACCTCAACTGACTGAAACGATGAGTCCGCCACAGGTATCCTAGAGTAGTTGTTTGGAAAGAGTTGTGGAAAAGCACAAATACTGATCTCACAACAAAACGATAATGAATATCAAAGAGCTTGCAAACATTAGAGGCGCCAAATGCAGAGTTGTGTGTGAATGGCTTGCCCTGTAAACTTATATGGTTTGCAGATTTTTATTATTTTTTGTTGTTATGCGCGAAATGTGAATGGCGAAACTTGGTAGAAGTTACTACTCGCCGGGAGGACGGCCGCGTCATAGTCACCGCATCGAATCTCTTGACTTAAGTTGGATTCGACTGTGCGAAGATCGAATCCAGGCCCTTCATCTTCTGAAAACCAATTCCAAATTAATTCACTTACACCAGTCGGGAAACGGATAACATGTCATAAAATCCTTTCAAAACAATGCGATGACGTCAAATCTAGGCCCTTAATCCTTTCCAAACCAATTCAATGTCGGTAATGCATACGCATCATTAACATGTCGGGATGGCGACTGGTTTGACAGATTATAAACCTCAAACCATCGCCACTAAACTTTGGCCGCCAAGTTAGCATATGTCAAACGACCATCGGCACTAAATCTGATAAAAGCGCAGAATGCCCTCAGCCATATCAAAATTTATGAATGGATTAAAAAAACAAAGTAGTTATAATATTTTACAAAGATTTAATGTCTACGCCCTTGAGCCTCTGAAAATCGATTCCATACTAATTAACTAATACATGCTTGGAAACTTATATTGTCAATGCCATGAATTGAAAAGAATGGGACAGTTGAATAGCTTCAAGGTTCGAAACCAAGAAGGGCTGTGGCAGGTACAATTTTGAACGCTGACGGGAACCTTCCTTGCACAGGATATGATCATGCAACCGGAGTGATGGAGACCGGTTTGACTTTGTCGACATCCATTTTGTACTTAATCCTCTCAAAAACACGATTCACTGACAAAAATGCACCGACAAAAATAGAAAAACTTGATGCCACACCAGTTCTCCGCAGAGGATGATAATCGACGACAGTAGAGATTAAAAAAAATAAACATCTCCGCAGCGCTCTAGAACGGTGACTT
Organism: Taxus wallichiana var. yunnanensis; assembly: GCA_018340775.1. Taxonomy (NCBI): domain Eukaryota; kingdom Viridiplantae; phylum Streptophyta; class Pinopsida; order Cupressales; family Taxaceae; genus Taxus; species Taxus wallichiana. The sequence goes on along the minus strand of CM031234.1, from coordinate 346,451,686 downwards.
AAGGGCTTGCGGACCCAATGATCGATAGTAGTTTGATCATTGGCACTTCAATTGGTAAATGTCATTAGAATAAAAGGTCATGTCGCCAGTTATTTTAATGCTTTGGATCGCCCGTCAATGGCGAAAAGGAGAGGACAATCTTCTATCGCCTTTGCCACATGTTAACGAGGCGGTCGGTGGTGCCATCCTCAACTACTAACTCGGAATTGACTTCAGCGGGTCAAGTTACCGCAACAAAATAAACCATATACATCTCTTTTCTCTCTCTCTTCTTTTTTAATGAAATAGATTTTATATAAATGAACCATATAATTTTTGCCCTGTTTAAATTTTGAAGCGATTAGAATAAGGGCTGCAAAATTGTTAGTGATGTTTTTGGGTGGCTTTGTCTAGAGTTTGATTCTCAAAAGCAGAGTGAACTTTCCTTTGTATGTCTGATCATGGAGATAGATGAAGAAAATTGTGTGGCGAGCCAATATGTGCTTTAATATCTTGCACTCCTAAATCATCCGTTCTAGAAACATATCGAGGCAACAAGTGAGAGACACACATGAACCGACACACAACGAGATAGATTTAAAGGGGCTACAACAAGCGCTAGGGTCGCATATATAGAGGGCAGTAATCCTTACACTAGGTCAACCTAGAGTTTCCAAGGCCCACAGACAAAATAGAGAACCCTACTAAGATATCAGTAGTTCGATGAGGAGAGGTATGGATTGATAATAGATAAAGCAAACATGCACAATATGACTGAAATGAAAGTAAAGAGAAGCTAAGGAGCTAATCATAAATAAGAGCACTATGCTAACTAGTATCAAGATACATGTAACACTAGACTAATATATCATAATGAGGAAACAAGATGAACTAATCTATGTAAAATGACAAAGCAAGGTTAGAGCACTCACCTATACCCGAAGGGTGGTTGTTGATGCATCCATCTCCTCGTAGAAGCAACACACCGAGAGATAATTGTTATTAGGTGGAGAAGGGGAATACCATTCCTATCCTAGACTCACTATAAATGACCCAATAATGCAAGCAATCCAACCAAGAAGAAGAGTGTCCAAACCAATCCAAGAAAAGTACAAGATGAAGCATGATTTGATCAAGCAGATGTGAAGATGGCGCAAAGAGCATAAAGATATGGCAATTCGTATGCTTCGCTTCCTTTCTCTTATAAATGTCTAGATGTGATGTGCATATATACCCGATACACAATTGCCCATGAGTGATTGTGTCGGCCAGTGAAAAAATCGAATGCGACACAATCGCTCGCGCGCGATCATTGGTCAACCATGGATGATAAAATACAATGTGAAGTGACAATAAATGTCATGGATCAAACAAGTGGATGAACAAGGTGCCAAGATGCTAAGATGCAAGGAAAGTGTTATAAATGCAATGTGTATGAGACCTAAAGAGAAAAGGATAACTAAGGCCAAGACCAAATAATGACACTTTCTCTCTTGCCGCTAACCCATAATGAGGTAAGTGCACCAAGTTGGGGGCCAAAAGGGGGTCTTAAGTGGATGCATTTTTCTGAAAAATAAAAAACTTCAACTTGTACAAGTTTTTTGAAATAATTACACTCAAAATTGGAAGATGTTGTATACAATGAATCGTAGCATTTTGAGTCTAGTTTCTAAGCTACTAAATTTTATTGAAAACAGATAAGATTAAGTGGGTCAAATAACTAAAATACCAACAGGTGCTCTTGTTTTTGTTAAAAAACATAACATAGTGACTTTCGTGCCCCCAATCATTTTTGGGGCACCATTTAGTATTTTTGAAAACCCTTTGGTAGAAAGATAGCTAAGAGCATCTAGTTTGGGATACACTTTTTTCAGAATTTTTAGCGAGTATTTTTTTAATGCTTTTTGTAGTATAAAATTTTTAAATTTAAAAACATAATGGAGCTCCAACCGTGCCCCCTAACTACCTCAAAAAATATCAAAAATTAATTTATTTTTTTGAATGTGTATAGAATTTGGCCTAGTTTGGGCTAGAATAAAAAAATTGATTTTGATGAGCCAAAAAAGTTATACAATGAAAGATAAACGTGTTTAAACTTCAAAAATACTTATTAAAAGGCATTGTTAGAAAATAAATAATATGGAAAATATTAATATTAGTCAAAAATTTGAAAAATTATATTTTTAGAAAGTAGATAGTCTGCTCTCTACATCGTGGTATAATTTTTATAAATGAATCGATCGTTTTATGTCAATTTATGATGGAGGAAGAGAGATTTTTACATTCTCCTGCAAAAACACGCAGTTTGTTGTGTTTGTGCAGGTCCATGCCTTAGGCTTGGGAATCCAAACTAGATCCCAAGGCTTGAGGAATGGCTTGGAAATAGTGAAAAGGTAAAATACGTATGCGTTATAATGCGTACACACTATAACACGTACACGTTCTTCATAAGATAAACATTGTATGTATTTTTTAACATGCTTAGTTAACAAAATAAATGTTTAAGTATAAAAAACTTATACTTCAAATTTATTTTTGTAAATATAAGAAATTAGGGTCACTCTACACCTTATGGAACTCGTCTCACACCTCCATGAGTCTCAGTTTAGGAGATAGTTTTTAATACTATAATTTGGTCAATACATAGGTAATTTTCAGGATTTCAACATTTAGCATAAAACTTTTAGTGTTTAAATTCTACAATCAAAACCCTAAACCCCAAACCCTAAACCCTAAACAATAGGCCATAAACCTAAACCCTAAACCTTAAACAATGAACCATGATCCCTAGACCCTAAAACCTAAACCTCATACCCTAAACCCTAAGCCCTAAACCTCAACATTCACTCTTACCCATGACCCCTAAACACTAAACCATGAGCCTTAAGTCTTAAACCATGAAAATGAGCTCTAAATGCTAAACCCTAAACCCTAAACCATAAAAACTAAATCCTAAACACTAAACCCTTAACCCTAAACCTTAAACACCAAATCATAAACCCTAAATCATAAACCCTAAACCCCGATCCCTAATCCCTAAACCCCGAGCCCTAAACCATAAACCCTAAACTTTAAGCCCTAAACGTTAAATCCTAAACCCTAAACCATGAACCTTAAACCATAAACTTTAAACCCTAAACCATAAACCATAAACCCTAAACACTAAATCCTTAACCCTAAACCCTAACCCTTAAACCTTAAACCCTAAACCCTTAACCCTGATCCCTAAACCCTAACCATAAACCCTAAAACCTAAACCATAAACCATAAACCCTAAATCCTAAACATAACCCCGAACTCGAACTCAACCCCGAACCCTAAACCTTAAACCATGAACCATGAGCCCTAAACCCTAAACCCCGAACCATATTTCATCAATATTTCCTAGTCTCGTGCCTAGAACCATCATTGAGTCTACTTGTACAACTACCTTGTTTATGAGAGGTGGTACAAGTAACTAAATGGATATGACATCTACCTTGTGTCTTGCAATGCATATTACACATCTCTGTCAAACTTGTTTCTCCCCACATATAATTTCACTCTTGAATGTAAATTTCTTTATACTCAAACAAATTTCACATTTCTCATATTTCCATGTATGGTATTATACGCAAGCCAAGATGACTCTTTGGAAGCTAGAAAAAATAACCATTGCAACACAAAAATTAATCTCAAAGGAAACAGAAGAAACATAGAGAATATACCAATGCGGAGGTGTAGGATCATAACCGAATTTTCTGCAGTATCCTCTAGCTCTGGAGAAAGAGAAATCTCTTCTCTTTATTAGAATAGATACTAAATTTGACAGAAATTCTGAAGTGTTCAAAATAAGCATAACAACAGAGAATGGATAAGAAAACAAAGGGGTTATCAATCACCTAATAAATATTTCTTACTTAGTTATGAATGGGTGTCACCTGGCCTACAACTTAGTGACCTTCCATTCATTGATAATTCCTTCTATGATAAAACTATGGATGCTTTCAAAAGTTCCTTCAAAAACATAGGGATAGTCATCAAGCCTAGTGAAGGGTGTGATGTGACTTCTAAACAACTTGAAATTCATACAGATTTAGAGGTCATAACACAAATTTACAAATATCTCTATCATTATAAATGGAAGCCAAGTAATGGTGTCTCTCTATATCCAAGGATCGAGGACTCTTGGGGTCTGTGGAAGGATTGGAAATTCAAGAATCTGACATTTCCCTCCTTCAAGATATCAACAAATTAAAGACATCGAATTGTGATGACTCTCTTTGAATGTTTTGCCTACGAAGTCAATGAACCCTTTTCAATTGAATATTCTCTGTCAATACTAATAAGAATGGGTAAGACACAGAACATTACAGTGAGTGAAATATTTCCCATGCGATGGGAAAAATAAGATAGTTGTATTAGGTAATATTTCTTTGTACCAAATTGTTCTTGGATATCTGGCATTTTCCTCCTTCAAAATATCAATAGATGAAAGGCATCAAATTGTGATGACTCCCTTTGAATGTTCTACCTATGAAGCAAATGAACCCTTTTTAGGTGAATACTCTATCAATACTAATAAGAATTGGTAAGACACATAACATTACAGTGAGTGAATGGGTGAACCTAAACCCTAAGCCCTAAACCTTGAGCCTTAAACCTTGAGCCCTAAACCCTAACCCCTAAACCCTAAACACTAAAAACTAAACCCCGAGCCTTAAACCCTAAACCCTAAACCTTGTTCCCTAAACCATAAACCCTAACCCTTAAACATTAAACCCTAATCCATAAACCCTAAACCATAAAACCTATACCTTAAACCCTAAACCCCAAACCCTTAACCGTAAACTCTAAATCCTAAATCCTAAACCCTAAATCATTTTTTACTACCCAAAACCCTAAACCCTAAACCATAAGCCCTAAACCCTAAACCTTGAGTGTTAAACCCTAAACTATAAACCCAAAACCACAAAACCGATCCCTAAACCCTAAACCCTAATCCATAAACCCTAAACCCTAACCATGAGTCCTAAACCCTAAACTCCGAAACCTTGAGCCCTAAACCCTAAACCCTAAGTCGGGTGAGTGCACAAAGTTGGGGGCTAAAAGGTGGTCTTAAGTGGACGTATTTTTTTGAAAACTAAAAACTTCAACTTGTACAAGTTTTTTGAAATAGTTACACTAAAAATTGGAAGATGTTATATAAACATGAATTGTAGCATTTTGAGTCTAGTTTCTAAGCTACTAAATTTTATTGAAAATGGATAAGTTTAAGTGGGTCAAATAACTAAAATATCAACATGTGCTCCTGTTTTTAAAAAACATAACAAAGTGACTTTCGTGCGCCCCACTATTTTTTTAAAGACCATTTAGTATTTTTAAAAACCCTTTTGTAGAAAGATAGCTAGGAGAATCTAGTTTGGGCTACTTTTTTTTAGGTTTTTTTAGTGAGTATTTACTTTTTATGGTTTTTCTAGTACAAAAGTTTTAAATTTAAAAACATAACAGAGCTCGACCATGCCCCCCCTAACTACCTCAAAAATAATAAAATTTAGACTTTTTTTTAATGTGTATATAATTTGGCCTAGTTTGGGCTAGTATAATTTTTTTCAGTTTTGATGAGCCAAAAAAGATATACAACAAAAGATAGATGTGTTTAAACTTCAAAAAATAGCTATAAAAAGACATTGTTAGAAAATAAATAATATGGAAACCTTATATTAGTCAGAAAATTTGAAAAATTATATTTTTAGAAAGTAGATAGTCTGATCTACGTTGTGGTATAATTTTTTTAAACAAATCGATCATTTTATGTCGATTTATGATGAAGAAAGAGAGATTTGTGCATTTTCCTACAAAAACACGCGGTTTGTTGTGTTTGTGCGGTCCATGCCTTAGGCTTGGGGAACCAAACCATATCCCAAGCCTTGAGGCATGGCTTGGAAAAAATAAAAACATAAAATGCATACGCGTTACTCGTATAATATGAACAATATATGTGAAAGCCATGGATTTGGGGTAAGAATCTCTAAAGAAACCCCAAAGGCTTTTAACAATCTGATCAATGGACCATGTGATAAGAAATGAGCAAGGTTTCTTCTTTGCATACATTAATTTGAAATAAACATGCAAACTAAGCAAATGAAGTTAATCTCTATTCTTTGAAAGCTTGAAATAATGAACCTAAGAGGATCTAAGCATTCAATTTATGTGTTAAGAGAAAGAGATCTCCCCATTAATGGCTTCAAGGCCAATGGATCTTCCCTTTTACTCCATGTTAATGCTATGAAATACAAGATTAAATGCTTTTAGCTCAAATGAAAGAAGATGAAATACAAACTAAAGCCTAAACAAATTGCTATAATTTGTGCTAGGAAGAAGAGAGAATTCTTAGGAAATGAGGGAGGGGGTATAGCCCTATTTATAGTTTTTGGTTTGGAAGAAAAGGAGATTTGGGTGCATGTGGGACAAAGGCTAAAGTCCAAAAAGCACTTTTAGCAAGTCAAAGTGTGATTTGACTATGTTTAGGGTAATTAACCTAGGTTAGACTAATTAATCTCTCTTAGAGAGTAATTAGGGTTCTGGAAGGGTTCCGAAGGGCTTAATCAATCCAACGAAGTGGATTGATCTTCCAGGGAGCTAATAGAAGCAAGCTAGAAGAATAAGAAGCTAATGTAGTTAGAATGAGGCTATAACTACTGTTTAAATGGTTTATAAGAGGAAAAATGACCAAAAGGTGTCGTAGGAAGGGAGTTAGATAGGCCTAACTGGCGGTGTGTCATCAATTTACAAAAGGAAGAAGCGTTAGTGCACCATTAGAAATAATAGTGTATTGATCAAACTATAGTGTCTACATTTTCCCTCTTTGAGGTGATGTAAGCGACGTCACTTCAAAGAAAGTAGACAAACACAAGCAAGTAGAAAAATTTTTTTGAAGGGGTAGAAGAAAAATTAATAGGGTGAAGGATGATGAATGCCCCCTCGAGTGTCGATGGGGTGATGAAGAAACTCGATCGATGATCGAAAAAAAAAAAACAAAATAGAGAGAAAAGTGTTGAGTGAAGACGAGAAACTAAAAGGAAAAAGGGATATTGAGCTATCCACAAATTAATTGCTAACAATACTTAATCATCATAATGCTTAGAATCCTCCTCATGGGTCCTTATTAAAATGTGAGCATGCGACGGAAGCGTAAAATGACATTAAAAGCCAAGATACAAACAACCATCTTGCTAAAAATGACCAACTCCATGCAACATACATGAATGTAATGCAATACGAGAAATAAACAAAATCACCTATGAGGAAATAAGTACAATCACACACACTTAAACCAACAACGTTCAAGATAGTTGCACAAATATTTTGTTATCGAGATGAAGTCCCAAATGTTCTTATAAATGACTAGGGTGAAGAATGATGCCCCAAGCAAGGTGTATTATGCAAGGGGAAGATGGAGGACACTTCCATCCTATGAAAAAGCAATGTGCATGATGAAAAAAATAGTACCAGGCGATTGTTGTGCCCCAGAGTACATGAAGTAAAGCAAGCAACATAGCTTGTTTAGGTGATTGAAGATTTTGGTGATGCGTGAGTCATTGTTTCAAATGATTTTGAGAATGTCAGCAAGATCTGGGATGAGTGCCATGCAATAGACACAGATTTCAGCCGTAGATGATCGGTTTAATCAATTTTAAGCCATTTTGATATTTTCCAATATTTTTGTGGTTTTTAAATTTTTTTTTTTTTTTTCATTTTCTAGGTTTTTGATCGGTCAGAAGAATTTTAAAAGATCAAAGATCTTCCAAAAATACACGTGTAGGTGGTAGTGGGAAGGAAAAGCTGTCAAAAAGCTCAGAATATATGCCCACAAGAAGAAAGATGGGTTGAGAATAATTTATTTAAAATAAATTAGTAAATAATTATCATGACGGGGGAAAATAGATGAAAAATAGAGAAAGGGGAAAAGGCACCTAAAAGGTTCGTAAATTATCTCAGTGTGATGAAGAAGTGACCGTTGGATGGCACGAAGTGCCCCAACATGTGAAAATTAGTAAAAATAATTATTTTAATACAAAAATAATTATCACAATGGATAGAAGAAGGTTAGAATGATCACGTGGAGAAAACATGCCCCAGGGGCATCGATGATGGGTTAATATACTCACCCGGGGTCGGTAAAACAATCACGACCAATTCATTTCTACCAGAGCCTTTGTAAATTTTTACCATGAGTGAAAGCGAGAGCCCTGGAGTGAGATGGCGAGGATACCAGGAGGACGAGGCACGCGGATCACATCCGGGAGTACATGCGGGACCCAGCGGATGGACCATTCATGAGTGCCCTAACCCCCATATTAATTACGCATTTAATGCCATTTTTAGGGTTTTCTAGGGTAGGTAGGAGAAATTTTGACACATGCGCATAGGCGTATGCATCGGATTGATGGGTACGTGCACATGCGCATGCATCAAAATAGACATGACACACGCACACATACATCCATTCATGGGGATAGGGGATGCGTACACATACCTATTTGGAAGAAGTGGGTACACACATGCGTATCCATTGGGAAAGGGGTACACACACATGTACCCATAGAAAAAACAATAGAGGGGGGCGCGTATGCATCGGTTAGGGTTTGGACACGGACACGCGCACGCGTGTGTGCATCAAAACAGAGGCACGTAGGCATCATGGGGGCATGTAAGCATCTTGCATATGCTCTTGCACCAAAAAAGAGAAGAAAGGGGTGTGTGTATGTGCATCCACAGGGCACATGTACATTGGTTAGGGTGCACATGTGCCAAAGGAGGCGCGTATGCACTAGAAGTATGTGAGAAAAGACAACTTTGGCTAGAAAATAGCCAAGTATAGAAGAAAAAGGTGAGATTACTTTTAGAAGAAAAGAATAGTTAGTAAATTAGATGTATTAAAAGCATTATTTTCCTTAGAAAAATATATAGAAATGTTAGATGCCTAACACTTGCATTGATTTTGTAGCGTATATGTTACCCGTTCTTCAGACTCATGAGCACTACTGTCCGATTAGCTGTGATAGAGGCATGCAATTTGATGATGATGATAGAGTGACCCTGGCGAGCCTTTTACATGTGACAGACTATCTCATGTGGCGAGATGCCCCAGATTACTTTAGATCATGGCCTTTTGATGGCCATAGCAGAGCGGTGGCACAACGAGAGCCAATGCTTTCACCTCCCACCGGGAGATGACCATTACTTTAGAGGATGTATGGCACATCATGCGGGTCCCGATTCAGGGATAACTTATCGAGATGATGAGCCACTGGAGTGACATTTAGCATCATATCACACATTTGTTCGGTGTTCCTACCATACCACGATGTGGGGATGTCCATCAGACTATCCCGATGTATAGATGATCTAGAGTTAGACCACGTAGTGGTCTATATGATGGCTCTTGTCAGTGGAGTTCTACTCCCTGACAAGACTGGTGCTTCATTTCCACTTGGACTCCTAGGAGTGATTCTTGGCTTGGTGGAGGGATAGACCTACTGCTTGGGGTCAGTGCATATTAGCACACTTGTATTGGGATCTCCATTTGATCACTTACTACCATCAGAAGATGGTAGGACCTGCCCATTTATTACAGATTTGGGCATGGGACCACATTGCCATTGGTCACCCCCTAGGTGTGTTGAGAGGTCGGGCTCTGGAGCCTTCTACGATGGGTTGGGTCCCGGTAGGGGATGATGTGTGACCCTTCATGGGAGTTACATACCATTACAGTGTGAGTTAGATGAGTTGTGCCAGGCTTCCATTGCATGGAGGCCTTACAGACATTTTCAGTGGCCAGAGGATGGTCTAGAGCTCAAGCACTACTACCATTGAGCATTTTATCTTGGGCAGCCACAACTATATGTGGGAGTTATACAGAGTAGATCGATGTCAGTGGTAGTTTGGCCTTACCCAGGATGTTCCTGGGCCAGATAGATGGTATGCTCGTAGAGCTAGAGAGCATTTTGATATGGGACCATAGATTGCCCATGATAGAGCACTGACCTAGCTTTTTTTGACAGGTGGCACCTTGTTATTTGGGTGCCACTTAGATAGATTAGAGATCCGGGCACTATGTTGGAGTATGGGCCATGGTACCACGGTGTGCTCCCATGTTGTTTGAGCATTCCCAGAGTGGCATATGATGTTGGCGTGAGGCCTCCTCTAGTGGGGCCTCCTAGCGGTGGTGAGGGTGGAGATGATAGTGATGATGATGATGATGATGAGGGTGGGCCCGATGTGCACCAACATGTTAGAGGTAGGGGACAGGGTCCCATACCACAGCAGCCATAGGGACAGGGCCCCAGGCCCAGGCCGAGATAGGTATACAGGGCCATGGACATAGAGTTTCCCCTAGTGGGCATTCCAGTGGGGATTTATACCCCTCTTTAGTAGGTATTACCAGAGCAGGGGCCACCTTTTGATATCCAGAGAGTAGCAACGTTGGTGGGTAGCGAGCTGCTCTTCGCAGCAGTTATAGGCAGCCATCATTGTTGTATAGTTACATGTGGCTAGGAGAGAGAGATACAACGAGGACCCAGGTACAGGCCCTCACATTAGAGTGAGATCAGGCTCACCCAGGTGCAGATTTTGATAGCAGAGAGAGATCAGGCTCGGGCACAGAGAGCCACTCAGGGCCGATAGTAGTGTTGCATGGCAGAGTCAGGTGTGAGAGATGGCCACACAGGGGGCTCAGATATTGAGCCTCCTACACCAGTCCCAGACTCAGTGTGGATGGTTGTTGCCCAGAGGGATCATGCATATACAGTGGTCACAGGGTCTTCTTAGCACAGAGGGATGAGGCACGAGCCCAGGTGTAGACTATTACTACGCAGAGAGAGATCGAGAGGTTACCTCCTTGAGACAGGCTGAGGCTGATTTAGGTAGAGTGATAGGTGAGCGAGATGTTTCCCTTCAGGCAGCCCTCACCTCTAGAGATGCTGACTTGATCCGTGATGCTATGAGGCTCGGTGGCGAGGCTTTATTTTATAGGACTGCCTACTTCAGGGTAGTTCCCCCAGAGTAGTGAGTGGTACTCATCTCGACATTCAGAGATGAGCATGATAGGTTCCAGATCACGGAGATCAGGCCATTCATCGAGATCAGTTAGGCAGCCTATGCCAGAGCAGCCGGCTAGATAGGGGCCATCTAGTCAGTTTGGTGGCCCACCTAGTGTAGGTCCTCTCAGCCACCATTGTTCCATCGACCAGTGACAGACCTGGGAGCCCCGTGAGGGCGAGAGATGTGGTTGAGCTCTACCTTCTTTTTTGTATAAATATTCTTTATACATGCCTCTTATGAAGGCTGATTTTGATGTATAGCTTTGTATACTATTATTTTGATGATGCCTCGTGATGAAGGCCGATTCTTTTTTATGCATGCCCCTTTTTGATGGCATATTGTATCGATGATGTATTATTTTGAGTACTGACCTGGACAGTTATACATGTATATATGGACATTTTGATGTATCATTTATATGATGGATTTATGATGTATGTTTGTTCTTTCTTTCATGTATGTGGCATATCTTAGATTTAGAAATGTGTATATTTCCTGCTTTCATATTTGATGATGTATCTGTAGATGGCACCACATGTTTTTAGATTCATGATTATTTAAGTTTTTATGCTAGCACTTGGGATGATACTAGATGATATTGGTGTGGGGGGATAGATTTGTGATTATGCGCAACCCCTCTTGCCCCCATTGATGATACGATATTTGATGATTAGCTTAGCATACATGCATGATGTAATACTTAGCATTTTTGTATATATATGATGTAGTGAATGATGTTATAAATGTGATGAGATGATAGATGATAGATGTGATAACAAACAACTATGTAAAAAACACACAAGAAAAAGTTAACAAAACTAAACAAATATACACATACTACTACTAAACAAACACATGCACAAAAACTTAACAAGAGATAAAATGAGATCTAATCTAAGCAAGTAAAAATGAACCCTAAAAGGATGCACATAACAAACAAAAAAGAAATCTACAACAATTGTTTACAAGCATGAGAGCCCTCAAATGTATGTAATGCAATACACAATTTAAATCAAACAAGATTCAAAATTTGATAAGCAAATGATCCATTTAAAGAACTAACAATTCAATGGACTAAGTACACCAAAACTATACAAACCAACAACTAAAAGTAATTAAAGCACTACTTTGTTTTTGTGGGACAACATTGACATATTTTCTAATGTTTTTGGGTTTATCTAAGAAGATAAGTTTTCGAGCTACGTTTGTCACTATTTTGTCTAGGTTTCCCAAAGATAACGTTGTGAGACGAATGTAGCTTTATCCCTGGAAAGGGAAATTTTCCAAATGTTTAGATTTTTTGTGTATTGTTTTCCAAATGTTTTTGTATTTTCCAAGGTCATGTTTTGAAAGCAATGTACAAGAACAATGAAGCGTGGATGCCCCAGTGATGTGGGAATATACAAAGGGTAGAATGCCACGCATGTATGTGTAGGAAGATGGCAATGGTATTTTCATGCTCAACGTTAGATGGGCATATACAAAGGTAATGTCCTTCATGCAGATATAAGAGCAAACAAACCAGATCATGGCAAGGCAAAGGTGATCCTAGTAGGGTTCCTAGACCTAGCAGAAAAAGTCATATCTAAAAAGTGGTAATGATTACCCATCCTTCCGTAAGAGTAACTTGTGTCTCAGTGAATCTTCCTTGAGTGCCAAAAACTGGTTTTCACTCAAAGACCTGCCCCCTACACAATTGCATGGTTTTCACATGAGGATGACCTACTTTTTCTTTACTATTTTCTCATTTTTCCATTTTTTTTGTTTTTTTTTTTTTTCCAATTTTTAGTTCTTATTTGATATTCTCATCATGCCTAAGCATAGAACCACTTTAAGTGCATGGCGTTCATAGGTTCTGGAAGCTCTTCACCATCTGAATATGCAAGTTTGTAGGCCCCTGATCCATATTTTGCAATTACAACATAAGGACCTAACCAGTTAGCCTCAAACTTTCCTTTCTTTTCTCTGTCTTTGATGGTGTTCTTCTGATTTTCTTTGAGAACTAGATCTCCTACATCAAATTCCTATGAATGATGCATTTATTATATCCTCTGGACACTCTGTTCTGATAAAATTTTAGGTGATTGAGCACTCTGATATGCCTTTCATCTAATAGTTCTAACTCTGCTAGGCGAGCAACTCTGTAGTCTTCATCTTTATCAAGATAGTCTCTGAGAGATATTCTCAGGGAGGGAAGCTCCACTTCCAAAGGTATGATGGCTTCAGTGCCATAGACAAGTGAATAAGGGGTCACACCAGTAGGAGTGCGGATGGAAGTACGATAGGCCCAGAGGGCGGGATGTATCTGCAGATGCCAATTACACCGGTTTTACTTGACCATTTTCTCCATAATCCATACAAGGGTTTTATTGGTGGCTTCTGCTTGTCCATTACCTTGAGGGTAATAAGGGGTAGACCACTTAAGTTGGATATGGAAGCGTTGACACAATGTTTTAACCATTTTATTTTTGAAGGATTTACCATTATCAGTGATAATGGCCGAGGGGATCCCGTAATGGCATATGAGATGGTTCATGATGAATTTTGAAATCTGCACACCGGTGACATAGGTAAGAGGGACAACCTCTACCCATTTGGTAAAGTATTCGGTGGCGGTGATGATATGAGTATGACCATCTGATGAAGAAGGATGGAGCTTCCCTATGAGATCTAGGCCCCATTTAGAGAATGGCCAGGCGTGTTGCAATAGGTTGTAAGGCTTGTGCTGGCGCATGTATTAAATTTCCATATTTCTGGCATAGTTCACACTTCTTTACGAAGTTGCAACAATCGGATTCCATGGTAGGCCAATAATAGCCTACTCTCAATAGCTTTTTAGCTAAGACCATGCCACTAGTATGTGCTCCACAAATACCACTATGTACTTCCTTAATTGCGTGGATAGAATCAATGACATCCAAACAATGAAGCAGATTCCCATCATAGCCATGATGATAAAGGGTACCTCCTAGGAGGGTATAATGGGCTATGCGGTGAATAAGGGCTTTCTTTTTAGAATGGGTGATGTCAGGGGGAAGGGTGCCATCTTGTAGGTATTGGAAGATAGGGTCATACCAAGGGGATAAAGGACCAACAACTTCACATGCCAAACATGACTCCGGCATATCATATGCAGGTACCTGTAGATGTTCCATGAAGAAAGGCATCTTGCTTTCTTTAGGTGCTATGCGTAAGAGAGACCCAATAGTAGCCATAACATCCATGGGATCTATTATGTGACCTTGGTTTTTGTTCAAATATGACTTGTGTGAAATATTCCTTCAAAGTTTCAACCATTTTCTTATATGGAATAAGTTTCTCATCTTTAACCTTATACTCATCATTAACCTATTTTATGATAAGTTGAGAGTCCCCAATGACTCGTAGTTGTCTGATATTCCATGTAATAGCTAGCTTGAGGCCAGCGATGAGTGCTTCATACTCTGTAATGTTATTTGTACATGGGAATCCCAACCGAATGCTCATGGTATGACATCACCATTTGGAGTGATGAGGACCACTCCTGCTCTCAGATCCATGGAAGGTAAAAGATCCATCAAAATGAACCTGCCATTCTATGGATTCTTCAATATACATCATAGATGCATCTGGTAAATCTAAGCATAAAGGTTCCATTCCTGGGAGAGGAGCTTCTGCCAACTGATCGGCCAGTACTTGTCCTTTTAAAGACTTCTGATTTACAAAATCAATGTCAAACTCACTCAAGAGAATGATCCAATTAGCCATTCGGCCTGTGAGGGGGTTTGGATAAAAGGTACTTGAGAGGGTCAACTTTGGATATGAGCTTGGTTTTATTATTCAGGAGATAATGGCGAAGCTTTTGAAATGTGAAGACAACCGCCAAGCAGCCTTTTCTATTTGGGGATAATTCAGCTCGTATGCGATCAAGGTGCGGCTAAGATAGTAAACTACTCTCTCTTTATGGGCTAAGTCATATTGGGCAAGTAATGCACCAATGGAAAACTAGGTAGCGGAAATGTATAAGAGGAGAGGTTCACTGGGGGTAGGTGGCATTAGTAGGTGGGTTGGACAAGTACTTGTTTGAGTAGCACAAAGGCTTTTTGACAATCAGTCCCCAATTGAATGTGACATCTTTCTTGAGAAAATGAGTAAAGGGGTGGCACTTATCCATGCAAGTTGTGAGATAAAGTGAATGGATTTCTGAATCTTTCCTTGTAGACTCCTTAGCTACTTGAGAGTGGTAGGTGGTGGCATTTCTGTGATAGCCATAACCTTTGCAGGATCCACTTCAATCCCTCTTTGTGAGACAATGAACCCTAGGAGTTTTCTGATAAAACACCAAGACACATTTCTTAGGGTTCAAGTGAACCTTATAGTCTCTTAGATGTTGAAAGATACGCCTCAACACTTCAGGGTGTTCTTTTCTACTTTTGGATTTTGCTAGGATATCATCAACATAATCCTCCATGATGTCACTTATCATATCATGGAAAATAACTATCATGGCCCATTGATAAGTAGCCCCAACATTTTTAAGCCCGAAGGGCATGACTTTGTAGCAAAATGTTCCCCAAGGGGTGATGAATGTTGTCTTATGCTGATCTTCCTCCATAATTCATATCTGGTTATAACCTAAAAACCATCCATCAAGGACAACATTTCATAAATTGGTTGAATCGACTATCATGTCGATGTTAGGTAGGGGAAAATCATCTTTTGGACATGCTTTGTTGATGTCACGAAATCCATGTAGATCCTTATTCCAACAGGTTTTTTCTATACTGGGACTATGTTAGAGATCCATTCTGAATAGTCAATAGGTTTAATGAAATCAACAACTAACAACTTTTCTAATTCTTCTTTGACCAAGAGCACCACTTTAGGATGCATCTTTCTTAACTTTTGTTTGATTGGTTTGGCATCTGGGTGCACAACGAGGTTGTGCACAACTAGCTCTAGGGTCTAAACTAGGCATATCTACATATGTCCATGCGAATATGTCCACGTATTCTTTTAAGAGCTCTACAAAGGTCTTTTGTTCCTGAGCTGAGAGTGAAGCTCCCAACTTGACTATTCTAGGTTGCTCCTCTGAGCCAATGTTGACGTTGATTGTTTCCTCAATAAGCATTTTAGAAGCATCTTCCATCCATGTAGGATCAGGGGGAAGAGTAAGATCGACCTCCTGTGGTAGTTCATGATCATCTTTGAATGGATAAATCACTTCATCTTTAGACTCTTCATTTTGTTTGTCTATGAGCTCATCAAAGAGTTTGTCACTATGGGATTTCCGTTGAGCCTTCTTGCTTGGTTTCTCAGAAGTAGGTATACTTTTAGTTATAACCTTTTTATTCAACCATCCACACATCTCTACTTCTTCCCCAAAATAGGCACAAGCATCTAGTTGAATCTTAAATCCTTTCTTGTGGTCTCCAATAGAATAAAGTCCCTGAGTCCCATGAACTCTGAAATGCCTCATCATTTTCAAAGAAATCCAATGGCACGTGAAGTTGTTGATCCCAATCTATAAGCTCAGGATATATAAGGGCTATTGGATATTTATCTAGGGGGATGGATTCGGATAAGGTAAGGACCGAACATCTGGGAATAGGTTTGTGGAGGCAAGATCTTCGTAAAGGCTACATTGGGAATCTACGTCACTATCGAATGAGATGAAACATCCTCACTTTCAAAAGAAGTGGCATTGTTCTCAGAAGGTAGAGCATCATGGGGCCTTATTCCAAGGCCATGTTTATCAATTTTAAAATGAGGGATAGGGATAGGCTCCAACCGGCCTTGTGCATTAACGCCACATCCAAACCCATATAGCCCATGACAAACATCATGCGAGGACCTTTGATGTATTGAGGTGCTTGATTGCATGAAGCCATGGTGCCTTCAGTACTCTGTTTGGTAGGGTCTTCTAACATTTTCTCCTCAGATAGGAGGCCACTATGGACAAATTTCTCCAAAGGTTTAGGACATTGCTTGCGGGTGCTCTTGAACTAAAAATAAGGCTTACCCCTTGTCCTGGGGGATACTGATAAGTCTGATATCAATAGAGCCTACTCAAGAGTGAATGGCCTACTTGGGCCATATTTTGCTGATGTGGCCTCCCATGAAGCAAATGGATTGACCAATGAGGAAAATCTTGATTGAAAGGCGTGAGGATTCTGAATCTACTCGGTTCTTCATGGCCTCCATTTGTAAAGGGACAACAACATCTGCATAAGGACATTCATAAGCTGCACAGAGAAAAACTGTGCAAAGCCCTACAATGTGTGAAAGGTTCTGGGTCACCCAAAATGGTAACCACCTACCCTTCATGACATAACTTGATGCACTGATGAAAATTTGATGGAATAGCTTGCATGGCATGGATCCATGGGCATCCCAAGAGCATGTTGTATGGAAGGTCC
Source organism: Taxus wallichiana var. yunnanensis (assembly GCA_018340775.1). Taxonomy (NCBI): domain Eukaryota; kingdom Viridiplantae; phylum Streptophyta; class Pinopsida; order Cupressales; family Taxaceae; genus Taxus; species Taxus wallichiana. The sequence continues at coordinate 346,434,224 of CM031234.1, read as the reverse complement.
AAGTCAAGGACATGGAAACATTGTGTCATGACATGTTGGTCCTACCTCCATGGGGACCACTATAGTCCCTGCTTGACTCTCTTTCTTCATTGTCATATGTTGTGATTGTGATAGTTTTAGCACCCAACTCTATTTCTGAATGGCCTAGCTACTTTACCAGCTTCAAGGTGCAAATATTCAGACCAGATCCCCCATCTACAAGTACTCTTTTGATCTTTGTGATGGGTAACCACCACTTCGAGATATAATGGCAAGTTATGCTCTGGGTTATTATGCGGGATTGCAGTATGATCAAAAGTAATATGATCATTGGTGTCTAAGCGTGCAATCATGGCTTGAAGGTTCGTGGGATCTATTTCTGTGGAAACCCCTAAATTTTGCAAAGTTTTGAACAATATGTTTTATGGGCATTAGAGATCTTTAGGAGATCGAGGATAGATATCTTAGCAGACATTTTTTCTAATTGCTCTATCAAGTTATACTTGACTTTCCTCAGGGGTAGGCACAGGATCTGGTATGATTAAGCGGGCACGTCTTGTCCCATTGCATGTAACTCTTTTCTAAAATCCGAATGGTGTTAATCTATTCATTAGATGAGTTAATACATCCAATGAGGGAATCATAAGGACTATCATTTGTAGGGTACACATAGGCAGCAATCCTATAGTCATTGGAAGTTTTCCCTTGATCTGTTTTCTTTTTCTTTTTATCCGCATGGTCAGGAAAAGGTTCCTTGTAAATACCCATTTTTTCATTTGAACTTTTACCGGTCTCGGGGGAGACTCTACAACAATCTTCCCTTCCTCTATGAGGTCTTGGATATAATGGCGTAATCTCAAACATCTATCCATTTTGTGTCCTTTGACATGGTGGAAGTCACAATATTCATTGTCTTTGAACCAAACCGGTTTTGGAGCATCTTCCGGGTAGGGCATTGTTGCAGTTGGATATTCTACCATCTTTGCACCATCTAATTGTTTTAGGATGGTAGATAAGGATTCTGTCAAAGATGTGAACGTACATTTTGTAGGTGCTTTGGGATGAGGCCCTTGTGAAAGTTTTAAGAGTGGGCCTATCTCTGTATGGGCTTGGACTCTCTTGGAGTCTATAATGCCATCACCAACAACATGTTTATTCTTATTGAAGAATTTAGGTTTGTCTGTGGATTTGGCTTCATGTTTGTTTTTAATAACAGGTTTAAGCATGCCTTTGGCAATGAGCACTTTCTCAATTTGACTACCTTTCTCTATGACTTCTTCAAAGTTTGAGCCACAATGCATTTGCAAGTGAAAGGCTATTTCTGGGTTCAAGTTAGGAATGAATATACTCACTAACTATTTTTTTGGGTAAGGCACAAGGAAAGCGACTAGCTAACCCATACCATCATTGTAAAAATCCTACAAATGTCTCATTGGGTTTTTGTTTTGTGTTGCATAGATCGTTCATCATGTGATGTCACTCTCCATATTATAGGAGTAATGCCTTACAAATTTCTCTGCTAGCATGGGCCATGTTGTAATGGAGCCCTTAGGTATGCTATAAAACCATTCCAATCCCATGGCTCCTAGGCTGCGAGGAAAAAGTCATATCAGAAATTATCGCTATACGTGACCTCTTGGCAAGCCATGTAAAAGTCTTTTATATGATCACGAGGATCACTTTTGCACTTATACTTATCAAACTTGGGAATAGTGAAATGTTTTGGGAAAGGTTGTTGTAGCATGTCCTTATCGAAGGGGTAAGGACATAGTTCTTCATATGAATATTTTCTATTTTGGCCTACATTTCCTGTTGTAATGTCGTGAGCGTATCTTTCATAGATTTCAATTCATCCTGAATGAGTTGCTCTTTAGTAGGTGATATTGACCTTTGAGCCTGAGTTGCTTTAAAGGTATAGTCCGTATGCGGATCAAATTGAAACTCGTTAAGTTTGTTTTTGTCTTTGTCTTTACCTATGTTTCTTTTTGAAGAGCCTAGGTTTGCTAATTTCTGACTCAACTTCAAGATCTATTTTTGGAGGATCTCCTCCTCAACCAGGATCCTCTTCTTCATCAAATTTCGGAGGAGGAGGCCTTTCCACTCAGTTTTCACTTTACATGAAAGCCTTAAAGTGAGGTTTACGTGATGTTTCACCTTTGACAACGGCCTTATGTTGCCCAGAAGTGGATGCATATCCCACATCAAAAGGATTATCTATGTCTAAGATGAATCTTCACTCTCCTAAGTTAGGGTTAATGACCTTTGTTTCTTCTTCACTCGTGTGGAAGTTTAGCTCCTAATGCCAAGACTCTTGCGAGTACTTGATCTTTGTTATAATATAGAGAGCTCATCAAATCTATTTAGGTCTAACCTTTGTTGTTCTCCCAAAGAGTCTGACTCTTCTCCACTATGATCGATTAACGTCTCCATATCTTTGACTTGAGAGAAGAGCGGTCCTAAATTATGACCACTAAATGGGAAGGTGTCGAAAGGGTTTTCTCCCATATCTTGCTCATTTGATTTGGCTGCCATTTTTATGATTTTAGGCATCACTAGCGGACGTCTTTATGTAGCTAGCGTAACCCCTAAGTGTATGGTTTTCTGCAAGCCATTTAAGGGGATGTTGGAATTATACCATAGTGTATCATAGATGTAGTTTTATGCAATCATTTTTATCAAGAAACACTCATATGCACATCTAATGTTATGATTCACTCAATTTGTTATTACCAAGCCTATACCCTAAGATAGTGAAAAGATGTATCAATATGTAAGTCAAGTTAGAACCCCAACAAGGTCTAAGCACTGACGTGATGTTGTCACAGTCCCTTGACAAGGTATACTTAAAACTAGTTTGAATGCCGATGAAAGCCAAACCTTCTAAAAAATGGAAGTCACGAATAGATATAGCGTAATAACGTCACCGTGATACATTAACCAAGCAAGCAAGGTGTTAGTACCATGATAACTTTATTATGATATATATAAGGCATTATCAACACTTTTCAAGAAGACTAAGATGACGTCGAAAGTGAAACCAAGTAATAAGTATAACAAGGAGTTTTTTAATCATGTGAGCAGCGTAACCACACAATAAGGGGACTTATACCATCTTCCTCACAAAATGAGAATATGATGTAAGTACCGAGATTGTACATCTAGGATGCGAACAAAACTATCAACTCAAGAAGAGACAAAAGATGAACCGAACACACACGGTGAAGATGATCTTGAAATCAAGATGGAAGGACTTTTATCAAAGATACAAAAGCGTGTACCCACACACTTTAGATGTTTAACAACCCACCGCAAAACATGGATGGGCGTAAATGGACAAAAAAAGTGATGAGTACTATCTGATAAAAATGCGATGATGTATGCACCTTTCTCACCCCGAATAATGGGTGGTGAGAATGCAAGGGTACTGATCAAAAGATGGAAACAAGCTAAGCAACACTTAGGCAGAGCTTCACCTCATCCGAAGACAAGAATAAAACTAAGAAAAAGTGGGACGTAGCTTAGTTTCGTGATGAAAAGACACTCAGTTCAAACTCACAAGGGTTCTTTTCCTTGTTTCAAAAAAAGTTTAGATTCCAGATGAGTTGTCACTTTGTGATGGCTTGATGCAACAAGGACTAGTAAAGTGGGCTCCTTGACAAAATGGCTTCCTAACAAGTTCTCTCAACTAGGTGTTACAAGGTTGTCTAAGAGCGAGGTGTGATTTACCCAAAAAGTCACAATGACTAGTTTGGGAGTATCTCGGCTTTGTCCCCTTTCAAGTACAGTGGGAAATGAATGCATCCATCATGTACTTTTACTAAGGTCACGATATAGGACAACTTGTAACTCTAACTCACAAGGTGCACTACTAGTCAAGTGGGTAAGCGGAGTGCTTCTTGTTTCATCCACGAGGTTACACAGTGGTGGACTACTTTAGGGTTCCTGGTACCACCCCCATTGTTATAGCTTAAGGCATTATGCCAAAGGGGTTATGTTCCAATTGAGCGGATAGGGACGTACCCTTTTAAAACCTGTAATATAATGTTTTGAATATGGTGTGTTTTTATCTTGCTTAGCTTAATGTGGTTTTAAGTAGCACACCATTTGGAAACCTGTAAGAACATGTGTATTAGAAGGTTTGTGTTTTTTTTTTAGACCTTTTCTTTGACAAGCGATAGGTCCTATAGACAACAAGTTTTTAGTAATTTTCCAATTCGTAGGTTGATGTTTAAGAAAGAGAGTTTTTCACTTTGCTTTTGATTCCTAAGATCACCAAAAGGCGTGAAGGAAGAGCATACACAATGTGAAAAATTCTACTGAAATCACATGAAAGTTTTACTTCAACCTTTATAAAACAAGTGTTTTTGAACAATTTATATGAGTTTTGTATTGGTGTTTTTGATCTCCAAGATCACCTTGGAAGACGCGAGGAGAGAGCATACACACTTCTACAAAAACTACTTCTAAGTCAAAAAAAAAACACTTTTAATCTATGCAAACTGAAATGTTTAAGAAAGAACCTTGTTTTTCCAATTGTTAGTCCTAAAAACTGCTATAGTGATGGATTAGAAGAAAAAATTTTGCATGTAAAAATTTTCAATTTTTAACACAAACACTACGTGCCTATACTGACACCAGCACTCCCCAACCAATGATGGATACGCCCCACCCCACAAACAAGTACGCTGCAGAGTCAAAAAAATTAATAAAACCCAATGAAGTAAACACAAACACTCACAATATGATAGAGACACACCTATATTGACATGGACGCTCAGGTTACGACGTGTACGCACCTAAGCCTAAATAGAGAACTATAAAAATTTTACATAGTCAGACCTTTTACACCTACGCATGGCCAGAGAGAGGATACGTGCCCCAGATGATGGAGGCACGTGCATGTCCTTGTAAAGGGTTATTTCTAATTTTTACATACGTCACACCATCAGCACTCGGACCATTTACGCTGCATGCCAGAGAGACGGATACGCGCCCCAGATGATAGAGATGCGTGCGTGTCTTGTGTAAAGGTTTAGTTTGTAAATGATGGGGACCTTCGATAGTACACACTTGATATGATGGGTATGTTGGGGTTTTGACGTGTACGTGCCCCTTGTTGGACACCTACGCACACCTGTGAAAAACCTACAAAAAACATGGATTTTCAAATTTTCAAGAGCAAACAGGTTAGTTGTTAGTCAAAGTGTCCTATTTCTATATCAAACCCACAAAATGTATATAAATGAAGGTCATTTATCTAGGGTTAGAAATAAAAATGAGGAAATAACAAGTGATTTGAGCAAAAAAACTTGAAAATGAGCTTTGAAAAACCTAAAAGACCTCCATTAATGGAGGGTGGACATAAGTGTCCCACCGGGCGTGCCAAATGTGTTCAATGAAAAGTTGTAAAAGCCATGGATTTGGGGTAAGAATCTCTAAAGAAACCCCAAAGGCTTTTAACAATCTGATCAATGGACCATGTGATAAGAAATGAGCAAGGTTTCCTTCTTTGCATACATTAATTTGAAATAAACATGCAAACTAAGCAAATGAAGTTAATCTCTATTCTTTGAAAGCTTGAAATAATGAACCTAAGAGGATCTAAGCATTCAGTTTATGTGTTAAGAGAAAGATCTCCCCATTAATGGCTTCAAGGCCAATGGATCTTCCCTTTTACTCCATGTTAATGCTATGAAATACAAGATTAAATGCTTTTAGCTCAAATGAAAGAAGATGAAATACAAACTAAAGCCTAAACAAATTGCTATAATTTGTGCTAGGAAGAAGAGAGAATTCTTAGGAAATGAGGGAGGGGGTATAGCCCTATTTATAGTTTTTGGTTTGGAAGAAAAGGGAGATTTGGGTGCATGTGGGACAAAGGCTAAAGTCCAAAAGCACTTTTAGCAAGTCAAAGTGTGATTTGACTATGTTTAGGGTAATTAACCTAGGTTAGACTAATTAATCTCTCTTAGAGAGTAATTAGGGTTCTGGAAGGGTTTTGAAGGGCTTAATCAATCCAACGAAGTGGATTGATCTTCCAGGGAGCTAATAGAAGCAAGATAGAAGAGAATAAGAAGCTAATGTAGTTAGAACGAGGCTATAACAGCCTGTTTAAATGGTTTATAAGAGGAAAAATGACCAAAAGGGTGTCGTAGGAAGGGAGTTAGATAGGCCTAATTGGCGGTGTGTCATCAATTTGCAAAAGGAAGAAGTGTTAGTGCACCATTAGAAATAATAGTAACCTAAACCCTAAACCTTAAACCTTAAACATTTAGCCCTTACTCATGAGCCCTAACCACTAAGCCTTAAACACTAAACCCTAAGCTCTAATCCCTAAACCCTAAACCCTAAACCATGAACCATGAGCCCTAAATGATAAACCCTAAAAACTAAATCTTAAACCCTAAACCCTAAAAAATAAATCTTAAACCCTAACCCCTAAACCGTAAACCGTAAACCCCGATCCCTAAACCCTAAACCCTAAGCCATAAATCATAAACACTAAACCCTAAACCTTGAACTCTATGACCTAAACCCTTAACCTCAACCCTTAGCCCCGAGACCTAAACTCTAAACCAGTAAACCAAAATAATAAACCCTAAAACCAAAATAATAAACCCTCAACCTTGAACACTAAATCCTAAACCCTAAACCCTAAACCCTAAACCCTGAGCCTTAAGCCCTAAACCCTAAACACTAAATCTAGAGCCTTGAGCTCTAACCCCTAAACCTTAAACATGTAACTTTGAACCCCAAACCTTGAGCCATAAACCTTGAACCATGAACCCTAAACCCTAAGCCTTAAACTCTACACCCTGATCGTTGAGCCCTAAACTAGAAACCTTAAACCTTAAACCCTGAGCCCTAAGTCGTAAACCCTAAACCCTAAATCCAAAGCCTTGAGCTATAACCCATAAACCTTAAACTTGTAACTCTGAACCCCAAACCATGAGCCATAAACCCTAAGCCTTAAAATACTGGCAATCGCATGTGTTTCATGCAATGTGAACGTCAAACGGTATATGTTATTTTTTTTAGAGCTATAATTTTTACTTTTTTAGTTGATGTTGATAAGGGGTGTGATTGGTTTCGTAAGTGTAGAAATATAGATGGGCCACGTAATTTTAAGGTTGTTTCACATTTCAAACTTGTTGAAAATTCATACAAGAATACATTTGATAATGTTTTCGATAGTTAATTTATTTTATAGTTGATGTTGTATGTATTTAATTCGGTTTTATTGTGTTAGTTGTGGACCAATTGTTTGGTTGGTGTTTTGTTGGAAAAAATTATTGTATAGTTGGTAATGTGTGATTGATAGTTGTAGTGTAGGAATTTAGTTGAAACATTACATTGAAATGTTGTATGTGTACATTTAATTCTCACAAATTCGTACATTTAAAGTTGCATATCATATTTTACAACATCAAATAAATCTATATCTACATGCACTTAATAAGACATGTATACATTTACAATTTTTATATCATGAATGGTAGCCTTTAGTGGAAATTTTTAGTTTCAATAAACATGATTACATTTGATACCCCTTGAGCACCAGTGCCGCTTTGGATACAAGAAGTGTTGAGTATAGTAGTAGTGGAGGTGCTATCAAAGTAGAGGATAGTATTTACGATGGGTTGAGTGATATTAGTCTTTCTTCATCATTTCTTCTTGCTCTAAGTGTTGGTACATGCACCATATTTGAGTATCTCTTGAATGAAAAATTAGGTGAAATACGCAGATTTGCAAGCAAGGAACTCTAGAGAAAGTTTTGAAAGTCAGACTTTCCTTTCAGTAGTTCCAATTTCGACGGTTTCTCTTTGCAAAGTAAGTCCTGTGAATTTTGGATAGTTAATCCCGTGCCATTTTAATTGGTAATTCTCTTTGATTCCATCTCAAAATAGGGGGTATGGGAATATGTAACGGGTTGGAGGGATCCCAATATGGGTCATTTTATCTATCAAATTTGACAACAACAAATAAAGGTAATGTTGGTGGTTTCATCAAGCATCGTAGACAATGTCGGTGATTGTTTCTGTGGTACCATTCACGAGGCCTATGTTAACCCATAGATTTGCAATAAGCATGATTTTTTGTTGTTTGCATAATATAACTTTGTGTTCCAACCGATCTCACCATCGATTTCGGGTCCGCACCGCCTATTACTTTCAAAGAATGGATTTGGCAATCGGATGCGTTCAATTCTTTCAACATATGAAGGTTGTGGGAGTCCACCAGATCATTTTTTGCAAACAAATGTGGTACATATTTAAAAATGTTGAGCTCTTATTGATTTAGGTGTGTGTCTGTGTGAGACATTAAGATTTCCCAATCCTCAATTAGAGGGGTTGAATCTCGCATGTGGAGTAGTAAATTCTAGAATGAAACCATGCATTGGTTATTCCTTGTTGCCGAAATATTATTTGTAATGTAATGGAAGAATGAAATCTCTTCCAAAGGGTTGCTCCGTAGGAATTACTTGCATAAAGAGGACTGTCCAAAACCGGTGGTAATTGGTTGAGGTTGGCGAGGAGGATGACTGATTTGTTCCCAAATTCAGATGTTCTTGAGTGTGGGAAATCTTCGCAGAGCCTCATCACACCAATTTTCTTAGTGACTTTGGGCCAATGAAACTCATTTCATCAATAAGAACATATTCTATATGTTTTAGTGACTCTTGAAATTACGATAATGCACTACCTTCAAGGGGTTTCAGTTCTTTGATTGGAATACGCAAGGCTACATGGATTGTGGATGCGGAGATGTTGAAAGCTGAAACACCGATAGGGGTGAGCACAAGTAGAGGTGAGGGAGATGTGCTTCATGCTGTGAATGTATTCCTGATTTTATTTATCATAATTGATTTTCTTGTGCCTGTCATTCCTTGAATTATCAATCTTACAGGAGGTAGATGGGTTTTTTTTTTGAATGGTGTAGTATGGTATCAAGAGCTAGTTGTTGTTCTGAAGACAAAGGAAGTGTTGTAGATGGTGGTGTGACCTGCATGCTATTGTTAATTGTGTCTTCCTTTTCTCTCTTGATGAATGATGAACCAATTAGTTTCAAATCTTGCATAACATCATGTATGTTCTAATTATTCTATACGTCGAAGTCTCGTTTCCCCAACATATGAAGATTGTCAAGACCCGTGTTATTTCCTGGATGAAGTTGTGCGAAGACATTCGATTCTTGCATTGGTTTGTGTTGAATACGTATTCGGTATTTGAGTCAAAACTAACATCTATAACAGGTCCTGTGTCTATGGTAGTGCGTAAAACATGCCACGGTCTGTAGTTGTGCTTGAACATATCCCAAGTTTCGTTGATGTCATGTGGGCTTGAGCCAAATTTAGAGGAAATATTTCTGAAAGGTTTGTATAAAAGGAGTTTTGACCAACAGAAAATGTCACATGATGAGCTAAGATATTCACAAATCTTGGGTGGACCCGAACAATTACTTGTGTCGATCACGTTTTCCATTTATCACCTTTATGGTTCTTGTTGTAGCTCCAATCTCAAGCAATTTGAATAATTGGTAGGTGTTCCATGATCAGTAGGGTGAACTTTATATGCATCCAAGAAAGCGTTGTTGTTGTGCATCGACGCCACTTCCAACGAAACATCTCGAATCTTTTTGCCAACATTTAATGATACAAATGGATAGCCGCACATAAGAAGTGGCAATTTTTGTAGCATATGGCATGTTTCTTTTGTGCTTATGTCATGTTCAACAATGCTTTCTCGTGAGAATTTTATGGATCGTGATATGTTCTCGGAGAATCGTGTCACGTCTCTTGAAAATATGGATAGCATTCGATGATATGTTTCTGAACATTTCTTGTCTTTCAAACATATTTTACAATATACTTGAACGACATGGCGAGAAAAGTACTGGTTGGCAATCAATATTTTCTCTTTTTATGTATATCATAGTTCAATTGTGTATGTTCAATCTTTCATCATTTCTCGAAGGGAGGTACTTAATTTTCCCATCACTTTCAATGTGCAAGGAAGAAGTAGGTTACGTGGTCGAGGGGGCATTATACCTATACTGCAGCTATGATTGCTTTCTATGAAGGCATGTCTTCTCTGAACATTTAGTGTGGCACCGAACTCGATTAAGAAGTTCTTCAAGGTCTGCATGTGGGGAGGAGGATAGAATGTGTGTTGTATCTAGAAAACAAGGGTCATCTAGGAGTGACCTGCAGAACAAAATCCAAGCAGTTGCAAGCCGGGTGGGAGTTCCAAGTAGATACAAACTTATCAAAGTATTGTTTTTGGCTCCGAATAATTTTTGTATCCTCCTAGTCCATTTCATCAACTTTAGGTGCATTCTCGAGCCACAATAAACCGTGGACATGTGTGGATCCTATATTTTTCCATTCATACCTGCGAGATGAGGGAACATAAATATTAGCTATGTAGTTTGGAAAAAGCTTTAAAATAAGTAGATTGGATTACCTGTACCAAAAGTCTACTGCTCCAATTTCCTTCTATAAAATTTCTTCGCGAAATATTGTGAATCTGTGATGTAGGTATGTTGATACTCGATGAGGGTTAAATACAATGTTAATTGTTCTCTAAGGTTGTGCGGGTCGAGGATCACCGGGCATTTACCTAACATAATATTGTGGAGATTTGGCCATTTAGTGTCTACAACACTTAAAGTGAAGAATAAGGTTGGTGTCCCAAATTGTTCCACCATATCTGAAAGCTCACTTCTACTTTTTGTCCAAAATGAACATGTCCCTTGAGCAACGCTCGATTCAAAGTGCATTAAGTTGTCCTGGAAGGTTATCTTTGGGGCATTCCAAAGATATGTCTTTACAGATCTCTAATTGTCGGAGGGATTCCACATTCGAGGTTTTATTTCATAAAAATTGTTGTTATGGACTTGCTTATGTGTCGCATTATGAGGTTTAGAAGAAAGTAACGAAATATTAGGTGGGAACCGAAGCACCCATCATGGTAACGCATCAAATGAAGTGTGTATTCATGCATCGGAACTTCTTTTATGGGGGTTTTTTGCAACATTTCTTTTCCTATCAGAAATAAAGTTGGGAAAGCCATTGAGAACAGTGCCCTCCATATTGTAATCATTTTTGGCAAGAGCCCAAGCTCGCCATGGCATGGTAAGTAGAGTGTTACCATTGTGGTTAACCAAGAACTGTTTGATTTCCTTTTCTTTTGTTCCTCGTATTGTGAGGTGTTGGCATGAAAATGATGATTGTTCATTTGTTTCATCAAATTCAGTGGGAACATCAATACCATGAGCTATAGAGGCACTTTGCATTTTGGGCAGTTCCATTGTGGCTGTGTTAAGAGAGGAGGAAACATTTGACGAGTCGGATGGTAAAGAGGAAAGGGCATCATCGTCGATTAAGACATCTATGTAATAGGGATTGTGTTGGATTTTATATTGTAAGGTTGCCCAAACACGAGATCTACTAACGTAGAAATCATAATTTTTTAAATTCGATCATTCCCCTTGTATGAGAACTATGTCCAAATATCCAAGGCGGTGGGGTAGGGTCTTTCTATCAAGTAATGTTTTGCAAGAAACTTATGGTGTGTCCCGAGAGTATTTGTATTGCACGTCACATACTTGGGTAACTTGTAGGAATGGATTAACTCGTGCAATAAGCATCTCCTCGATTTGGGTTAAAGACACAAGAATAAGAGGTTGCTTTTTAAGGTCCGTGTTGTTCCATGAAGAGAAGCGGTTGCCTTGTTTTTCGCCAGATACATTACAGGAGGGAAACCTTAAAAGGAAATTGTTTTAATTCCAGGTAATTTTCCAAATAGATTAATCAAGTTTGGATGTTCTCCAACAAATCTATTCTTTTGTGAAACTAATGTTGGATTCCAAATTTAGCGACGAGGGAGGGAATGTGGGAAATCTCTGTATTGGAAGGGGGTGTTCTGCTTTCAGAATTTGTGGATCGCAAGATGGAAAGCAATCGGAAGGAGAGGAGAAATTGGTTGATATGTGTGATGAACTCGAATAAAGGTCAAGATTGAGACAGCTTTCATGTGGCATCCCAAAAATTTGGGGAAAAGTGGCAGTTGTTAGCGAAGATGGGTTCGTAAGGAAGGAATTGGTATGCTCATGAAAGTTTGTTTCCATGGAAGTTACATGCGGAATGTTGGTTGGAAATTCTTCAGTAGTTGTATTTGATGGCAAGATTGGAATGTCAGGGAATCGTAGGTATTTGTTCGACGTAAGTTGAAATATATTAGAGATTTTTGTTGTAATATGCTCTAATTTACTGACGTCATTGCTCGTGAGCTAAGTGTACTTTATTTTTTGCGTAGTTCTCTCTTCGTGTAAATAAATATGGGAAGAATTCAAGGTGCAAATCAACATTGATAGAAGATATATCAACCAAAATAATGAAGGAACTAAAAGAAGCAACATATGGTAAAGATGAATGTCAGAGGCATCAACAAGAAAAAAATGTCCCAATCATCGAATCCATAAAAACAGAGCTTTCTTTCCATGTATCAGACTTCATTTCTCTGAAGTGACATATAGTCACAATTAGATAGATTGGAGATTAGGTATGAAGATTTACATGAATTTCAGAAGGCCCGTAATATATTTGCTACTAACCAGAAATCAGTACATCACAAGACTTTTTAGCTCTTTTAAGGACAAATGACTTTGAACTTTTCAGGAGGTTTTAGTTAATAAAACTAAATGTATCTCGCGAATTCAAAAGGAGGGACTCCTCCATTAAAATTAATCTATATTTTCAATTATTGCATAATTTAGCATAGGCATATTTATTGCATTTTATTGCATTGTCTTTTATTTAATAATGTGCAACATGTGCACTCTAGTCTAGTGACTTGCATTCAATATTGTTATGTTGATAACATTCAATATTGGTATTAGTAGTAATTACATGTGCATGTGAGATGGGTCTTATCATCTCGTAGTTGGTGCTTGATAGGGTGTCATGTCTATCCATATGAGGTTGTCTAATATCTATAAATATTACAACTCTTGCATTGTTATGTAATTTGATTTCATGATCAATAATATTTGTGAGGCTTCCGTCCCTCTTTGGTCATCACAATTTTATTCTATTCTATCATTTAGTATCGAGCTATACCATTATTATCATTTGGTATCGTAGCTATACCATTGTTATCATTTAGTATCATAGCAAGAGTTCTATCCAAGCAAGGTCGAGAGGAACACTATCGGAGAGGATCCATCGAGAAGAAGATTTGCATTAAAGGAGAGCCATCAAGCATCCCGCACCTCCATTCCTTCCAAGCATCCCTCAACTAAAATTTGACCTATCCACTTATTTGGAAGGTAAATTTTTTTGATTAGTCATTGGCATAGCCAATTGATCCAACATATTGAATATTTCAGATTTGGAGATCTTTAAAAAAAAGATCTTGAAAAAAAAAAAAAGATTTGTGAAAAAAAAAGATCTTTAAAGAAAAAGGAGAAAGATCTTGAAAAAAATTGCAGATCTAAAAAAAAGTGAAAAAAAAAAATCAAATCTGAAAGTGGAGGTGTGAAGAATTCGGGAGCAAAGGTCAAGCAAATCCACAACAAAATTCCAACAGATAGCTCTTATAAAAAGAACGTAACTTTTCATAAATGTCGGATTTATGTGCCATTTTTTTTTTTGGAAAGATAAGGAGGCACACAACTTTTTAGTTTACATCATCTTCAGATTCGGCTTCTACATGTGACGAAAATTCTATACAAGTCGGATCATTTTTTCTAAAAAATCAGATCTAGCTGGTAAATTGGTAAGATATCAAAAACTAAGATTCTAATTCTTTTGAAATTTTTTGGGTTTCAATAAAAATATTTTATGATGCTTCACAAAATTTTAGAAAAACCTGATCACAGTTTGTGAGAAAATGTGAAAACAATATTCAGATTGTTTGTTTCGATCTTGGGAACAAATAGGTCAGGTTCAATTCCCACTCTCTCCATATTTTTTATTAAATTATTTTTTTGGAAAATTTGGAGAAATTACTAAATTTTGGGAGATTTCCAAATTTAGAAGCTCACCAAACACATTTAGAGCCACCGCTAAATTTAGCGGAAAAACACCTATTGGGGGTAAAAATATTTTTAGCCTAAATTGTGTATTTTGTGATTCTAGACCCTTTTTTCTAAAGAGGGGGGACACAAAACTTCATTTTGATGTAATTTTGGAGTATTTTGTACTAATCTTGGTGCATAAAGTGAAAAAAAAGTGCAAATTTTTTATTTTATGTTTGGTTCTATCACACGAGATCTTTGATCTCATAACAGCGTTCGGTATATACGGTGCCTCTGGGAAGTGCTTACGGGTGATGTCGTCGCGACTACTACTGCACTTAACACCTAACACAGCTGCCTAAACGTCATCTAGGCATCGACCCTATAAAATTGACGGGGAGTAATAAGGACACAATACACACACATTTGAGCCCTCCCATCTATTTGTGCTTGCACAAACCCCTCTCCATACTGTCTACGTACCACGTACTAAATTATTTCACGTGCGTTAACACCTCTTTCCGTACTGACGGGTATATTGAAAGGGTGATCTTCTTCCACATACCGATGGGTATATTGGAAGGGAGCGTATATAGAAAGGTTTGGTATATCAGACTGACGGTATATTGAGAGGGAGACCATAAACCTGGAGTGATAAGAGCCTTACCCTTTGTCAAAAATTTAGAGTTTCAGAAATTTAGATTACAAAAATGGGTGCACAAGCACCAAATTTCTTCTTTCCAGATTCACAACTACTTAGAGGAGACAACTATGCTGCATGGAAACCGAAGATCAAGATGTTACTTGAGTTTGAAGACCTATGGACAGTTGTAGATGGAAAAACAGGAAGATCACTTGATGATGGAAGACAACAAGTTCAATTTGATAGGGCCAATCAAAAGGCCAAGTTGATCATCTTGTTTAGCGTAACAGATGATGTGCAACCCCACATTAGAGATGCCACATCGGCCAAGGATGCATGGGATAATTTGAGCACACTCTATGAAGCAAAGAACAAGAATGCCATCCTCAACCTACTATCACAACTGCATACTCTCAAGTTCAAGCACAATGAGAAGGTTGAAATTTTTTTGAGACGAGTTGCTACTTTGAGGGCATCTCTATTGGCATTGGGAAAAGAGATAAGTGATGAAGACCTCGTACCAATTGTGTTACGAGCACTTCCTCCTTCTACAGAATCTTTGTGACAACTATTAATATGAGTGAACACACAAATCACCTTTGAGAAATTGGTCAATCTACTCCAACAAGAAGAGGTAATGAACAACAAAGATCATGAAGATGAGCAAGCACTATCTTCCAATCATAAAAGAAATGGAAAATTTTCAGTCCAATCACAAGAAGTCCCAACAAAATCAAAGTCAACAAAGGGACAAAAGTCAACGAGACAAACACGGGGACATGACATAAAATATTGTTGGTACAATTCCTACAAAAAGGGTTCATCAAGCAATTCAAAACCCAATAACCAATAGGGTAACAATAATTCAAATAAAGGGAAGTCCAACAACAACAACAATCAAGGGCAGAAAATGGTAATTGGCAAAGAAAACCCAAACAACAAGGGTACATTGCACGAACATGAGGATGATTCAGATGGATGAAGGACACCACATGTATTCTGCTCAATTTGATGAAGAAACCAAGTCCACACAAGATATCTGGTATGTTGACTCGGGTGCAACTTGACACATGACTGGACACAAGGATTGGTTCTACACACTACGTGACTCACCTAACAAGAACCATGTGTCATTAGGTGATGACTCATCATACAGTGTCAAGGGGATTGGAAACATTTCACTACCTCTTGGAAAGCATGACTACAAAATCACAGATGTATTGATGTACTGGTCGACCAAGAATTTGCTATCAGTTAGTCAACTCCTTGATCACAACTTGAAGTTGGATTTTGACAGTAATAATGGAGAAAAAGTGTGCTTGATAAGAGATAAGTCAAGAGGTTCCAAGATTGTAGCAAGAGCCTCCAATGTGGGACGCATGTTCCAACTTGATTTTGTCCACAAGGATGATCAAGCTCTAGTGGCCAAAGACACACAATCTGCAGAACTATGGCATCGCAAATATGGTCACATTAGTTTTGGCTATCTCCAAACACTTCAAAAGGGCAACATGGTGAAAGGATTGCCTACACTCAAGCACAACACTGACAAGTGTCACAATTGCCTAGTTGGAAAGCAACACAGAGTACCCTTCCAGAAGAACACATATAGAGCTAAGGGAAAGCTTGATTTGGTGCACACCGATCTTTACGGGCCCATGCAACCAAGTCATTCTAGATGTCAATACTTCATGCTTTGTGTTGATGACTACTCAAGAAAGATGTGGATATATTTTCTAAGAAACAAGAGTCAAGCCTTTGAGACATTTCAGAAGTTCAAAGCACTTGTTGAGAATGAAGTTGGTCGCAAGATCAAAACTCTCCGCTCGATCATCAAGGGGGAATTCACAAGCAATGAGTTCAAGACTTACTTGAAGCTCATGGGATTTGTCGAAAAATTCCTCCTACTCACACACCACAAGAGAATGGTATAGTTGAGAGAAGGAATCGTACTATCATGGAAATGGTGCCATGTGATGATTGACGACTCAGTTTAACAAAGACATTTTGGGCGTAAGTCAAGAACTACAGTCTATTTGTTAAACAGAGTGCCCACAATAGCTCTTGAAGGAGTGACACCTCAAGAAGCATGGTCAAATCGGAAACCATCAATTGCACACCTAAGAATATTTGGGTGTAAAGCTAGCATGCACATACCCAAGAATAACAGAACAAGTTGGTTATAAAAGCCGGAAACCGATATTCATTGATACAGGAAGAAGCACTTGGGTACAGATTATGGGATCCAAAGCAAATAAAGTATAAACAAGTAGGGATGTTGATTTCTTTGAGAAGAAACAAGCAGATGCTCCACTCAATGACTCAAAAACATGCAGAATACACCTCTTGTGAAGACAGAATTTGATGTTCCCACTAAAAAGATGACAAAGATGAATTGATGATGGTGACAACTTGGATCCACCACAAGCCAATGGAACAGCTAATAAGTTACCTAAATGGTATACTCAATTAATAAGAGATGCAAATTTGGATGAAGCACCTAGCACATCATCCAATCCTGGACCTAGAACTCGCATTCAAGCTCGTGAAGAGGTCAATTATGCCCTAATGAGCAGATTTGTTGAAACAGTTAAGCCATCTACAATTTAGGAAGCCCTATAATCAAAAGCTTGGAAAGATATCATGGATTCAGAGTATCAGTCAGTGATGAAGAACAACACATGGTAACTTGTCGACCTTCCACTAGGGAAGAAACCCATTGGATGCAGATGGATATTCAAGACTAAGTACAAATCAAATGGGACTATTGACAAGTATAAAGCAAGGCTTGTAGCAAAGGGGTATGCATAACAAGAAGGCATTGATTATGAGGAGACATTTTCTCCCACAACCAAGATCAAGACAATCAGGATGATCTTTGCTCTAGCTGCACAATTTGGTTGGAAAGTCCACCAAATGGATGTGAAAAGTGCCTTTCTTAATGGAGATTTGCAAGAAGAAGTCTATATGACTCACCAGAGAGGGTTATGTAATACCAGAAAAGAGATGATGGTATGTAGACTCATAAAATCTCTATATGGCCTAAAACAAGCACCCCGGGCATGGTACATCAAAATTGATGAGCATCTCATAAGTCATGGATTCGAAAGGAATCCTTATGACCCCAATCTCTACCTCAAAAAGCAAGGGGGGGAGATTGTCATTGTGGTTGTTTATGTCGACGATCTAGTCATTACAGGCAGTTCTGTGAAGATGATCGATGCAACAAAGAAGGATTTTAATCGATCGTTCGACATGACAAATCTCGGGCTCATGCACTATTGTCTTAGGTTGGAAGTATGGCAAAAAGAGAATCATATCTTTGTGTCACAGTTGAAATACACCAAGACAACGCTCGAGAAATTCAGGATGATGGACTGCACTCCTATTGCTACACCTATGGAAGCGAGACTTTAGTTATCTCATTTCGATCCATCACCACCGGTGAATGCAACTCTCTATCGGCAGTTGATCGGAGTCTCATTTACCTGACATATACTAGACCGATATCAGCTTTGGCAATCACTATTTATCACGCTTCATGCAAGAACCGAAAATATTTCATTGGAAAGTAGCAAAGAGAATACTGAGATATCTAAAGGGTATAGTTGACCTTGGTCTAGAGTACAAGAAGAACGACAACTTCTTCTTGACAGATATTCGATTCGTGTCATGCAGAAACATGGATGATAGGAAGTCAACATCAGCTTCATCTTCTTTATGGGATCTGACAAATATCATGGGGAAGCAAGAAACAAAACTTTGTTTCTCGCTCTTCTCTGCGTAAGCAGTATCGAGTGCAGTGAAGTCAGTTTGTGAAGCAATATGGCTACGCCCGAATACCGGAAGGAATTGGTCTACCACAATGAAATCTACTCCAAAGATATGTTGATAATGAAGGAGTTCTGAAGCTTTTTCGCAATCCATTATTTCATGAGAGAACCAAGCATATTGAAGTACAATTTCATTTCATACGCGAGCATGTCTTAAGCACAACATACAAATTCTCTGTTCTATCCTACACCAACAAAAGGCAAGATGTTTTCACTAAGTCACTGCACGTGACAAATTCACACTTTTCAGAGATTTCCTCTCCACTTCATTGGAAACTATGCAAAATTAAGGGGGGGAATGTTAGCATAATTTAGCATAGGCATATTTATTGCATTTTATTGCATTGTCTTTTATTTAATAATGTGCAACATGTGCACTCTAGTCTAGTGACTTGCATTCAATATTGTTATGTTGGATAACATTCAATATTGGTATTAGTAGTAATTACATGTGCATGTGAGATGGGTCTTATCATCTCGTAGTCGGTGCCTGATAGGGTGTCATGTCTATCCATATGAGGTTGTCTAATATCTATAAATATTACAGCTCTTTCATTGTTATGTAATCTGATTTCATGATCAATAATATTTGTGAGGCTTCCGTCCATCTTTGGTCATCGCAGAATCTTATTCTATTCTATCATTTGCATCGAGCTATACCATTATTATCATATTTACACAAATTTCAGAAGGGCCATAATATATTTGCTACTAACCAGAAATCAGTACATCACAAGACTTTTTATCTCTTTCAAGGACAGAAATGACTCGAACTTTTCAAGAGGTTTTAGTTAATAAAACTAAATGTATCTGTGAATTCAAAAGGAGGGACTCCTCCATTAAGATTAATCTATATTTTCAATTTCATTCTCAGTTATAATACAACAAAACCAAAAAGATTATAAAGAGTTATTAAAAATTGTATATTAGTAGAGGCCATACATAAGAAGATAGTAAACTGTATTTTTTATTATGGTTTAGAAGAAATTGCACAAATGTTTCTCTACAAAAATAATATTTCCCCATTTAGTTTTTGATATTTTTACTGTAAAATAATTACACCTAAGCATACAAGATATAATAATGGTAGAAACACAAAAATAAAACTTCACAACCATTACACATCAATATAAACAATTGAACTGAACCTAGGTGCTCTTACAAGTTACAACGATATAAAACCACATAATTTCTGAAAATAAATAAGTATATCCTAGAAATTATTGTACAAAAGATATTAAACTTTTAAAAATTGTCTCATATTATTGTATAAGACTGAATGTCTGGCTAAGTTCATTGAAACCCCTTCTCTATATGTAATGTACCATCCATGAGGAAGGTGGATACGGTTAGTGATAATAAGAGTGTAGACCTTCTTATCTAACACAAGGCGTATATTCTATCTATAATCAAACTTAATATGAATAAGACCCTAAACAAAATAAGACCCTCTAAACAGTGCTTGTAGCACCATACCTAATTATATATTTCTATAATCCCATATACCACATACAAGCATGAAAAAGTATACCAAATTATGTTGTCAAAGTCTTTCAGTAAACCAAATGATGTGACAGGCAATGAAGGCATGCTTGCATGTGTTTCTGGTGCTTCCTTTTCTTGCATTTTCAAATTAGAGTCACCAGACATAATCCTAACAATGTATTGAATTAGGCTTCATACGACTAAATTACAAACTGCCTCAAAATTTCACTGACTCCCTAAGAATTTAATGTCTTATGGGAAGCCTTGGATGCCAAAAATGATCACGCATCCATGCCACATCAAATGTATCGAAATATGAGAGACATTATATATGGTAGGAATTGAAAATTGTGTTAAAATTTCTCACAAATGCAAGCACCTTAAAGGGTAGCAGGGTTTCCAAATAAATATGGGAAGAATTCAAGGTGCAAATCAACCTTGATAGAAGATATATCAACCCAAACAATGAAGGAACTAAAAGCATCAACGCATATGGTAAAGATGAATGTCAGAGGCATCAACAAGAAAAAAAATGTCCCAATCATTGAATCCATAAAAAATCAGAGCTTTCTTTCCATGTATCAGACTTCATTGCTCTGAAGTGACACATAGTCACAATTAGATAGATTGGAGATTAGGTATGAAGATTTACATGAATTTCAGAAGGCCCGTAATATATTTGCTACTAACCAGAAATCAGTACATCACAAGCCTTTTTGTCTCTTTCAAGGACATAAATGACTCTGAACTTTTCAGGAGGTTTTAAAAGGTGCCCAAATTAGTCTAGCTTCAATTGCAAGATTATAGCTAAAATTGGTGAGATGGGTGTGGAATATAAGGGCTTTAAGCTCATATCCCCTACCCCAATTCTGTCTTCAAATGTCAATGCAAGGCTTCAAAAGGCTTTAGTGAATAAAACAATGGGTGGCTGCTACAGGAGCTTCAATATTAGCATTGTGAGGACCAGAAGCCATGAACATGAACTCTCAGGAGAATGCCATGTCTGCATGGAAATGAAGATTTAGACAAGGCAACATGTTGACATAGGCAAGAGAGAATTCAATGATGAGGAAAAGTGGGAGGACATATGGCTAGACAAAGGGATTAAAGACTTGTCAAATCTTTCTTTAAGTTGCTTATGCAAAATATCTTGAACATTATCCATGTTACATGCCACCAGCATTCCACTCCCATTATGCTTTCTCTTGAAACAAAATTTTGGATGGAGGCAATAAATTCAAGCGAGGCCATTTAATGTTGCAATTATAGCAAAAACAAATTCAAGGAGAATAAAGATATCCTTCACCATTTTTGACAAGTACGTTCTCTTCAATTTTCATTATAAGTGCTATGGGGAGCAATCCTATGGTTACCAAGACTCAGTTTGCAACAAAAAAAGTGATCTCTGATAGTGCAGAAACGGCGGTTACACTCCCAAGAGCCCACATGTGGAAGGCTTGCAGGGTGGCTATGCTGATTCTAAAGGCGTTGGTTTTCATTTGAATGCTCGAATGATGAAGGAAATGGTAGAGAATTTTATGCATAATTGTTGCAAAATGGTGGCCATTTGGATACATGAAGCAGAGAAACATTTAGCCCAAGGCCAAATTGATGCAGCTAATATTGTATCAAATGTATCAAAGCATAATAGAAAGGGGTTTTTTGTAAGAAATTCATATTCATTGTTGATAAGATCTATCAATAGCTTGGAGTTCTTCTAACTATGTTTTTTGTTCTGTTCTGGAGTACCAGAAATTTCAACAATCCTATTCCAACTATGTTTTTTGTTCTATTCTGGAGTACCAAAAATTTCAACAATCATATCCGTACCACCAGGCTTTGAATCATGCAACTTCACTTTTTCTCCGATATCTCATGGATATGCGCTATATTAGATCCACCTCTCCCAAATTAAAAAGGGGATTTTCTTGGAGTTTTATTCTGAGAGATTTGGGGTTTCTAGAGTTTTCACTTTTTGTGCTCTTTGCTTTTGGGTAGATGAGGAAACCATGCATTCTGTGTCACACCCAAAGTCCCCGTGGTTTTGAGGAGCATGAAGTGTGGTTGGAATGTGTGACAACGTTTTGCTTCCGTGTTCAAAGAGCAATAAAGGGGCTTACTCAGGTTGAAGTGGGAAATCACTTGTCTTACTTTGCATGTGTTCCCGTGGTCTGGTTACAGGCTACGACTTCTGTGAGGCCATAGTATGGTTGAAGCTAGCAAGCACTACAAAATTAAATGGTTTTCTTACAGCCAACAAAACTCTTTTTGGAGTGGTTGTATCAAGCATGGAAGTCTTGTTGAGGTTTTGAGCATGTTGGTGTGCTTCAAAAACAAATTATTTTAAACAACAAAGATTAAACCCTAATAGTATCATCCGCAAATTCTTAAAGGAACTGTGTAAAGGTGTCTGGAGCATAACTTACCAATCCAGAAGAAGTGTCTGAAACATCAATATGACTTCTTGGTTTTTTCCATCGTTGTTTGCCCTCGGTTTTTTCTCTCTATGACTTCATGTATCTACAATAGCAAATTCATTCTCGACTTTATATATGGGCTTGGCCGACTCACTGATTTTCTATTTTTAGCTCAAACAACTATCTTAACTGCACTTATCTTCTTATTCTTAGATCATGCATGTGCTTAAAATTATTAAAAACAAAAATTATTAAAATCTAAAATTGTTAATTATTAAAAAAAATAATTAAAAATAAAAGAAAATTGTTGTAATTAAAATAAGGAGGAAAATTGTTGTTAATTAGAAACAAAATTATTAAAATCTAAAATTCTTAATCAAAAACAACAAAAGCTAAAATTGTTGTTAATTAAAAACAAAAGCTAAAATTGTTAATTATTAAAAAAATTATTAAAAATAAAAGCTAAAATTGCCCTATTTAATTAAATGGCTTTCTTATGTCCATTATTAAAAAAGTCCTTTTTGGATAGTTGATAATCAATCGATTCATGGAAGTCCAATGTGAGGTTTAGAGCATGTTGGTGTGTCTTCAAAAATACAAAAATAAATTATTTTAAACAACAAAGATTAAACCTAACGGTATCATCCACAAATTCTTAAAGGAACCGTATAAAGGCATCCGGAGCATAACTTACCAATCTAGAAGAAGTGTTCAAACATCAATCGACTTCTCATGCTTTTGTTGTTTTCTTTTATTTCCCTCGGTATGTTGTGCTATGACTCTCGGCGTACTCTAAATTCCTAAATCTCCTTCATTATGACTCTCCATTTATAAGGGCTTGGCGTATGATTTTCTTTTTTAGCTCAATCAACTATCTTATGTCTCTTTTTCTTATTTTCAGATCAACCTAATTAAAAACAAAAGCTAAAATTAATTAAAAACAAAAACTAAAATTGTTAGTTATTAAAAACAAAATTATTAAAAACAAAAGTTAAAATTGTTGTTAATTAAAAACAAAAGCTAAAATTGTTAATTATTAAAACAAAATTATTAAAAATAGTAGAGAAAAGCTAATTAAAAAGGAGCTAAAATTGTTAATTATTAAAATTATTAAAATCTAATTTTTTTATTAAAAACAAAAGCTAAAATTGTTAATTATTAAAATACTAATTATTAAAAATAGTAGAGATTTCTAATGTTGATAATACATTTCGATTCATGTCCAAAATGATCCCCTTGTTTGAGTGGTCAAATTCATGTATGTCAATTAAATGAATCGCTACAGAGGTTTTGAGCATGTCCACGGTGTGCATACAAAAACAAATTATTTTAAATAACAAAGATTAAACTCTAATAAGATCATCCACAAATTCTTAAAGGAACTGTATAAAGGCATGTCGGAGCATAACTTACCAATCTAGAAGAAGTGTCTCAAAACATCAATCTAACTTCTCATGCTTTTGTTGTTTTCTTTTATTTCTCGTGTATGTATATTCTCTCATTATGACTCACTCTAAATTCCTAAATCTCCTTTCATTCCATTTTCCTCGTATATATTCTTTTCTAGCTTAATCTATTATTGATGTCTTTTTTCTATTTTCAGCTCAACCTAATTAAAAACAAAAGCTAAAATTCTTAATTAAAAACAAAAACTATTCTTAGATCATGTACGTAAAAATTAAAATTATTAAAAATAAAAGTTAAAATTGTTGTTAATTAAAAACAAAAGCTAAAATTGTTGTTAATTAAAAACAAAATTATTAAAATAGTAGAGATTTCTATTTTCAGTTAATTAAAAACAAAAGCTAAAATTGTTAATTATTAAAAACAAAATTATTAAAAATAAAAGCTAAAATTGTTGAATTAAAAACAAAAGCAAAAATATTGTTAATTATTAAAATTGTTAATTATTAAAAAAGTAGAATTTCTATTTCATGTTGATAATAGTAGAGAAAAGCTCATGTCCCTACAAATTACATGATCTTTCTTCTGACAATGTTGAAAAAAAAGCCCTCAAATTCATGTATGTCAATGGAATGAATACGCTACAGTATACAAAGATGGTTTCGAGCATGTTGGTGTGCTTCAAAAAATAAATTATTTTAAATAACAAAGATTAAACCTAATAAGATCATCCACAAATTCTTAAAGGAACTGTATAAAGGCATCCGGAGCATAACTTACCAATCTAGAAGAAGTGTTCAAACATCAATCGACTTCTCATTGTTCCATCGTTGTTTTCTTTTTTTCTCGTGTATGTATATTCTCTCAAACAGTACTCTAAATTCCTAAATCTCCTTTTGATCTCCATTTTTCTCGTGTGCGTATACTTTTTTCTAGCGTTTACGCTTAATCTATTATTGATGTCTCTTTTTCTATTTTCAGCTCAACCTAATTAAAAACAAAAGCTAAAATTCTTAATTAAAAACAAAAACTAAAATCTTTAATTTTAGAAACAAAATTATTAAAATAAAAGTTCTAAATTGTTGTTAATTAAAAACAAAAGCTAAAATTGTTGTTAATTAGAAACAAAATTATTAAAAATAGTAGAGATTTCTATTTTCAAATAAGAAGGAAAAACAAAAGCTAAAATTGTTAATTATTAAATATAAAATTATTAAAAATAAAAGCTAAAATTGTTGTTAATTAAAAACAAAAGCTAAAATTGTTAATTATTAGAAATAAAATTATTAAAAATAGTAGAGATTTCTATTTCATGTTGATAATACATTAAATTTTCATGTCCACAATTACATGATCCCCTTTTTTGATGGTTGTACTCAAATTCATGTATGTCAAGTCTAAATGAATACGCTAGGTTTTGAGCATGATGGTGTCGGTGCAAGCATACAAAAAAAAAAATTATTTTAAATAACAAAGATTAAACTCTAATAAATATCATCCACAAATTTTAAAGGAACTGTATAAAAGGCATCTGGAGCATAACTTACTAATCTAGAAGAAGTGTCTTAAACATCAATCTAACTTCTCATGCTTCCATCGTTGTTTTCTTTTATTTCTGTGCCATGTATATTCTCTCTGCGTACTCTAAATTCCTAAATCTCCTTTTGATCTCCATTTTATATGGCGTTGGTACTTTCTTTTCTATTTTTAGCTTGCAACTATTATCGATGTCTCTTTTTCTATTTTCAGCTCAACCTAATTAAAAACAAAAGCTAAAATTATTAATTAAAAAAAAAACTAAAATTAAAATTGTTAAATTATTAAAAATAAAAGTTAAAATTGTTGTTAATTAAAAACAAAAGCTAAAATTGTTAATTAATTAAAACAAAATTATTAAAAATAGTAGAGATTTCTATTTTCAAACCTAATTAAAAAAAAAAGCTAAAATTGTTAATTATTAAAATCAAAATTATTAAAAATAAAAGCTAAAATTGTTGTTAATTAAAAACAAAAGCTAAAATTGTTAATTATTAAAAATAAAATTATTAAAAATAGTAGAGATTTCTATTTCATGTTGATAATTAAATGGCTTCATGTCCAACTAATTACATGATCCCTTTTTGATAATACAGCTCAAATTCATGTATGTCAATTAAATGAATACGCTACAGATACAGTATGGTGTCAGACCAGTGCATACAAAAAAAAAAATTATTTTAAATAACAAAGATTAAACTCTAACAGTATCATCCACAAATTCTTAAAGGAACTGTATAAAGGCATCTGGAGCATAACTTACCAATCTAGAAGAAGTGTCTGAAACATCAATCTGACTTCTCATGCTTCCATTGTTGTTTTCTTTTATTTCTCGTGTATGTATATTCTCTGCGTCACTCTAAATTCCTAAATCTCCTTTTGATCTCCATTTTTCTGTGTGCGTATACTTTCTTTTCTAGCGTTTGCAATCTATTATTGATGTCTCTTTTTCTATTTTCAGCTCAACCTAATTAAAAACAAAAGCTAAAATTCTTAATTAAAAACAAAAACTAAAATTGTTAGTTATTAGAAACAAAATTATTAAAAATAAAAGTTAAAATTGTTGTTAATTAAAAACAAAAGCTAAAATTGTTGTTAATTAGAAACAAAATTATTAAAAATAGTAGAGATTTCTATTTTCAGCTCAACCTAATTAAAAACAAAAGCTAAAATTGTTAATTATTAGAAACAAAATTATTAAAAATAAAAGCTAAAATTGTTGTTAATTAAAAACAAAAGCTAAAATTGTTAATTATTAGAAATAAAATTATTAAAAATAGTAGAGATTTCTATTTCATGTTGATAATAATTAAATGGCTTATTCATGTCCACAATTACATGATCCCGCAATGTTGATAATACAACTCAAATTCATGTATGTCAATTAAATGAATACGCTACAGATACAGTATGGTGTCAGACCAGTGCATACAAAAAAACAAATTATTTTAAATAACAAAGATTAAACTCTAACAGTATCATCCACAAATTCTTAAAGGAACTGTATAAAGGCATCTGAGCATAACTTACTAATCTAGAAGAAGTGTCTTAAACATCAATCTAACTTCTCATGCTTCCATTGTTGTTTTCTTTTATTTCTCGTGTATGTATATTCCATGACTCAAAGCGTCACTCTAAATTCCTAAATCTCCTTTTGATCTCCATTTTTCTCGTGTGCGTATATTTTCTTTTTTAGCTCAAATCTATTATTGATGTCTCTTTTTCTATTTTCAGCTCAACCTAATTAAAAACAAAAGCTAAAATTCTTAATTAAAAACAAAAACTAAAATTGTTATTATTAGAAACAAAATTATTAAAAATAAAAGTTAAAATTGTTGTTAATTAAAAACAAAAGCTAAAATTGTTAATTAATTAGAAACAAAATTATTAAAAATAGTAGAGATTTCTATTTTCAAATAACCTAATTAAAAACAAAAGCTAAAATTGTTATTATTAAAAAAAATTATTAAAAATAAAAGCTAAAATTGTTGTTAATTAAAAACAAAAGCTAAAATTGTTAATTATTAAAAATAAAATTATTAAAAATAGTAAAAGCCCTTTCATTTCATGTATAATGGCTTTCTTATTCATGTCCACAATTACATGATCCCGAATTGATATTTACAACTCAAATTCATGTATGTCAATTAAATGAATACGCTTTGAGCATGTTGGTGTGCTTCAAAAAAAAACAAATTATTTTAAATAACAAAGATTAAACTCTAACAAAGATCATCCACAAATTCTTAAAGGAACTGTATAAAGGCATCCGAGCATAACTTACCAATCTAGAAGAAGTGTTCAAACATCAATCGACTTCTCATGCTTCCATTGATGTTTTCTTTTATTTCTCGTGTATGTATATTCTCTCGTCACTCTAAATTCCTAAATCTCCTTTTATGATCTCCATTTTATAAGGGCTTGGCATGCTCGTATACTTTCTTTTCTAGCTTTAACTATCTATTATACACTTATCTTTTTATTTTCAGATCAACCTAATTAAAAACAAAAGCTAAAATTAATTAAAAACAAAAACTAAAATTGTTAAATTAGAAACAAAATTATTAAAAAAACAAAAGCTAAAATTGTTAATTAATTAAAAATAAAATTAATAAAATTGTTGTTAATTAGAAAAAAATTATTAAAAATAAGTAGAGATTTCATTTTCAACAAAAATTAAAAAAAAAGCTAAAATTGTTAATTATTAAAACAAAATTATTAAAAATAAAAGCTAAAATTGTTGTTAATTAAAAACAAAAGCTAAAATTGTTAATTATTAAAATAAAATTATTAAAAATAGTAGAGATTTCTATTTCATGTTGATAATACGTTTCGATTCATGTCCGTCAATTACATGATCCCGATGTTGATAATAAACTCAAATTCATGTGGTCAATTAAATGAATACGCTACAAGTCTTGTTGAGGTGTCGAGCATGTTGGTGTGCATACAAAAAAACAAATTATTTTAAATAACAAAGATTAAACCTCTAACAAGATCATCCACAAATTTTTAAAGGAACTATATAAAGGCATCTGGAGCATAACTTACCAATCTAGAAGAAGTGTTCAAACATCAATCTAACTTCTCATGCTTATTCATGTTTTCTTTTATTTCTCGTGTGTGTATATTCTCAAAGCAGTGTACTCTAAATTCCTAAATCTCCTTTTGATCTCCATTTTTCTATGGGCTTGTATACTTTTCTTTTTAGCTTTAACAACTATTTATTATGTCTCTTTTTCTATTTTCAGATCATTACAAAAGCTAAAATTCTTAATTAAAAACAAAAATTAAAATTCTTAAATTAGAAACAAAATTATTAAAAATAAAAGTAAAATTGTTGTTAATTAAAAACAAAAGCTAAAATTGTTAATTAATTAAAAACAAAATTATTAAAAATAGTAGAGATTTCTATTTTCAGCTCAACCTAATTAAAAACAAAAGCTAAAATTGTTAATTATTAGAAACAAAATTATTAAAAATAAAAGCTAAAATTGTTGTTAATTAAAAACAAAAGCTAAAATTGTTAATTATTAGAAATAAAATTATTAAAAATAGTAGAGATTTCTATTTCATGTTGATAATACAGCTCAGATTCATGTCCGTCAATTACATGATCCCGCAATGTTGATAATACAGCTCAAATTCATGTATGTCAATTAAATGAATCCGCTGAGGTTTAGAGCATGTTGGTGTGCTTCAAAAAAAAAAATTATTTTAAATAACAAAGATTAAACTCTAACAGTATCATCCACAAATTCTTAAAGGAACTGTATAAAGGCATCTGGAGCATAACTTACCAATCTAGAAGAAGTGTCTGAAACATCAATCTGACTTCTCATGCTTCCATTGTTGTTTTCTTTTATTTCTCGTGTATGTATATTATGACTCGTGGTATATAAGGGTCTCTAAATTCCTAAATCTCCTTTTGATCTTCATTTTTAGCTCAAACATACTTTCTTTTCTAGCGTTTGCAATCTATTATCTGTCTCTTTTTCTATTTTCAGCTCAACCTAATTAAAAACAAAAGCTAAAATTCTTAATTAAAAACAAAAACTAAAATTAAAATTAGAAACAAAATTATTAAAAATAAAAGTTAAAATTGTTGTTAATTAAAAACAAAAGCTAAAATTGTTGTTAATTAGAAACAAAAATTATTAAAAATAGTAGAGATTTCTATTTTAACCTAATTAAAAACAAAAGCTAAAATTGTTAATTATTAAAAACAAAATTATTAAAAATAAAAGCTAAAATTGTTGTTAATTAAAAACAAAAGCTAAAATTGTTAATTATTAGAAATAAAATTAAAAATAAATAGAGATTTCTATTTCATGTTGATAATTATACGAAGTAAGTCATGTCCGTCAATTACATGATCCCGCATGTTTTCAAATTCATGTATGTCAATTAAATGAATACGGAAGTTCTGTTGATACAAGAGGTTGTGAGCATCAAAGTGCATACAAAAAAAATTATTTTAAATAACAAAGATTAAACCTAATAAAGATCATCCACAAATTTTTAAAGGAACTGTGTAAAGGTGTCTGGAGCATAACTTACCAATCCAGAAGAAGTGTTTGAAACATCAATCTAACTCTCATGCTTCATCGTTGTTTTCTTTTTCCTCGTTTTATGTATATTCTCTCAGTCTAAATTCCTAAATCTCCTTTTGATCTTCATTTTTCTCGTACGTATACTTTCTTTTCTAGCTTTACCATCTATTATCGATGTCTCTTTTTCTATTTTCAGCTCAACAACTATCTTAAAAACAAAAGCTTAAATTCTTATTTTAAAACAAAACTAAAATTATTAAAAAACAAAATTATTAAAAATTAAAATCTAAAATTGTTAATTAAAAACAAAAGCTAAAATTGTTAATTATTAAAAACAAAATTATTAAAAATAGTAGAGAAAATAAAATAAATAATTAGGAAAAACACAACAAAAATTATTAAAATCTAAAATTGTTAATTAAAAACAAAAGCTAAAATTGTTGTTAATTAAAAACAAAAGCTAAAATTGTTAATTATTAAAAACAAAATTATTAAAAATAGTAGAGAAAAGTTAAATTTTACATAATTAAATGGCTTTCTTACATGATCCCAACAAAAGCCCTTTTTTGAATTCATGTCAATTAAATGAAGTCTTGTTGAGGTTTTGAAAATGTCGGTGTGCTAAAAATAAATTATTTTAAATAACAAAGATTAAACTCTAACAATTGATCATCCATAAATTCTTAAAGGAACTAGTAAAGGTGTCCTGAGCATAACTTACCAATCCATAAGAAGTGTTTCAAACATCAACTCACTTCTCATGCTTCCATTGTTGTTTTTTTATTTCATCGCTATGTATTTCTCTGCTCACTCGATTTTTCCTAAATCTCCTTTTGATCTTCATTTATATGCAATAGCTGATTCATTATGACCTGGGTATATAAGGGCTTGGCCGGCTCAGTGATTTTCTATTTTTAGCTCAAACAACTATCTTAACTAAAATTGTTACTCCGTAACAAAATTATCCAAAAAAAAGTTAAAACTTTGGGGCATTGTAAGGAAAGTAAAAGCTAAAATTGATCAATTAGATAACAAAATTATTAAAAATAGTATTTCCCACAACAACTTAAAAACAAAAGGCAATGTTAATTAAATCTTAAAAATAAAAGCATTGTTGTTAATTAAAAACATCGACTAAATTGTTAATTATTAGAAATAATTATTAAAAATAATAGAGATTTCATGTTGTATTATTTCAAGCTGTTTTTCCGCAATCTTTCTGCTACTTTTAATACAACTTTCATGTGTTCTTATGTTTTTGCTTTGTTAAAAGGGTGTCGACTGCTTTTATTAAATAACAAAGATTAAACTTTAACAAGGATCTCCATTCTTACACTTAAAGGATTAAGCATCCTTTTATTAGAAGAAGTTTATTTCCTATTCTTGCTCCATAGGTTTCTTTTTTCTCATGTATATAGTCCTAAATTCCTAAATCTATTTATGATCTTCAATAATAATAAAAAAAAACTACACTTTTTCTATCTTCTTATTTTTAGATCATTTTCATTTTCGCTTAAAATTATTAAAAAAAAAGCTAAAATTATTAAAAAACAAAAACTAAAATTGTTAATTAAAAAAAATTATTAAAAATAAAAGCTAAAATTGTTGTTAATTAAAAACAAAAGCTAAAATTGTTAATTATTAAAAACAAAATTATTAAAAATAGTAGAGATTTCTAAAATAAGGATTAAAAACAAAAGCTAAAATTGTTAATTATTAAAATCAAAATTATTAAAAAAAAACAAAAGCTAAAATTGTTGTTAATTAAAAACAAAAGCTAAAATTGTTAATTATTAAAAATAAAATTATTAAAAATAGTAGAAATTTCTATTTCATAATTATAATGGCTTTCTTATTCATGTCCAACAAACATGATCCCGCAATTTGATAATACAACTCAAATTCATGTATGTCAATTAAATGAATACGCTACGAATGAGGTTTGAGTCATGCTTTGGTGTGCTTCGAAAAAACAAATTATTTTAAACAACAAAGATTAAACCCTAATAGTATCATCCACAAATTCTTAAAGGAACTGTGTAAAGGCATCTGGAGCATAATTTACCAATCTAGAAGAAGTGTTTGATCAATATCAATCTAACTTCTTCCATTGTTCATCTTTTATTTCCTCGTTTATGTATATTCTCCGAAAGTGTATCTCTATTCCTAATTCATTCTCCTTTTGATATATTTTTACAGTCGTGCTTAGTGATTTTCTATTTTTAGCTCAAAAACTATCTCAATGTACTTTTTCTATTTTCATCTTCTTATTCTTAGAAATGCAAAATTCTTAAAAAAAACAAAAATAAAATTATTAAAAAACAAAAATTGTTTATTAAAAACAAAAGTTAAAATTGTTGTTAATTAAAAACAAAATCTAAAATTGTTAATTATTAAAAACAAAATTATTAAAAATAGTAGAGAAAAGTTAAAATAGGGAGGAAAAACACAACAAAAATTATTAAAATCTAAAATTGTTAATTAAAAACAAAAGCTAAAATTGTTGTTAATTAAAAACAAAATCTAAAATTGTTAATTATTAAAAACAAAATTATTAAAAATAGAAACACAAACATCAAGACGGTCGTCAAACCATCAAATTTAACATAGTCATATAAACGTTTGCAAGGGCCTTTCCCATAGGCGACACCTTCGACATAATAAACCCTAAGCGTTAAACCCTACACACCGATCCTTGAGCCCTAAACCATATACCATTTCCTCTAAGCCTTAAACATTAAACCCTAATCCTTGAGCCCTAAACCTTAAGCCCTAAACCATAAACCATAAACCATAAACCATGAGCCCTCAATGCTAAACCCTAAGCACTAAAAACTAAATTATAAACCCTAAACCCTGACCCCTAAACACTAAACCCTAAACCCTAAACCCTAAACATTTAATCCTAAACCCTAAACCCTGAGCCTCAAACACTAAACCCTAAACTCTGAACTCTATAACCTAAACCCTTAACCCTCAACCCTTAACCCTGAGACCTAAACCCTAAACTATAAACCATAAACCCTAAAACCAAAATAATAAACCCTAAACCCTAAACACTAAATCTTGAACCCTAAACCCTTAACCCTAAAACCTAAACCCTAAACCTTGAACCTTGAGCCCTGAGCCCTAAACCCTAAACACTAAATCCAGATCCCTAAGCTCTAACCCCTAAACCTCATATATTTCTAGTAGGTCTCATGAGTGAGTTCATCTTTTTAAATATCAATATTAGGACCATATTTCCTAGTCTCATGCCTAGAACCATCATTGATTCTACTTGTACAACTACCTTGTTTATGAGAGGTGGGACAAGTAACTAAATGGATATGACATCTACCTTTTGCCTTACAATACATATTACACATCTCTCGCCAAACTTGTTTCTCCCCACATATACTTGCACTCTTGAATGTCAATTTCTTCACACTCTAAAACAAATTTCACATTTCTCATATTTCCATGTATGGTATTATGCAAGCCAGATGACCCATTGGAAGCTAGAAAAAATAACCGTCGGAAACACAAAAATTAATCTCAAAGGAAATGTAAGAGACATAGAAAATATACCATTGCGGAGGTGTAGGATCATAACCAAATTGCTTGCAATATCCTCTCCTCTGGAGAAAGAGAAATCTCTTATGCTACTGGAATGGATAAAAATTTTTACATAGCTTCCTAAAGTGTTCAAAATAAGCATAACAAGTAGGGAATCGCTAAGAACACAAAGGGTTTATCAATCACGTAGTAAATATTTCTTGTTTATTTATGAATGGGAGTCATCCGCCTACGACTTAGTGACCTTCCATTCATGTATAATTTCTTCTATGATAAACACATGGATGCTATCAAAAGTGCCTTCAAAAATATAGGGATAGTCATCAATCCTAGTGAAGGGTGTGATGTGACTTCCAAAAAACTTAAAATTCATACAGATTTATAGGTCATAGCATGAATTTACAAATATCTCAATAATTATAAATGGAATCCAAGTAACTATGTCTCCCTTTATCCAAGGATCGAGGACAACTGTAGGGTCTGTCAGGTGGGATTGGACATTCAAGAATCATTGAGTGTCTGAATCAGAATGTCGTTGCATTTGGAAAAATATTTTCAAACATTGGTGTAATGCATCTCGAAAATAAACTTGAACCTCATAAATCCACTAAAATTTCTAGCTTACACAAGCACTAGACATATCAAGCTTTGTTCTTCAAATGAAACCTTCGTTTCTGACAACTTGCAATAGAAAGAATTATTCAAAAGAGCGTAAAAACATTTTTTTATGCCAAATTGTTCTTGGATATATGGAATTTCCCTCCTTCAAAATATCAACAGATGAAAGACATCAAATTTTGATGACTCTCTTTGAATGTTCTGCCTACAAAGCAGATAAACACTTTTCAGTTGAATATTATCTATCAATACTAATAAGAATGGGTAAGACACAAAACATTACAAGTGAGTGAAATAGTTCCCATGTGATGGGAAAAGAAAATAAATGTATTGGGTAACATTTCTTTGTACCGAATTTTTCTTGGATATCTAGAATTTCCCTCCTTCAAAATATCAACAAATGAAAGGTGTCAAATTGTGATGACTCCCTTTGAATGTTCTTCCTACAAAACAGATGAACCCTTTTTAGTTGAATACTCTCTGTCAATACTAATAAGAATGGGTAAGACACAAAACATTACAGTGAGTGAATGGGTGAGCCTAAACCCTGAGCCCTAACCCCTAAACCCTAAACCCTAAACCATAAACCTTAAATCTTGGCCCTTAAACCTTAAACCATAATCCTTAAACCCTAAACCATAAACCCTAAACCCTCAACCCTAACCCCTAAACCTTAAACCTTGAGCCTTAAACCCGAAATCCTAAACCATAAACCATAAACCCGATTCCTAAACCCTGAGCCCTAAACTGTAAACCCTTAACCCTCAATATTTAATCTTAAACTATACACCCTAAACCCTAAACCATAACCCTTAATGATAATCATATCCCGACTCACGTAATTGTACCCAAATCTCTCCAAATAATGAGTTAAAATAGCTAGTCCCGCCACCGAGGTATCTAGGACCATCATGTGTGAAGTATTAAGGCATCATCTATCTCCATGAGATACATATGAGAATATTTAATTTGATTCCATGAAAGGATTATTTTAGAGCCAGTAAAGGTGAAGGGATGATATTTATATGGAGCACCATGTTTCTAAGAATGAACAATCATCTGAGTTCACTTAATGCAATTCACTTGGTACTATTCGTAAAAACTCATTCAACACCTAGTAGTGTGATCAAACCTTAATGAGTAGGCACATTACAATCACCTCTTTTTTCTATAGACAGAATCCCATTCAGGGAGCAATCCTCTGTCTCTACAAAGTGAGGATCTCATTTTAGTAAGAAGTAGACAAGCATCATAGAGTTGATTCATGGTCACTAAAGTGAATTATGGACCAAATTTTAAAATTTGGTACCAATTCAAGCGGGGGTAAGGCAAAAATCCAATTTATAAGGTCAAAAACCTACAAAATGACTATATACATTCCCAAAACAAAGACCGACTACAATATATATGCCCTAAAAGGACTATATGCATTCCCAAAACAAAGACCGACTACAATATATATGCCCTAAAATTTTTAGGTCCTTTGTTGAAATCCTGAAAATGAGTAAGTACTAACCAAATTAGATTTTGAAAAACTATCTTCTAGATTATAATTGTTGGAGCTACGGGACCACTTCCATCAGGTGCAAAGTGACCCTAATTTCTTATATTTACTAAAATAAATTTAAATTATAAGATTTCTTTTATTATTTCTTTATACTTTTATTTTTTCTTTATACTTTATTATTTCTTATACTTAAACATTTATTTTTGTAAGTATAAGCCCCCAATACACATATATAGTCCATACTATACAAAACACGTACGTGTTATGGGTTCGTGAATTACCAAACCTGCAAAATCATAATGCGATCACGTTATATAAGAATGCATACGTGTTTTGTTCATTTTTGGGTTTTTGTCCACTTTTTGGCCCCCTAACAGTGCGCACTTACCCATATTGAAAGTAAGTACATAAAAAATGCTAAAAGTACTAGCTAAAAATAAATATACCCACCAATGTGTACTTGGTAGTGTCGCTCATCCTGTCATGTTTGGGTGTAATCCATGTTACAAGAACCCTGGAGAAGAAAAAATTGAAAGGAAACACTAGAGGATCATCAGTAAAATAAGACATAAATCACCTAACTAGGGGCCCATGGGATGGATGTTGTGATGGTGTGTCGAGATGTTGTAATGGTGATATGGAGATCATAGATGATATAGCCAAACAACGGGTAACTACACTAAAAGTGCACAAAACCATATGGTAGAAGCTACAAAGAGAAACTGTCATAAACCAAAAGGTGTAAATAAAGAGAAGATGGATTATTATCCCAAATAAGGATAACAATGCTAAAAAGTGAAAAAAACCATGAGGTAAATGCTATAATGATAAGGTTGTCATTGGAAAAGGTTGATGAAGTAGTGAATTTGAGAAGAAAGGATGAGAGATGGTAACTGAGTACCGAAACTCCCGAGGCCCTTCATGCATGGAACTTTTTGAGGAATTGAGAATTTGTTGGTTCTTTGAAGATGTGCCCTTCATTTGTTTGAAGATGATATGTATTAGGACCTATGATATCCTTTATGAGGTAGGGACCCCACTATTTCTAAGTGTATTTGCCTTCTTTTTCATTTTTATAATCAATTTTAAGGACAAGGTAACCTACATCAAAAGTACGCATACAAACAAATCGGTTATGTTTTTTTACCATGTTTTTCTTATGTTTCGAATTGCAAGTGTATGCTTTGTCACATTTCTCTTCTAATAGGTCTAGTTCATTGAGACGAGCTTCATGGAGTTCCTCGTATGGAGTGATACCGTGAAGGGAAATGTAGAGCAAAGGGAGTTCCACCTTGAGTGAAAGGACCGCCTCAGCTCCATAAGTAAGTGAAATGGACGTTGCCTCGGTGGTAGTACGGACACTTTGTGCAAGTATGCCCATAATGTAGGATATAATTTCGTATGTCAATCTATGCGTGATTCACAAATCATCTTTTCTAATATTTTATTAATAATCTTGTTTGTAGACTCAAATAATACATGTAACTGATGAATAGGAAATGTACACCGTCACAAATGTGCACTGCAAATTCTGAAGCTATCAGATGAGCATGTACTAGGGCAAAGGATGGATGTTCAAGGGCACTTGGGTGCCGTGAGTCTCCTCTTGGGCACTCGTGACGGAAAAATTGGTTGGAACCTGATTTTTCGGTGTCATACAAGTGTCACCGATAATTTTATTTGGTCACTTAAATTTCGCAATATGATCGTTGAGTAAGCCTCGTAACCTAAAAATATATGTTCACCAGTAAAACCCTCAAACTACATGAAATACCAAAAATAAAATATGCAATATGGGTAGTCAAACCGACTCGACCTCGTGAGTCACCCGACTAAGTGAACTTATGACAAAGTGTTACACTACATCTCAGAATCCATGTAGTTCTTAAGTGTGTGTGATAGAATCGTTCCCTAGGAATCCCTTGTGTAAGTGCATGTTATAGCAGGCTATAGCTAGATGTATCAATGTAAATATATGTATGGTTGGAAAATTGAACGTCCACTTCCTATGAAGCATATGTGGAAAATGTAGTCCCTTGTCCCTTGTATGAGTGCTAGATGGATGCCTTTGATACTCTTAGATGCCTTTGGATGCAACCTTAGGTGATGATAATAGATGCTTAGAGTTTGGTCCTTTATTTTGGTCACATAGCTTTGTATTTATATGATTCCCTTGGTTGAATTTCATAATTGACAAGCTGGAAGGCCGACCCATAAGAAAATAAGATGCCCAAAATATAAAAGAATCCCAAAAAGAGTGAGTAAAGTGGAAAGAGGTCGGGGTGCCCAGAGGGGACAAGGGTGCCTAGGCTTTGGCATCCCGGCTAGGTGCTGGTGTCTGAAGTCATGAAAGATAAAGCAATAAATTTTTATTGGGCTGTATGGTGTGTAAGATCAAATAGAAAATAAGAAACATGGACAAAAGGCCAAATATAGTCATCGATTTTACTATTTTTCTCGCTTAGGAATCATATGAATACAAGTATGATTTTAGAACCTAGAAATGTACGCTTTGTATCTACAAAAGAAAAATGCTTGAAAACTTTTCCAAGAGTAATGTAAATGTTGATTACGTTGTCTATTCACCATTCCCATAATTAATAGTGTTGGTATTGAATAGAAGTTACATAAATATCTTCCTAATAAGCATTGAAGAGATGCACAGGTTCTCATAACCTATAGAAGGTTTAACCAAGCATACATAGTATACACACTCATATAGAGTGACTTAAGGGAGATCAAGATGATATAGTAGATGCTTATAGTTGCACATGGTTATCATATGTTATTAGATGGATTTTAAATATTAAACAATGTTGAATTATTTAGCAGAGAGATAAATAATAATGATAATCATTAGAAACATTAATTGAACTTAAGGGGTTTGTTTTTACAAAAATCCCTTAATTTGGATGAATCATAACATGCGTGTTATATTGGAGACCTTGCACAATGCCCTTGAGCTGGGACAAATTAGATGATAGAATTTTTCTTGGTCTTGCTTATCTTCGGATATGGAGTAGCAATTTGTTCTCATCAAGCTCATGCACGCCAAAAGGTGTATGATTATATGAAGAGGGTAGAGTTTCACTTCCTTTTAGGTGACAAGGTATTTCTCGAGTGCATCCGCATAAAATTATAATTCATTATGGAAAGGGATATAAGTTCTCCCTTTATTTGTTGAAAATTTTGAGATTTTGGAGACTATTCGTCCAATTGCCTATTGGTTAGCTCTATTGCTAGACCTATCCCATGGACATGACGTGTTTCACGTCTCAGTGTTGCGGAAGTATGTTCTTGACACAACTCATGTTTTGGATTGGTTGGCCTTGTAGGTGGAGGCTGAAGGACATTAGATTTTGGAGTCTCAGAGTATTCTAGAGCATAAAAGGTTAGCCCTTCAAGGGTAATACTTGGACCACGTTAGATTCCATTAGGACATGTATGATGAGACTACAACTACTTGGGAGGATGTGACACCATTGTGGGCCTGATATCCTTACCTCTTTCAGTGAATTCCTAGAGGAAGTCAATTCCTAGGGAGGGGATGTAGTGCCCACCTATTTCTATATTCTCATTTTAAGTTCTTTTGACTCGTTGTATCTAGATTATCATTAATAACAAGATATTTCTACTGTGATTTATTATTTTGATGTGACATTATTTCACGACATGGTTAGTTACTATCATTAGGATGTTAATTATTATTCAAAGGAAATTGATGGGGCACACAATGCCATGTTACATTGATCAATTATTTATATGAGATTTTATCATGACTTGATATGAGCATGATCTTGTATTATTATTGGGTTCATACTTGATGCATGTTTGTAAACCTTATTATTATGTGATGATTTGTTTTTTGATGATATACTACTTAGCTAACATGACTATTTATGGATGATTGATTGTGATACATATGATATTATCACATTTTGAATATCATATTAGACAGATATGAGGATTTCCATGAGTGTGTAGGTGACAGGTAACTGGTCATGGGAGAATGTGGGATTCAGGGAACATATTCCAACTAGCACAAAAGGCCCTAAGGGTCAAACCCTTCCTCTTTTCCGATTACAACATCTCATTTTTTCATGTTTGTAGCATGTCATATGTTAGACTCCATGGGCTATGTGATTATTA
This sequence comes from Taxus wallichiana var. yunnanensis, assembly GCA_018340775.1. Classification (NCBI taxonomy): domain Eukaryota; kingdom Viridiplantae; phylum Streptophyta; class Pinopsida; order Cupressales; family Taxaceae; genus Taxus; species Taxus wallichiana. The sequence goes on along the minus strand of CM031234.1, from coordinate 346,394,523 downwards.
GTCTACCCTTCTATCATTGTGAATAGATGTTCATCTTGTATTTATTAGTACACCTCTTTGTTCTTATTTGAATTGTGGTTTAAAATTGTGTATATGAATTTGATTGAAAATGAAGTAACTTTAATGGTTTTTCTTGCTATTTTTTACTCCATCCACCCTTGAGGGGTGTGGATTTTTAAGATTGGTGGGAAGATGGAGGAATTTCTCCTTATCACTTTCTAGGCTTATTGACAAGCTTGAAAGAACTTTTATTTTGGTTAACCCACCTACATTTGTCTTGTAGGTAGGGATTGATATCTATTTAGTTTAGAAATCCATCCCTCCACCCAATCAAGGAAACTTGGAGTTTGAAAAAACTTCATGGGGGAGGGACATGTAGGGATAAGGAGAGTAATTTGGAAAGATAAGTGTTGTTTGTATTATAGAGGGATAAGGAGAAATTTTCTGCTTTAAATGAAGTTACTTGACTACAAAAATGGATTTTCATCCCCTCTTCCCTAATAAGAAGAATGGTGCTTCTTAGATATTTTTCCTTTGATAAATTCTTTGTTGTTGTTTTAAACCTTGTATAGGATGTGATTGAATGTCTCTTCTTTCCTATGTGCTTCTTGAAATGTGTTGCATCTTTCCCATGGGCTTAGGGAGAGGTAAGCATGTTGTATTGTGTCCCTTATTGGCATGTGATGATGCCAAATGGTTGGGTGGTCAACTAGGCTCACTCTTGTGACTTTTTGGAAGTTTTTACTCATGTTGTTTGGAGTTGGATGGATCTATTTAAAGTTGGGGTTGAAAATTTATTCTTGTTAAAAGAGTTCATATTTTGGAAAAAAATTCCATGTTGTCTCCACTTCAAGTGGAGGGATTTTAACTTGCATTATTAATTATTATTCCTTCTTGTAATTCTAAGTTTAATATGTTAATTTTCTTCCAAAATATGATCTGTTTTAGAATTGAAATGTTGTTGGAAATATTCATTAAAGGACTTCTTATTGATTGAAAATATAATTAGTTGTTGTTATTAAACTTGGAAACTTGCTTCTTGTTTCATGGATTATAAATACCGATTGTTGTCATGAAAATGTGCAACATGAAAATTTCCAATTTTCGAGCATGACAATGGACCACGTGTCAAAAAATTTCAAATTCATACCTCCCCAAGACACCCCCAGGTCAGTCTATCCCAATCACCAATCCTATCCTATCAGCCTAATGATCTCTATATGAATTTCAAGTGTCCCCCTAGGTGATTTAGGAAAGTAAAATCAATCCCCCTAGGTGATTTAGGAACTTCTGGAGCATTCAAGCATTCGAGCAGTTTTGGGAAGGGCTATCATTAGCCTTCCTAAGACTAGTGCACCACCCCCGAGTGGATCAAAGGAGTAATAATAATTGTGGAGGATTATTAAAGTTATAGGAACATAAAGGAGATGATTTTGAAATATTCAGGGAAGATTCGAGGTGTTGGAAACAATTCAACGAAAGTGGGTTTTCGGGCTTGAATGAGCACGCACCGTGAACAAGGACCTGAGCTTCAAATAAAGATTATGGGATCCATGTGATGATTTGAAAGCCAAAAAATGTTTCAATGGAAATAATTTTCAATTCCCTAAATGGTGGAAAAAATGAGACATCATGAAACATCATGCACTTCCCTAGGCAACTCATTCTTCTGGCACACAACAGGTGGTGCCATGAAATAAGGGGCTATTTGAGAGAGTTTAACTCAAATGTATATCTTGGTACCATAACCATTGGATTCATTGATTTGTTTTAAGTTGGAATCATATAAAAATTCACCATGAAATTCATCCGGGAACCCGATATATCACCTCCACAAGTCGGTCCCAAGGTAAGAGTTATCATACTTAGCTATTTTTTTAGAATGACACGTGTCAACACCAAGTTCTTGGTGGGATTTCATGTCCCTTTCATACCTTTATCAAATGTAAATAGGGGACAAAAAAATGTACCCAGCCCTTTTTAGCCCCCATAACACCAATGTGACCTCTCATTTCTGATTAAGCCCCGAGAGCTAAGTTGGAGCCTTCCCTCTCCCTGCATGGATGGTCGTCAAGTGTCGCGATGAGGTGCGAAGTGTAAATTGATGTCCCTTTCATCCCTTTTTAAAAGGGACATAGGGGACACAAAAATGTACCCTCCCCCCTTATTTCCACGTTGTTTTCATATGACCCAGTCTCAACTTTTTGTGAGGAGAAGGTAGTCAAAATAGGTACTTGATCTTCGTCAGACGATTGTGGGAGCTCTGTAAGGAGTTAGAAGGAAAAAAATACTCATTGGAAATATGAGAATATCCTCTACATGATGGAATACAAATATTTTTTAGAAAACTTTGCATGCTTCCTAGGTGAGTTCATTTTGAGCGGGCACACTCGATGATTCCAAGGAAGGATGTCATTTTGGAAGATTTTTAAGAAGAATCAAGATTAGACCCATTGCTATGATTTTCCATGATCATATGAGGATAAAACAAGAAAAAAACATGGATTTTTTAAGGCTCCAGGCTTGTTCTTCGCCAAAATGACTATGTTGGCTCCAAAGTAAAAAATCTTTGTAACTTAAAGAATGGTGTACAGATTGACAAGGGCTTTTTTTATCATCCACATTTTCATAGGCCATTAGAATCCAAGTGGAATATTTTGCAAACACACCCTATATTTTTGTAGTGAAGAAACCCAGTTTCTCGTGGTGAAAATTTTAAATTTTAAAATCTCCATTTCCAGAGTTTGTGTTGACGTGAAATTTCAGAGCACTATAGAGCGAAAACCCATATCGGTAAAATTCATTTCATCACAAACTGATGTATAGAAACCCACTTTCGAAAAATAGTAAGCCTTCCTACATGGGTACTTGTTATTTTGGTAATTCATCTCTAAAATTAGTTGCATGCGAAGACGGTGTGCACCAGAGCTAATCGGAAGATCGGAGATAATGGTCGAGTAGTCTTGAAAATGGTGAAAACACCAATTTAACTAAAAAAATAACAAGTCATTCCAAGAGGTGGTCAAGGTGAATGTGGATATCACAAAATAAGCATACAAGGGGATAAACATTCAAGTTGGCAACATCGGTTGGAGTTCATAGAGATTGATTCTAACACTTACTAAAAATAGTAAGTTGTCTCTTACGCACTTCAAAACAGGTACCTAATCTTTGATGGATGATTTTGGAAGCTTTGTAAGGATTCAGGAGGGAAAAAACTCATTGGAAAACTAATAAAATCCTATATAAGGTGGAATCATCGGTTTTTAAAAACTCTTGGCGCTTTTCAAAGTGGAACTCATTCTTCGCAAGAACAGATTGACAATAATGATTAAAAAAATGTCCATTTCAAGGATTTTCAGGAAGAATTAAAATATGAGACCCATTTCATTGATCTTATAAGGATTTTTAGAGTCAAAATCATATAAAATTTCACCCAAAAAGACTCCCGGAGCTCCGGAAATCTCAATTTCAAGTTCGCTCTCCTGGTAGTCAAATTCTTATGTTTTGCCTCTCAAAAGTGCAAGGTGCATTTTGTGCACCTCATGTCCCTTTGCAAAGGTGCAATGGGGACAATAAAATGCACCCATGCATAAATTTTTCTCTATTGCTCCATTTGATCCCAACATTTTTTGCATCGCGTGCGTATTCGCAATCCCCAACTCTCCCTCCAATTTTAGGTCTTAAAGTGCAAAATCATGCCTCTGGGAATAAAGAGGGTTTTTTTGTCCCTCTCATCCCCTTGGTGCAGTAGGGATAGTAAAATGTGCCCATGCATAAATTTTTCCCTACTAATCCGTTCGTCATAAATTTTTTTGCATAGCGCATGTCTTGCCTTTCTCTATCATGCCCCACAGTTCCTGGATCAATTTTTCCACCTCGGTGCACTTACTAAAAATAACATGTGTCCATGGTGAGGCATAATAAAAATAGAAAGTGGATAAAAATGGAAATTTAGTGTCAATAAAGGAGGATTGAGATGTGCCAAAGGATTCAGAGTTCATCGCATTGGAGCATTTCATCAGATCATCCGGTAAAGATCATTGGACTTCATCAGAGGTGGCTTCTAATTCTTCCTTCTTCTTCTCTCTCTCTCTCTCTCTCTTCTTTCTATCTCTTCCCTCACCCTCCCCCAAATTTCTCTCTCCTCCATTTTCTAATTCTTCATTGGGGGAGCACTTTTTATATGTCCTTAATAAAAAAGTAACTGCATATTTCTAATGTAAAAGTCACCTTTATGTTATAAAGAGGGACTGAAAAGTTTCCTAGGAAGTTGAAAATTTTTAAGTTGTGCGAGGACATATGAAAAGGCATTGGGGGATAGATGAAGAGTTATGAAAAAATATTCTCTTTTCAAAGGGTTGGTGATCAATTTTGTAAACTCAACAAAGTGCATTGTACTTAGAGAGAACAAAGGAGATAGTCATTTTCTTCCATTTCCTCCTCTATTTTACTCCATTTTCCTATTATGTACAACTATTTATTTTAAATTCTAATGAAGGGTGAAGTTCCTATTTTCCAAGGCATATGAATGTGTGCATCTTTGTATGCATGGTTTCCTCTAGTCAGTAGCTTTGAAATCTTATTGTTTTCTTCTCTTAAATGCATGTGTTGAACTTTCTAACTAGTGTGTGTAGGAATCTAATTTTCTACCCACAACATTAGTTTTCCTATCTCTTTTCTCACTCCCCTTTCCCGCTCTCCAGACAAAGTCTTCTCTAGCAAGAAATTGCTAGCTTTTCCGCAGGGTCAGTGGAGTGCCCCTATTGGATCCCTAGCCGCAAGGCCACCAAGAAAATACACCTTTTACGCACATGCAAATATGGAAGTTGCACTGTCTAAGTAGAGGGACTTTGATTCCCAGAGCGTTGGCAAGAAACCCACAAATTTTTCCACCTAACAAATTTTCTCGCCAACACCGATCTAAATCTTTGTTTTTCCCTCTTGATGAAGTTCCTTGAAATGAAAGATATCAATTTATTAATTGAAGGAACATTGTAAGGTTATGAGAAAAATATGAAAAACAAACTACTCTTCTTTCTCCCTTGTGAAATCTAAAAAAATTACTTTAACTCCTTAATGGAATTCTCAATTAGTGGATTTGCTTGTTAGAAGCTCCATATTATCTATTGTTCGCATTGTTCAATTTGAGAAAGAAAATGGTAGTAATATAAGTTTTCATCGTGTTGTTTTGTTGAATGAAAAAAGGTTGTTGTTTTATTTATAGAATTTGTAGTATTTTAATCTTCCAATTTGATAGCAAAAATTTGTTTTTATTATTTTCCGAGTTTTAAATATGCAACTTCCATGTTCTCTCAAAGTAGAAACAATTGCATATATACACTTTGTTGCATGAAATAAAACATAAATTTTATTGAAAAGCTTCTTGTTGGATATATGCGCGCGCGCGTGTGTGTGTGTGTATAATAAAAAGAACCTAAGTAATGGAATTACTTGAAAGTAAACGGGAGAAGCAGATAAACAAACATCATATATTTTTGGATCCAATCAAAACCTTTTACTAAGGTTTCATTTAAATTTAAAAAAGTATTGTGGGGGTGTTGGATGATTATCCCACCCATTGTAAAACCTTCCCGCCCCTGCGTATCACAAGCTTACTGACCTTTCATTTACCCTACCTCCCATTGGGAGCTTTATCAAATTCGGCTAGCATCCCCTCTTGCACTATATATATATAATAAACACACACTTGTAAAATATATAAATTGTCAAAAAAATTGTAGACCCATGCTTGGGTTAGATTGAAAATAATGGAGTTTTAGATCCACGATAAACAAAATGAATTTGTGTGCAAACCAGAGAGGATAAATAGATCTGAAATAAGAACAACAATGGAGTAGAAAAACCTTCTTTGATCCTCTTTTCTTGGCTTCTTCCAATCTTCATCTCTTCCCTTCCGAGAAAAATACCAAAACCAAAACTAGGGCATCTAGATGGAAGAGAGAAGGAAAAATGAATAATAAATATTAGGTTTTAAATTTTTATCCTCATACGTTTAAATTTTAGGGATTTTGATCTCATGGCAAAGATATCTTGAATCCAAGGGCTCCAATTTAATTCGAAAATGACTTAAGTCATATAGTTGCACATTGTAATGGTTTTAATTTAATGTATTATTTTGGTAAGGACTTAAGTTATATGATGACAATTTATTAATTGAATGTATTAATTAACTAAATCTAATTAAAACCTTGTAGACATAAAGGTAAGGGCATGGGTCCATTTAGGAGACTAAATGGGACCCATGACCATAATTATTCTTTGGGTCTTCCGTAACTTTAATCATTTTTGAAATAATTATTGTCCTATTGTAAATGAATTATACTCGCATTAACCCTTCCAACATGATAAGATGTATCATAGAGATAACTTGCCTTGTCACCATCACAATTTAAATATCATTGATGTTATAAAAATAATCATGTAATTCTTTTAACTTACGAAAGTGGCATTATGCTTTGACTCTTTGTCTTGTAAAGCTGAAAATGCGACATGGTCGCAATGACATAAAATTACTAAGTTCTCACCTTGCTATTCATGAATGCGGTTTGGTGTCGCTTAAGTCGTACACCATGAAAAAGTAATGGGGTAATATAACCTGCCCTTGTAATTATTATACTTTAAAAAGATAAACAAATATTACCATTACTATTGCTTTTAATATCGGATATGGATTCTTAGTTGTCTTTTTATCGAATTTGGAACTTACGCCGAGTGAGATGCAATACACTTGGGGTTCTACTTCATCCAAGTGTTTTTTTTCTCGTGCAACTCTTCATCTTTTGTGGCCCTATGCCATCTGTCTATCTTCGTATTTTCTATTTTTTCAAGTAACGTTATACTCTAGTCATAGTGATTGCCTCTAAGGAAAAGCACCCATGTTATCAAGGATGATTAATAGGAAGTTGAACCCTTAATTTTGAAATTATACTTGATTAGAGATTTTTGGATCTTTTTTTTTCCTCCATTTCAAACGTGTAACACTAACCCATATACATTACAACCATATAATACCACTAGAGTGACAAATAACCCAAAAAGGACCCTAGTGGTCTTCCAATCCCATAACTCAACATTCGTACATCTCGTTTAAGTGTGAAAGAGCTCTCAAACCAACCTACATTATTTTCATCCTAAGAATATCCCAAATATTTTTTTAGAATTCAAATCAAAAATACTTGTATCTTGACACCACTTCAAGAAACCCACTTGCAAAACTAAAAATTGTGGTGTTAAACCTCCCTTTTGTTAAAAAAAACATGATTTTGATTTTATCAATATTCACCTACGTCCTCGTGTCTTTACAACAGAGATTTAGAGCCTAAAGATGGTCTCTCAAATCTTGTATCATTTCTACCATCAAAATTAGGTTGTTATTATACAACAAAAGCTCCACCACATACTTTCCCAAGTGGAATCCATCTCCCCCAAATGCATTTACCCAATCTTCTAGCTTATCAATGTATAGCCCAAATAAATATGTTTGAAATTATTTATCCCTCAATAATTTTTGCTTAGTTATATTGGAATTTATAAATTTTTATTTTTATTTTTAATTAGCAGGTGGTCCCAAGAAAAATTAATAACAATTATGGAAAAAAAAAAAAATTAAAAAGAGTCATTGAGTTTTTAGGTATAAAGTTTGAGCATGTGGAAGAAAGACGAGTTGAAAGTTTCCCACATTTACTCTTATTGTTTTTTCCATGAAGCTAAGGTAGATTTTGTAGTAATTATCCACAAGCCCTTTGCCTCCACCTACAAATTTAACATCCTCTTCAAAATTCATCCACTCTTCATTCTTACTTTGTTTTAGTGGATATTTGGGCTGAAAATCCACCAGTTTCTATCTCTTTCTCATGCTCTAATTTGAGCATGTATGAACATTCATATATGTTGTTTCCTTTAAAATTTTGGAATCTAACAGGGCACCCTCTAAAGTTTAAGTAATAACTTCGAATGTATCCTAAGAAATGGGTTTTTCTAGTTTTTTTTTTGCAACTAGGTTCATCTTCGTATTTGCCCTCTAAACTGCCAACTAAAATTAGAGTCTCTCCATTATCACCTTTTAGGTTTTCCTCTTGATATTTATCTTCATCATTAGTGTCTTCAAAGAGAAAATAATATTTTCCAAAAGTAAAGAAAAATCCTCAACATTTTAAAGAGAAATATAGTTATCAAAAAAAAGAAAAAGTGTTAGAAATTAAGGACGAATCCTCGTCAACAAATTTTGATCCCAAGATTTCTCTTTCCTCTATTTCTTCATAAGAAAAATATTTCCTCCTCACGTTAAGAAGGTATTCAAACATCAACAACAATACAAGTTATTTAAAGGTAGATAGAGTTTCATCTTCATGATCATCTATTATAATTAGAACCATGTCGGTGTATCCATTTTAAATCAAATCATCAATGATCAATCAGTAGTATAGATTTTTTATTACATTGTATGGTTTTTCATGCACATGTATTTAACTTGTTTAAGTTTCATTGGGATAGATGGGAGTTATGCTTCTCCACCTTTTAAGGTAGTGGTTACACTTCTTCACTTCCTATTTAAACACTTCTTATAAAGTTATTTTATTATACATGATATCTTGTGGCTCATATTTGGTTCCTCTCTCTTGCAACAATACTCTCTTTGTGCATTTGTATTTTATCAATGCTTGATCTTGGCCCATATTCTCAAATGATATCGAGCTCATTCTCGTATTTGAACATCATTGATTTATTGTGTTGGATCTTGAGTTATGTAAAGTTTTTTGTTCTAGTTCCTTTGTCTTTGAGTTTTCTTTTCTCCCACGTCTTTAGAGGATCTGGAGAATCAAAAAGAAGGGAAAATCCTCGTATAAGAGGGTTTTATATGGAATTCTTCATTCCATGCATTTTCAAGTGAAATGGATCTGCGTCATCGAGTTCGGATTGTGCCAAAACCCTAGAATCAATAATAAACTCAAATATTGTAAGAAATAATTTGAAAAACAACTACGAAAATATTGAATCATAAGTAAAAATGCAATAAAATTAATGGAAGCATAAAACATGCCACAAAATATTTGAGACATGATTTTTCAAGTGAGGAAATCGGTATACCAAAATAAAACCCCGCATATTATTGAAAGACGACTCAAACCATTTACAAGATAACACAATGTTCATAGAATTTCTTCTAAGAAAGACTAAAATCCAAAGAGAGTAAAAGAAGTCTTAAGAAACTCTCTAAAAGAAGAAATTGAAGAAGTGAATAAAATGTTAAGGAAAAGAGACCAAAAACACTCTTCACATATAGTGAAGAGAGAATAACGAGTTACAAAGTAACTCCAATCATTACATAACCAACCTTGCAGTGTGTGCTTAGTGTCACTATTTCACATGAAGTGAAGGGAAGTGAATGCAAAGTGGCAAAGGAGTTGCATTTGAAATATAACTCCAATATTCCTTATAACAAGGAATATCTCTAATAAGATAAAAGAGGTTAAGGCTACATGTCACCTCGCATTATCCGGACTATGTGAATTAAATATTCACATGATATTAATAATACACAATATCGAGATATTTAATATACCCAAATAAATATTAAACTTTAATAAATATGCTACGAAGTAGGTCAAATCTAGTCTTTTTCAGGTTTTTGTGGACATCTTTGGACTATTTGGTGGAATTCCATATTATGCCAAAGTTTGGGTTTTTCAAGAAAAATAATTGGTTTGTTTTTTGGTTTCACATATATGAACTTGGGTTCTTTGTACCCGTGTATACTGTTCTAGCTGCTCATTGTATATCTAGCCTTCAAAGAACCTATACAATATACCCGATAATGAGGTGAGTCTAGTTTATACACCTATACTTGGTTTATGCGAGGTTGAACCTATTGTTTGGATTTTCTTACTACTTGGTTGGCTAGTTTTGGTTCTTGGTTGTACTGTAAGATAAAGTGTCTATGGCTAGTTATACCTACATCCAGAGGCCGAGGAGGTGACAGGTGTGTTGTGGCATCTTGTTTAAGTCACTGGAAAAAATAATATGTAGGTGACTTAACCTTAGGCATATTTTAGTTTCCTTTCAATAAGTGGGAGAGAAAATTGTGATCAGCAAGTGTGTAGCTCCCCCCAATGGTGACATCACTTTGTGCATAACCTTAGAAATTTGGAGAAGGGAACCTTGCCACTTTTCCTAGCCTTAGCCATCGGTCACAACCAACCCAATGGGGCTTAATTTATGAGAGGTAAAAAAATTATTCAACGTGGGAAAGTAAAAAAATTTGTTAGGCACGTGAACAAGTATTGAAATATGGAAGTAGAAGAAATTTATAAGAGGCATAATTTTCTGCTAGCAACTCCTTTTGAGGCATCAATTTTTTTGAAAGTGTGTATTTCAAGATATTTGCATTTGTGTTACTTTAATTCCCCTTTTCAATACATAAAAGAAACTTTTAGGCCTTAAATATTTGTATACACATGAAATTATAAAGTGCCAACTTTGATAATTCTAGGGGGTTATCATGTGCATTTTCATTTTTGCAATCTCTCTTTATGCATTATGGATCAAAATGTGATTCTCACACTATTTAACTATCATGAGTGGAAAAGAAAAGTGCAAATATTTTTGAGGAGCAAGGGTTTAAAATGGATCAAGTTGGGTCTTTAAACTAAATCAACATTAAGTGCAACTAAAGTTAATTGGTTTAATCGATGTGATGAGGCCTACGATCTATTATGTATGTTTGTATATCCTAATTTACTCTTTCACATAGAATCTACTAGCACACCCAATGATATATGAACCATATTGGAAGGAATATTTGGGAAGAAGGATTCAATGATGGGTCATGAATTAGAGAACAAGTTTATTAGTTCGAGTACAGACAATGTTGACACTATATAAGATTTCTTAACAAGCTTCAAATCACTTAGATTACAGATGAAACAATATGGGGTAGATAAAAAGAACGAGTAAATGATTCTTTCTATTCTTTCCAAGTTGGGTCATGAATATTCAAAAAAAAATCTACTTTTCATTCCATTGGGAGTGCTCTTGGAGCCACGTGGAAAGTTATTTAAATGATTTTCTAACTCCTGGAATAAGAAGCAATATAAGCTCATACAATTGGTACTTTTAAGTCTTCTAAGTCGCGTGCCCTATTTGGTGGACAAGAAAAATATAAGGTTTCAAACAATAAGGATAAGATACATAAAAAATAGGATAATGAGAAAAAGAAGGATCTAAAACTTGCCACTAAGCCCTTCTCTTCTAAAGTCAAACCTAAGAAAGAGAGGGTCAAATGTGCATATTGTAGAAAACTTGGACATGATGAACATAAGTGTATGTAGAAATAGATTGATCACTTGACACACATTATAGAGAATAATAATATTAGTATTCCCATTTTACGCACACAAAGTTCACCAGTTTAGGAGTTTACAAAGGTAAAAGACAACAATAAGGGGAAAGCTAAGGGAAAAGAACTTGTAGTAATTGCATCTCACCCTACCACATGGGTTCTTGACTAGGTGCTTCACACCACATGGATTCATCACATGTTTCCTAAATTATTTAGAGCCATGTTCTATGTCAACTATTTTGATGGGATATCACACTTTTGTTGACGTATCGGGAGAGATTATGTTGACATAGGTGTTAGGAAATTCAGGATGTTCTTTTTCTACCTTCATTTTCAACTAATCTCCTAGAATTATATCAAATCACACACCACATTTTTAGTAAGCGGTGCTGTTGAGTTCACCCTAGATTTTTTGGTTATTAGGGAGTTACATAGTGATTCTATAGTGACATTAGGAGAGTAGATCACTATTCTTGGGTTTATCTATTCTCACACTTTTCTCCTAATGATGAGTCCTCTACAATTAAGGAGATCCCTTTGATATTGACTCCTAACACTTCACTTCCAATCACACCGTACTCACTAGGTATTTATGGTAGTTATGAGGATTTTAATTCACCCAAGAAGGCTCGTTTTGATTCTTCTTCTAGTACAAATGATGAGAGTATATATGATGAGGATTTATATTTCAATCCGGATGATAAGAGAAATGATGAGGACTCACATCCTTTCTCTTTTAGTTATGCTTAAAAGGATTTAGATTACATGCATCTTGAATTTCATCACTTCTTTCCTAGTCATGTATCGAGATCTTGATGAATATCCTCCAGATTCTCCATCTTTAGGTCCACTTCCTCCTATTTTACATACTTTTACCCCACTTCATTCTAACATTATGACTTTTTGTCCGATTTAGACTTGAGATACACTACATAATGTAAATGATTTTGCTAGTGATGCATCAAATGATATGCAAACATAATCATAGTTCCAGGGTGTTCCACGTGTTTATTTTTCATTTTCATTTGATACATAGTACTTTAGTGTAACATCTTGCATTCTTTCTTCGATTCGAGTCTTCACCAATTCCTCTTCTAATAGTAGAATTCTCGCATCTACGGGGTCTATTGGGATTTCATGAGGCCTCGTCTTCTAGGGGGCTTTCTATTCCTATCTCTTTCTATTCTTTATCTCTTGATTTCTGGGGCTTCTCTATGTTCTTCTAGGGGGCTTATCTATTGAGGGAGATTTTCTATGTGCTTATCTTTTCTCTCTTTTGGGAGGATTTTTTCTTGTGGGTTTTCTCCTTTTCTCCACCTTATGATGGATTTTATTTGTTCTTGGGTACCTCATTAAGCCTTTTTACTGGGACCCAATTCATCTACCCACCTAAGCTATGCTTAAGAGGGTTGTAGTGTAATTTTTTTTCCATTGCATGGTTTTTTATACACATGTATTTATATTTCTTAGGTTTCATCGGGATAGATGAGGGTTACATGTATCTACCTTTTTAGGTGGCGATTACACTTCCCCACTTCCTATTTATACACCTCTTGTAAAGTTATTTTCTTATGCATTAAATATACAAGATATCTTTTGGCTCATGTTTTATTCCTCTCTCTCGCAACATTATTCTCTCTCTATGTTCATATTTTATTTATGCTCAATCTTGGCCCACATTCTTAACATCAACTCTCTCGCATCTTGTGAATTGTCTCTTTGGACAGCTAGTCCCACACAAATTGTAATATGTTCCTTGTGTTTAATATCCTTGAGAATAAACTCCTCTTCTTTAAGGTTATCCAACCCTAATATTTTCCACTTTGTGTATGCATCAATATCTTATTTTTTATGCCTTATCTCTCTTGAAATTGGAAGAAAACATAATTATTTACCCTTTCATTCCAAAAATATATCCGTGTTTTTCAACTATTAGCATATTTATTTCCAATTTTGGGCCCCGAGAAGGAACTTATTTGATATATCATGAGGCCTCTCTAACTTGTTGATGACATGTGGGAATATGTTATTGCAATGCATTGGATGGAATATATTGATCATTGATATAATAAGATCTCGGGATGCTTTAAAAGTAAGTGTTTCTTGGATATTTTGAATAGTAATTCATTTTAGAAGGCCAAAACTCATTGAAAAAATCCCTTATAAATATCCTTATTTTAGCCATCAAGTTGGGACTTAAATGAATTAGATTCGGAGTGGTTGGGGTGGGCTTATGATTTTCTCATGATAATTGTGGGGAGCATGTACAACAAGTAAATTAGGAAATAAGGGCATCATATACATGGAACCAAATTGACTTTGCATGTATAAGATGTTTTCAACTAAAACAAGAAGGTCATAGGCTTCACAAAGAGTCCTTCCAACTAGGGATTGAGTCATTAGAGCAATATAAGAAACAAAATCTTTTAAGTGATATAAGAATGCCATACGTAGCATAAATATGAATTATGTATGTATTCTTTTCCATGTCCATCTCGAATCCTAGATTGAAGTATGATATGGTCTCCATAGATGTTATCTTGATTATTGTGAGACATTCTCTCGAAGACAAAATATTTACATCTTCTTTGAACTAATTGTGTAGTCTACTACGCCCTTAATCCTAGGTTATATATTGGGATATAAATGGCCAACTTGTGGCTAGAATAATCCCTTAATATGTCATATCTCATTTATTTATTCTTTCATATGCCTAGTAGGTTAGCCTAAGTTGTTTACATAGCATAAGTAGGGTATATAGGAGGTATTAAATATTATATGATCATCATATTGAGCATTTGTGTCATATTGTAAGGTGCAGAGGCTTCCACCTTGAAGTGGCTAAGTCATTTATACTTGAATATTATGATCTTATCACTCTATTTTGGAGTTCTTTGGTGTTACATTGATGTTATTAGTTTGATTTGTCAAATCAATTTCTTTGCAAGTGGTATTAGAGTAACTGCCTGAAATCAAGTGGTGGAGTGGGTGACAAGGAGGTATACCATCCCAAATTCTAGATTCTAGATCCTAAAGGTGCTCCACGAAGTTAAGCGGGTGACAAAGATCTCTATCACCTAGAGTTCAAGTTGTGAAGCATGGTGGGATGATATGATCTCGGTGTGTGGATTTCACCCATGCCTCAAGGTTTTGGTGTAACAATTTTTTACATCAAACTTTGGGTGATGCAATCTTAAGAAGTATAAACATGAGACACATCATACCTAGTATTTACAAAACATATCATTAACTTCATATCAAGCCTTTCATATGTATGAAATGGAAATCAATACTCCTACTTCCACATGTCATTAGTGATAGTTGTCTTTGAATATTTAATGTATACTTTAACAATTAAAGAGACAACTATGAGAGAATATTGAAATTATAGGAATACTTAAATGCACGTAACCACTCTAGGATCTTCCAATCCCTAAAATAATTATATAAAGAAAAAGGTAGTTATGCCCAAAAGGGGGAAAGAAATTCCCTTTCCTTTTAATTCCCCATTAAGGGAAAATGAACTAAATTGATTATATTTACTCAATACCAATGAAAGTATGGTTAAATTATTAAATTTCTAGATAATTAAGATGTAATGTGAGGCTAAAAACATTATTACAAACAAAATGAGCTATGAAATATGATATTTATGAAACCATTGATGCCCTATTTGAGGGAATGAGAAAGATATTAAAACAACCGTTTGAACTCCCCTAACACCCTTGAAAATACAAAAATAATGCACATCAAACCCAAGAAAATCATGAAATGGTCTCTAACCCTTATATGATAGTAAACATTTCATCATATGGACCTAATATTCCCATGTCCCTCTTATGCCCTATATATTTGCAAAATGTTTTTTAATATACAAAGAAACTAAGGAAACACACGATATAAAATGATTTGAAATTTGCATCCTATTTATATGTAACAAGATTTATATTATTCATTAGAGAATTATGGGCATTCTAAAAGAAACACGTGTGAAAATTCTTATAACATGGTGAGAAGATATCCCAAATACAAAAGCAAATGATTTATCGGTGTTTTGATATCATCCTCTAAGATAGTATGAATTTTATTTTTCTTATTTTTCGCAACACTTTCAATATAAAAACACAATGGCCTAAATCAATGATCAATATTTGTATCCATTTATACATTTGTTACATGTAATTTTCATGTCAAATTCATCACTTTTATGGTTCTAAATTTGATTCTCCAAAAATTAGTTTGTACGTGACTCACACCATTTAACAAGAACTTTCATAAGAGATAACTTTCTATTACTTTGATAGTTCACGATAAAAACTTGGGGAAAATAAATCAAATGGTATTTAAGAGTGAACTTTCTATTACTTTGTACATGACTCACACCATTTAACAAGAACTTTCATAAGAGTGAACTTTCTATCCTTAACGTTGACTATGTTAGTTGCATCCTTTTAGATCCAACTCTCCCTTTTCATGACCATATCAGTATATGTGTGTTGATTTTGACCTCATGAAACACTTTTTAAAAGACTCGGATTCAAGTGGGTCCAAAAAATTATGCAAAAAGTGATTTACATTAATATGATAGATGCATGTTTCATTGTCAATCTCTCTACCATAGAATTAATGACTATACAATTAGAGTTTATTGATGCTTAGAAATATATTTTGTAGGGGCCTTCAAATTGAGGTATTTGAAGAAAGTATTGGGAGGATTTTAAATATCCCATGCATATGGGAGTGAAGGTTCATTAATAAACAATGAGGGATAATGTGTAAAGAAGAGTTATTACAACCTAGAGAATTGGTACAAGATATGGGAAAGGGTATTCTACACACATCTTTGTCGATTTACCAACTTATTATATAATTTTAAACTTTTATCTCATCTTAGATATAATAAGTTGGTAAATCTATTGTTCCTTCTTCTTACATCTCTAGAAATCATGGAACATAGAACTAAGGGAGGGAATATGAGGGCTTTAGCCCATCAATGGTTAAGTAAACTGATAATTCTAGATGCCTTGAACTCTTCTTTAGTGGAGTCTCCTGGGATAAGTTTTGTACACTGCTCTAGGAAAATGGGGGTGTCAAAGGTGAAAAAAGAAATAATGTAAGTGAAACATCATCCTCTTCTTCTAACGGGGTTGTGGTAGTGAAAGTAAAGATGCCAAAAGATTATGGTGATGATGGGTTACCTAGAATATATGCAAGGTTGGAAACTTCTTGTGGCATTGCTTCGATCATAAGATGCGTAAGAAAATAGTACAAAAGTGGGAATATGATGAGAAGGTTACTCTTAAGATTACTAAAGAGGCGTGGGGTGAGAGAAAATGATAATGGAGGAGAAGTATGAGATTAAACAAGGTACAAAGGAGACTAAATATACCCGGGAAAAGGTAGAGGAATCTATTTTTGCTAACATTGACCAACAAGAGTCTTCAATGTCGTGAGGATGGAAAAATAAAATTGAATCTAAACCATCTTCTTTAGAGTTTCAAGTGCCCATTCTTTGAATCCAGCATGATGGTCAATTGGAAATTCTAGTAGACATTGCTTTCTACCAAATGAAACAATGTGGGTATATCTCTAATTGATGATAAAGTAACTATTATAGATGAGGCTCCTCTTATTTCTCCTCGAGAATGATTTCTAGGCGGGGTTCATTTTAAGAGACCTCTCTATAAATCGAAGGTGGAAAATACAGGTGAATATCCCTGGAACCGGTTTCACTAAAAGGTAACTTTTTTGGGGTTTGTGTGCAAATATTTCTCCCCGACAAAAGGTTGCAGATGCGTGACAGGAGATTTGTTGTCATGTGTCAACAACCTTCCTGATGCATGACAACAAATCTTCTATCGCACGTCTGCAGCCTCCGCCCTCCTGTCACGCGTCAACAAACCCCCTTATCGTGCGGCCAAAAACTCTCCTTCTCGCACGCGCTGGGACTTTCTTGTGTGCGTATGAGAATAATACTTGTCGACCGGTTGTAAATTTGATGAATATCTATAAAACTACACTTTGTGTACTGGCCTCTGTTACTTTGCAAGTTTATTGTACTTGATAATAGATATGCCCCAGTGGTGGTATGAGTGAAGTAGAAGTGTTCTACTTGATGAATAATCTAGGATTATATAGGGGATATATTTCAAGCGTAGGCGAAGCTGACCCCTAAAAAAATTAAACTGTAATTTTTAGGTGAACAGTCACTGACCCACGCCAGGAAAAATTCACCTTTTCAAATTTTCCTAAAATGGAATATTCGCCATATTACGAATATTTGCCACTAAAATTATCCATGTTTGTAGGATGTTCATTTACATGTTGAGGCTAGTGGTATAGGGGTGCATGTATTATAACAAATTTATAATATGAAAACCCAAATTATGGGTACAAATGTTTTACAAATGGCTAGTTTGACAAAGGAGGACAAGATTTTGGATACACAAGACCATCATACCATACAGGATAAATGTACTCAAATGGAGGAGTCATTACCCCTTAGCCACCAAATGTCAATATTTTAATTGGAGAGATGTGTGCTTCTTTGATGAGGATGAAATAAGACCTAGGTAGTTTTAGATTATCATTGGATAAGTACTACAATGACTTACAAAGAATTCTTAGGGATGCAAAAGGCTTCATATTTAAATTTTTTACTTGAAATAAACAATTGAGAGATTGAAATTAAAGGTTTACAACCTCATTTGCTCCAGAGGCATGTAAATTGGGAGCTCATATTTTAGCATTTAGAGCTCCACCAAAGATTTATGCTTTCATTCTAGAGGAAGCATGGCTAAATTTGTAGCTTAGATGGTTAGGACCCAACTTTCAATTAAAATTACAAGGGCTAAGGAGTTTTGTCAAGTTTGCTTCCCTTCCACGGAAGAGGGGAAGAACTTGATCTATGAGGCCTTTATTCACAATCGATTCTTCCCATAGACAATTCATGAAACCCCAACCCGTACATTGGAGATGTTTCTTTAAAGGCCTTTGTCTCATAGCTCCAAAATGAGGTAAGAATGGTTCAAGAATGGTTACAATATTCCAAGAAGGAATTAAGTCAATCCTTGTGGTTTAGGGTAGATTACCTAAATCAACCAAAATAAGGAAGAAATATAAGATATTATGACATATTGAATAATTTGGGGATAAAATGGAGGATATTAAGGAGGTTAGACAGTCTGCTTAGAAGAATTCTACAAGCCTTGGGACCTAAAGCCTTCAATGAATACTCGAGAGAGGTGGAATTTGCTTCTTCCTACACTTAGAAGGACAAAAATTATGTCTCCTTATAATGTTGCTTAGGCTAGGAAAAGAGAACATTTCTACATTAGGGACATGAATTGGACAAGGGTGAGGTGGATGGGCTTGAAATTTTAGCTACCTTTTTTGTAGTGGTCAATCATTCACTACATGGGGAATATGAGTTGGATAGATAGGAACACTTTTCTATATAACTCTAATATGAAAAGACCAAAGAATATTATGTCGAATTAGATGAACCTTCTACCAGGTCCACTGGAAAATTTGACATTGTGTGCCTACCTTAACCTAAACTAAATTTTGTGTTATGATAATGGCTACGGAAGAAGCAGATAAGGAATACAATGTCGTAGTTTTTCTAAACTGGTTGTTCCTCGTTCATCTTTAGGACCATGGATATGTAGATTTTGATCTTTTCGGTCATTCATGAAGCTACAAATGTTGGTTATTATGCATAAATTTTGATCTTTTGGAGTCAGAGAAGACCTATTTTTGCTAATGTAGAGCTATTTTGCTCGGGAGACTTTTTATTGGTTTTTCTAGGGTATGAGAAACTTTTTGAAGATTTTATGAAGTCCGGTATTTATGTTACCTTTATTGTAATGATTATCTTTATGACAATTAATGAAAGGGTAAGGGACCCACCAACCCTCTTATTTAATGATCAT
Source organism: Taxus wallichiana var. yunnanensis (assembly GCA_018340775.1). Classification (NCBI taxonomy): domain Eukaryota; kingdom Viridiplantae; phylum Streptophyta; class Pinopsida; order Cupressales; family Taxaceae; genus Taxus; species Taxus wallichiana. Next base: position 346,375,227 of record CM031234.1, on the reverse strand, counting down.
TTTTTTACTAATTTATAATGATCCAGTGCACATCTTTCATGAATATTGAAGCACCACCTATAACAAAAGAAATACCTAGCCTAGTAATACTTATAAAAATAGACTTCCAACTAGTTTCCTATATTATGTAGGATTTTCTTTTTATGTGCACATTTTGGATCATGTTTGATGCCAATTTCAATAGGTATAAAGAGAGGTTTAGATTCATTCATGTTAAATTTGATTAGTAAGTTATGGGAATATTGTGATTGAGACACAAATATTGGGTTTGAATATTAAAATATAGTTATGTCATGAAAGTGATGAAGCGAGGCCTAAATCATTCATCTCAAATTGTTGCTTTAACTTAGAATTAAATGTATGAATTACGTTTGTATGACTATTGGTTATGAGAAAATCATCAACATAAAGTAATATTAGAATAATATGATTATCCTCTCCTTTTAAAAACATATCATTGTCATAGAAACAATTAGTAAATCCAAGAGTTTTAACATAATTTTTTATCTTTGAGTGCCAAGTTCTAGGATCTTGTTTCATACCATAATGAGATTTCTTAAGCCTAAAAACATAATGTTCCTTATTAGGTTCTTCAAACCCTTTTAGTTGATTCATGCTCACTTTTGTCATGGATTAAACTCTATTTCTCTTAAAATAATGTTGAGAATTTCCACAAAATATCGACACCTTACGCTTGTATAATACATTTTTATTATATAAATATTTCATGATTGTATAATACAATCACTTAATTTCACCTTTAGATGCATTCAAAATACACATGTTGAATTTTTATATCAAGAACTTCAAGGAGTGTACTATATCCTTGGCATATATGGAAAAAGAGCAATATGAAACATTTCAAGAATAAAATTGATAATATTAACCAAGTTAGACAAGAAAGTGTTAAAATATCCTTAATTTTATTTTTTATTTTTAAAGAAAAACCAACTTTTATATTTAAACGAATATATTTGAACAACATATATAGATAGACTAACGTATTTCAATTGAACAAGAAACATCAAGATTCTTTGACGAAATATTGTAAGCACTAATTATTATCATGTGAATTAACATTAGTGCTTTTAAACAATTTTCCCAACCTTCATATTTAAATATAGTTAATGAAGCAATGTCATGATAAGGCGTGGAGGGGGACAAAGAGTGTTTTTTTCCATATAGCTTTCGTATGTAATTCTTATATCTTTTATTATAATAGATAAATTTCACTTATTAAAGTGTGGAATGAAAATTTTCCTATGTTTATAGTTATATCCCCAAAAAATTCAGATTTTATAGGGACCGCTTTAAGGAAAATTTCACCTAAGAGGACTCTTTAGTCAATGTCCATCGATATTCACACAATTTTTTTCTACTTTTAAATGGAACATTACAAGGTATATTAGGTGATGTTTTTACATTTTGAATAATAATGAACCAGAGTTTTAGGATAAACATTTAAATTTCAAGAAATTTATAAATTATGCCAGTGTGGGAAAAAATGGGGACCTAAAATATTGTTTTTAATCATTTTAAACCAATTTTAAGACCTTAAAAATGATAAAATTTTATGCTTAGGAAAAAATCTCCCATGTTTTTAAAAATCATTTTAATTTTTCTTTTATAAAAAATATTTTGAGGGGTTTAAACCCCTAACCTCTCAATTGAAAATTTTAGCAAAACATTTATAATCAACCATGTTACTTGCTTAAGCAATAATATATATGTAAGAGTTTATATTGAAAGGCTTATCAAGCACAAGTTAGAGTTAACATTGCAACTCATTGAGATGGATGCATAGTCATGGCGAGTCACGTTATATGGTTTTAAGTTAAAGCCATAGGTAGGTAAGGCAAGTTAGGGTTTCCTTGTTATCACTTTAGTTTGGTATTCAAATTATTTACCTTTACAATCCCTTAGGATTTATTATTTATTGTTTACTTTTGCATACCACCACTTTGGAAGCTTACAAGAGCTTTTTGGGTGATTGATGTTGTCACCTAGAATGTTTCAAGGAGCTTTAGATTTTGTTGAGGTGCAAGCAAGGTGTCCCTTCCTAATTGATAGGAATCACCACATTTCATATCCGGGATGAGATGTCAAGTTGTCTAGTGGAGGGGAAATTTCACCAATGTAAAAACATGACCATTATGGCATGTTGAGCCGAGGTGGATCTACGAGATAAGGATGACATTGTTACATGTGTTATCTCTCCACCTTCCGGACTTGATTCGATACGGGTTTGAATGAGGATATGTTTTTGAAGATAAGTTCATCCAACATATTTAGGATCTATAACAAACAATCATCATGTGTGTTTGTGTGAAGACAATGAAGTGGAAAGAAAATTTTTTCTCGTGTTTTTCTTGCTAAGTCCAATTCATTCGCATGTAATATTATTACCATTTTTCACTTCTATTTATAGCGAGATAAATATAAACTAATTTACAATGTATTGGTTGGATCCATAACATGAGCATGAACCATGAGGATCAACGGATTTCCCGCACATCAAAGTTGTTGCACTCCAGTGAAAACATGAAAGTGCTCCAAGTAATCAACAAGAAAATTACTGCAAGCAATTATTCATGAAAAATAATAGGTCTCTTTGAAGCTCATAGATCAAAAGGAAGAGTACATATGGGGAGTGTTATGTAACTCCCATGCCTAGACATGTCATACTCCCATGATGGAGTGAGGAGTTACAATGCTAGGAATAACATGTAACTCCCATATGACAATGACGCATATGACAAGTATGACATATTCTATGATGGAATATGTCATATGTCATATAACTCCCTAATTGACCTATGACTCACCATGTGTGAAGTGGAAAATTCGAATAGATAAATAAAAGGTGAAAAATATACCTCACACCAACACCCCCTTCACAAAAGCTTAGGTAGAGGCATGAAAAGATAGAAAGAAAAAGAGAACTCCCCTATACAAATAAGAAATATGCGTCATATGGGTTCCGAAAACTAAAGGCCCGATAAGGTACCTATTGTCACTTTGAAATACACCCTTTGGAGAATGGTGTGATAACTCTCCTTTCAATTGACAAAATGGAAACACTCATAGGTTGTGGGTGACCTATATGTTGGAGTGAGTCTCCAGAGAGGGATGGTTCCCCTAGTGCAACACCTAAACTAATTCTATCTCTTAAGGCTAACTCTATTCTACTAAAATTGACCGGGAAAAGGGAGAAGGAAGGGAAAGAAAAAACTAAAAAGGGTGGTGATACACTAGAATGTTTTGAGAACTTCAGACTTATTTGGATCACACAGATGAAGCAAGGAAGCCACACACACCATACACTAACTAAAATTAATTGAGTCAAATTGAAAGTAATTCATATAAGGGTTTTGGAATGAATTGTCATGGGACAAGAAGGGGCAATAGATGGCTCCACAACAAGATCCTACAAACAAACTCACAAACACGATTTATGGCCTCCAAATTGGCACAAGACTGAATAAAAGCATGAGATATTTGAATTGATTAGACAAGGATACACAAGTAGAAAGAAATAAAATCATTTTAAAACAAAGTATGCACTAAATACAGATTGCAAAAAGGTAAAACATGGATACTTTATTGCTCCAAAAGGTGGAATAAGCACAAAAATCACTCATGACCCTTGCTTTCTCACTCAGAAAGACTGAATTACTCCAAAAGTATGAATGAACAAGCAAAAATAATTTTACAATGTTTTGTGAAGTTTTTTTATAGAAATCTAAGAGAGAGGAAGAATATTAAAAGCATGACATGCAAGTCTAACTTTAAAATAGGATAAAAGCAATGCAGTTGTTTGCTTGCTTCGAAAGTAACTCCTTATGAGTAAAAGCATGCATTATGGATTTCTTCTTTATCCTTTTTGCTCAAAAATAAACTCTACATGTTTTAAAATAGATTTTCCTTTGTTCACATGCTTTGTTATCCTTTATTTAACTTCTAGATGACAAAACAAGTTACTCTGCATGCTTTTATCTATTTTTTAATCTTTCTTACACAACCCTTCCTTTTTGCATGGATTTTCCTCATAATGTCTTCAATCTCTTAAATAAATGATGTCAAATTGAAGAGCGAACGAGAGCTTTCCAATGAGACCAGTTTATAATAATTGGGGTTGTAGAACAAAAGTTATGGCCTTCAAGTTCTCGCTGTCATGATGCACAGGAACTTGACACGCCTCGGCTTCCGATTGGCTCTGGAATAGCTCCTTGCTTACGTGTTTATGGCTTTGACCTTTTAAAATGTGATCCAATAAAAATATGCCACATATACTTTGGATTTCACAAAGGTTGGGTTAAAACTTTCATTATGAGGTACTTGCAAATAAAAACACTCCACGAACTTTCACAATTTCAATTCTTTCTTTCGCTCCACTCGAAAACCGTGAAACTTAGACCAATAGCAAAAGTCCACGCTTTCGTAAATTAGACTTTTGAATGGGTTTTACAAAAACTAATCCAATAGAAAGGATCAACATACTTTTGTAAATTACTCGACCGACCACTGCGACGCTTAGACCAATAAAATAGCTCCATGCCCTTCATAACCGAGTTTTGTGAAACACGAGCCAATAAAAACATCCCATGAATCTCCTCCTTTTATATTTTTGACCTTCCGGACCTAAAATCCTTTCATCTATTTTAACCTATCCCAAGGAGTTGAGGTCCGCCAGATTTCATCACGTTGAGCTTCACCGAATGGTGACACGTGTCCTTCCTCTACCTTTTGATCTTCGTTGTGTATCGCCTCCGATCCTGTCACATGTCCTATTGACCATGTTAACCGCCCCGCCTTCTCCCATGCACCCGAAAGCTTTAAAAACCTAATTTATTTTGTGGCCTTATTTTTGTCGAGTTCAAAAACAATGAGGAGCCCAGAATCCCACCACGTAGCCTCTACCTAGATGTTTGCATGTTAAAGTTGATGGGCATTTGAACGTTTATCAACTTTAAAAGAGTATGTCAATACTTTATAACTTAGTCTCCCATGTTTTTTCCGAATACCAATGGTCAAGACTTTATGGAGATGGAATTTTGATGACCATTTAAACATATTTTTCCCTACCAAGAAATGTTTATGTTCTCGATGTTTTTCGATAAGACCTTCAAAATTATAGTCCTTAACTCATGCACTCCATCCATATAAGTTATTCCTGTGGAATCGTTCTTCCATTAATGTCATGCATGTATTTCCTAAAGCTCTATCCATCCGAGAGACAAAGTTTCAAGTTTCCTTCTTACACGTGCAAGAAATATCAACATTTCTCGGTGATTCTGTGGGGTTTGTTGCTGCTAGCTGAAATGATCTAGTACCTTGATGCATCCATTGGGCATAGAGTCAAGTGATAAATGTTGTAACTTTCTTAGAACTGTAAGAACACCGAAAATACCTTCCAACAAATGGAATATATGTGCATGCAAGCACTTATAAAAAAGACAACTATCCTAAGAAAACTGGAAAAACATTGTGCATGTAAGCACTTATTGAATTGAAATCCCGCCTATTCTACTCTAACTAGACAAAAGGAAATCTAAAAACATAGACTAGTTAGGAGAAATAACTTCCTTTTCTCATAAAGTGGGGCCATGAGATCAGTTTGGCAACTAGATCACATGGTATAAGTGTAAAGATGTCTTGCACCATTGATTTGCTCAAGATATCAGCCCAAAGAAGAATAAACACCACTATAGGATTTGAAATCTTTTTTTGTAGATGTTGAGGCTGATTTTTGACAACTTGAAGCTCTTTCTTATGCTCTGAAATGAGCACAACTGATGGAAACTCCTTGTGTGGCTCTAAACTATCCAAATACCTTATTGGACATGGTTTTCTCATAACTGATAAAATAATTTTCCTGATTTTCCCTTCTTCTTTGTGTGCAACTTCATCATTTGATTATTTCTCAAGCTCAAAGGAAGATTTAATAACAACAAATCCTTTATTGAAGATGATAGATGATGAAGATGGAATACTTACAATTTCAATTAGCTCTTCTTCATCATCAGAATCTTCTAAGTCTGATAAAACTGCATCTTCTTTGTTGTCCATGCTTGATGAGAACTTCTTTTGAATTTGAATTTATTTGTTGATTTCCTCCTCTACTTGATTGTTTGCAAGCTCATCTAAAGTTGATAATGTTTTCTCTTGATTTCTAATCTTTTCATGCACAAAAATCCCTACATTCTCATGTTTTGCTTCTTCAAATAAGAAACTAGAGAACTCAAACTCATCTTCTTTAAAATCTTGAGGCCCTTCTTGGCTCTTTGTAGTGACTAATGATGTTATTGTTGTATCACTACAACCTTTCAAAAGTGCAGCAAGTTCTAAACATGCAGAGAAATTAGGATCATTGCATTCCTTTGAAAAATCTTGCTCACTTTGCAAACATTCTTCCTCAAGGCCTTGGATGCCAATAGTGTTCAAAAACACTTTCTCCTCTCCTCTAGTTCCAATCTAATTGTCCTTGACATCTTCCTGATTCTTCTTGACATTCAACACCTCTTTTTACACATTTTAGATCCTCTCATCCTCCCAATCTGAATCAAACCAATCTTCAACAGATATGGAATTATCTTCTTTAGTAGAATTGGTTAGAGAAGAGGCATAAACAAGGGGTTGTTGATTTGTTTCATGTTTGGGCTGAGATGTTTGATGCTCAAGAGACCTGATTTGATCAATTGGAGAAGCCAAATGATCCTCCAAAACACACCCCTGACCTTGTTGACCTGCTTTCTCCAAAACAAAATTTTAGTTTTTCATAAGGACTTGTTGTTTGGATTATTGTATGGGCTTCTCCTTTTCTTTAAAAGCACAACAAACCTCTTGTTCTACAAACCTTATAGGATAATTTGGTCTAGTAAGGGTTGGGTAGAAACTAGGGACATCATTTGAAATACCACAACTTTTGAAAACATTAGTGCAAGGTTTAGTGAAGTTGGGTAGTGCCCTTGGTGGAGATGGGAGGGAATTTTGCAAAGTTTGGGGAATTATTTGGGCATGATAAACTTGTGGAGCATCAAATGAAGGAAAAGGAAGCAAATGATATTCTTGCTTTTGAAAGGGAACAATGGATTTTTAGTATTTGTGCGAGGAGAGGGAAGAACATTAGGTGATGAGGGAAGAATTGTAGAAATAGAGATGGGTTTTCTTTTTCCATCTTGAATAAGCATCTTCTTAGCTTGTGATGCAATGGAAAAAGCTTGAGGAATACTACTACCTCCTAAGGATTGAATTAATACAACTAAATCAGCATCAAAGGACCTCAAATAATACAAGAATGCCATACCTTGTGGGGTTTGAATTCTTGAGGAATTATGTGCCAAGTCCTTATAAATCTGATGTTGAAATCAGAGATAAACTCCATTAGAGCCCGCTGTATTTTGTTGAGATGTTCTATGAGAGAAATGACATATGTATTCTCCTTAAATTGATTATGTAGTTTCTTTCCCATCTTATTCCATATGAAAATGGATTTTGAAACCAAATTTTTATACCAATCTCTTGCTTTACCTCTGAATGATAAAACAAGAAGTCTGATGCAAATGTTCTCTTCTATGATATTATGAATGACACAATGGTTTTCTATATCTTGAATGTGATCAATAAGAGATTGATCTCCATTCCCATGGAAAAGAGGAAAGTTTTTTAAGGCTATTTTGGGGATATCATCCCACTGTTGCAAATGGAGATGGATATAACTAAAGTGTAAGAATGAAATATCTCTTGGGAGAGCCATGAGAAGATGAGGGCATGGAAATGAATGATGGGATGGAAGAAAAGGTCTGAAACGTAAGAAAGTGAGTATGTTTTTGTCGGTGGAGTCGCTAGATGTTCTTAGAATCACCTCCAAAGGCTGGAAATCACTAAGTCACACATCGAACTTATAATCGATAAAATTTAAGCTTATAATATGCTCCCACCAAAGGCGTGCCAAAACTATTGTCACTTTAATATGCACCCTTTAGAGAATGGTGTGATAACTCTCCTTTTAATTGACAAAATGGAAATACTCCTAGGTTGTGGGTTACCTATATGTTGGAGTGAGTCTCTCAAGAGGGCTATTGCCCCTATATAAATACCTAAACTAATTCTATCTCCTAAGGCTAACTCTATCCTACCAAAACTAATCAGAAAACAAAGAAGGAAGGGGAAGAGAAAAAACCCGAAAAAAGGTGGTGATACATTAGAATGGTTTGAGAACTTCAGATTTGTGTGGATCACACATATGACATAAGGAAGCCACACACACCATACACTAACTACAAGTAATTGATTCAAATTGAAGGTAATTCATAGAAGGGTTTTGGAATGAATTTTTACAAGACAAGAAGGAACAACAAATGGCTCCACAACAAGATCCCACAAAAAGCTATCAAACACAATATATGACCTCTAAATTGACACAACACTACATAAATGCATGAGAGATTTGAATTGTTTAGACAAGGATAGACAAGTATCACAAAATAAAATTAGTTTTAAATAGAGTATGCACTAAATACAGATTGTAGAAAGGTAAAACACAACTCCTTTATTGCTCCAAGAGGTGGAATAAGCATAGAAAGTCACTCATGACCCTTTATTTCTCACTCAAAAAGACTGAATTTCTCTAAAAATATGAATGAAGAAGTAGAGATAATTTTACAATGTTTTTATGAAGTTTTTATAGAAATCTGAGAGAGAGAGGAGAACACTAAAAGCTTAGACATGCAAGTCTCACTTAAAAATAGGATAAAGCAGCAATGCAATTGTTTGCTTACTTAGAAAGTAACTACTTTTGAGTGAAAGCATGTGTTCTTCCTTTCTTCTTTCTCCTTTTTATCAAAAATAAACTTTGCATGTTTTAAAATAGATTTTCATTTGTTTGCATGCTTTGTTCTGCTTTATTTAACTTCTAGATGACAAAACAATTCACCTTGCATACTTTTATAGATTTTTAAACCTTTTTATGTGACCCTTCCTTTTTACATGGGATTTCCTCATAATAACTTCAATCCCTAAAATAAATGATGCCAAATTGAATATCAAGATGAGAGCTTTCCAACGAGACCAATTTTATAAGATTTGCGGTTGTAGAACAAAAGTTAAGGCCTTCTAAAGTTTTTCCTTTCATGATGCACAAGAACTTGACACATCTTAGCTTCTAATTAGCTTGGTAATAGCTCCTTTCTTACGTTTCTATGGCTTTGACCTTTTGAAATATGATCCAATAAAAATATGCCACATATACTTCATATTTTGCAGAGTCGGTCTTTATAAAACTTTCATTATGAGGTACGAGCCCATAAAAATGCTCCTCAAACTTTCACAAAGTTAGTTATTTCTTTCACTCCACTAACAACTGCATGAAACTTAAACCAATAGCATAAGTCCACGATTTTGTAAATTATACTTTTGAGTGGGTTTTGTGAAATTTGGACCAATAGAAAGGTTCCACATACTTTCATAAATTACTCGAATGACCATTGCAACGCTTAAACCAATAAAATAGATCCACACCCTTCACAACCGACTTTTGTGAAATGTGAGACAATAGAAACATCCCACGAATCTCTCCTTTTAGATTTTTTGATCTTTTGGACCCGAAATCCTTTCATCCATTTTAACTTATCCTAGGGACTTAAAGGTCCGATAGAGTTCATCACCTCGAGCTTCGCTGCAATGGTGACATGTGTCCTTCCTCTCGCCTTTTTATCTTCATTGTGTGTCAACCTCGATCTTATCCCATGTCCTATTAACCATGTTGAATGTCATGCATTCTCCCACGGACCCGAAATCTTTACAAATATAATTTATTTCGTGGTCTTATGTCTGTCGCAGTTCAAAAACAATAAGGAGCCCGAATCCCACCACGTAGCCTCTGCCTAGATGTTTTCCAGCTTAAAGTTAATGGGCATTTAAACATCCGTCAACTTTAAAAGAGTCTCGCGATGATTTATAACTTAGTCTCCCGTGAATTTTCCAAATACCAACGGTCAATGCTTTAACGAGATGGAATTGCGATGGCCATTTGAACGTATTTTCCCTTCCAATAAATGTTTATGTTCTCAATGTTTTCCAATAAGACCTTCACAATAATAAATTCCTCAACTTGGGCACTCCATCCCTATAAGTTATTCCTGGGACTCGTTCTTCCATTAATAGATTGCATGTCTTTCCCAAAGCTCTTTCCATCCGAGAAACAAATTTTTGAATTGCCGTATTGCACATGTGTAAGATATGTCAATAATACCCATGTACAAACTGCAATCTTTCTAGAAAAAGAAGAAGAGGAGAAGATGCCAAAGAAGATGAGTGACTGTAGTAGACCTCACCCCAAGAAGAGAGTGCATTGAAGGAACTTGGCTTCGATAAAGCTTTTGGTAAAAGTATCTCGCAACCCGATCTAAAGTCTAACACTACTCTAAATCAATGTTCCTACATGGTTCAACTCCTTATTGAAGTGCATGGGTATCTCAATGTGCTTCATCCGTTTATATTGAACCAAAGTTTAAAAATTTTAGATAGTGTTAAGTTTGTCACAATAGATTATGGTAGGATACCGAAAGTGAATGCCAAACTCTGTCCGAATCCTCGTAACCAAATAGCTTCCATGTCTATGTTGATTGCTCCCTTGCATTTTACCTCTTTAGAAGATATAGCAATCGTGTTTTGCTTCTTTCTCAACCAACTAATAGGACTCGAACAGAGAGAAAAATTGTATCCAAAGGTAGACTTCTGATGATCGAGATCACTGGATTAATTAGAATATGTGAATCCAACTAAATCAATCTTTGTCCCTCCCAAGTAGTGAATGTCATCGGTATGAGTGCCATGAACATAGTGAAGGATCCACTTAGCTACTTTCTAATGTAGCTCATGAGGCTCTTGCATAAATTTGGACATGATAGAAACAATGAACAAAATATTCGGATGGGTGTGAGTTAGGTAGATCAAGCTCCACACCAACTGGTGATAAAGGGTAACATCAAATGTGGGAACGTAACAATAAACAAATAACTTAACTCTAAAAAGAAATGGAGTGGGAGATGGATTATTATCAAACATGCAAAACATGGCTAGTAAATAAATGGTATACTTAGGTTGAGAAATCATGATCCCTGAGTTATATTAGGTAATTTGTATCCCAAGGAAGTAGTGAAGAAAACCCAATTCATTCATGGAGAACTTGTTGGCTAAGGAAATCTTCATAAAATCAATGATTGAGGAAGAGCTACCCGTGTCGTAAAGTCATAAACATATAGAACAGGATAAGAATGGACTCTTCTTGGCGTAAATGTAAAGATTTTGGTGGAGTGACACCTAGTGAACCCTGATGTAAGAAGAAAGGAGTCCATCTTGGCATACCAATCCCGAGGGGCTTGTTTAAGGCCGTAGAGATACTTCTTAAGTTTACAAACGAGGGAGGAATCTTAGACATAACCCAAAGGTTGTTCCATATAGATTTCTTCGCCAGGTATCCATGAATGAAGGAAATCTTAATGTGCATTTGATGGAATTGCCATTTGTTAGTGGCATGATGATAAAGAGAGTTAGTCGAATAGAAGTTATCTTTGCAATGGGAGCAAAGGTCTCTAAATAATCAACCCAAAAACATGGTAGAAACCCTTAGTTACGAGTCGATTTATACTTTTCGACGTTCCCATTGGCACCAAAAAAATTCTCAGAAACCTACTTACACCAAACCATTTTTCTTCCATTAGGAAGAGGGGTGAGATCCCAAGTATCATTATTCATGAGAAAGGAATACTCCTCCATAGAAAATCCCACTCGGGGATCCCCGATCCTCGTAGCCTTCTCGAAAAGAATGAGGGTCAAAATCGAGGTGAATAAGGCGTGGGGTCCAACAAACTCGAATAAGGTTTTCTCTCGTCTAAAGGATCCCTTATCCAATCTCAAATACTCTGCAAAGTCTACCTAGCCTAGCGAGGACCAAGAGGAGAGTCAAGCTCATAATCTAAAAATCATCACTCGAGTGAGAGGGGACATAGTCCTGATCATCATTACTATCGAATCGGTATATTCTAAACCATGAGGAGCAGGGAGGGTCGGGAGCGGGAGGCTCAACAAGCTTGTCGGAAGAGTCCGAATTAGATCCAGAGAGGGGTAAAAAGACTGAGCGAGCGGAGAAGTGGAAGTAGAAGATGACTCATCAAACTTCACACTTCTCTCAATATAAATCTGATGATTATTTAGGTTTGATAATATATATCCCTTCACACTATCGAATACCTAACAAAGATACAAGGTTTGGATTGTGGTTCCAATTCTTTGCATATTTTATTGGGAATCTGATCCATGTCAGCTTTATTTGAAGACACAAAAGTGCTCAACATCATGTTTGCATCTATACCAAGCCTCAAAGGGTGTCATCCCTTTTACTACTTTGTGCGGAATGTAAGTCCGAATGTAATAAGCACAATTCACGGCATTTGCTCAATATTGTGGAGGAAGTGTTATAGAATGAACCATGCAAGTGGCCATTTCCTTAAGTTTTATGTTCTTTCTTTTAGAAACTGCATTTTGTGAAGGATTGTAAGTAATTGTACGTGTATTCTCTAAATAATGCACTTTAGATATTATTTATCCCATTTTCATGCTACTATTTAGAAGGTTCTTGAGTGAAGAAAGTATTAATTAATCCCCATCTTTTGGCCATCTTCTTTTATGTTATTTCTTCATTCCCCACCTTTTACATTCATATTCCCAGTCTATTTCGGTCATTTTCCATTACTTTCACCTCCATTAGGGCACCCAAGCCAAGATCTTGGGGCACCATGGGCACCTGGTCCTACCATGGGTGCCCTGATCCTTCTTAAAATTTCCCACCACTTTTTGGATCTTTCTAGTTGTTTGAGGTCTTTATATTTTTTATGGTCGGCCATTTCGGGTTAATTACAAAATTAGATCAAGAGAACCCTATAAATATAAAGTTATGAGACCATAATGAGGGACCAAGACCTAGTCACTACTATCATCCATCTATTGCATTGGAGATCACTTGCATCCACATAGCCCCATCACAAGGCATAATGCTAGGTCATTTACATCACACTTCATAGGGGGAGGGATTCTATTTTATTCCATGCACACATGCTATTACATTTTCTACATTTAGTTATTACTCACTACTTCACAAAGTGCAACTTACACAAGAGCACCTAGGGAACATTAAGCACACACTCACCAGAACTACATTTGGGTTTGAAATGTAGTGCAGTTCTTAGTTAGTAAGCCCACTGTTGTGGTAGATGAGGTCAATACAACCCATTCATTTGCACATTTCTTATTTTTAGGGTTTTGATACTTCTCCTAGTCTTTTACGAGTCTTTACATCATCTTGCATTATTGGCGACACTCAAGATGGGACAAAAATCTAATGCAACAGATAATGAGGGTTTCATACCATCTCCCAACCCCTATGATATTCAATTTCATAGCTTTTAAACATGACCTAGGTGCCTAGTTTATAGACCGAGCACCCACAGGTGCCCCAGTCCCTCTCCATGCGCTCCAGTCTAGTCAAATACTCCAGATCCATTCTTTTTGGAGCTTCAATGGGTGTTCTTACTTCTTCAGATTCTCTAGTCATCTCTGCGACATAGTCCCACGATCATCTTCTATTCAGATTGAGTTCTTTCCTCTTCTCTCTTGCACATTAGGGTTAGCATTTTCTTTTTGCATAGTTTTTTGGTCACTTATATACTTCTTTACTGCATTTATTTACTTCATTTACAATTGTTTATAGCTTAGATTAACTAATTCCCATCTACCACATAATTAATTTTAGTTAATCATTTTGGTGAACTCGTACTCAATCTTCACGCTTAGGATATTCATTTTTCCTCTATCATGGGTCAATTTTCTCTATCTAATTTACTTAAGAGATATCCCCATTTCTAAGTTACTTTGCAAAATCTCTTTTATCACCATATCCCATATCTTGATGATAATACGCTACCACATGAAATAAGGTTATGGAATCAAACATTACATCTTTTAGATCTGAAATTCAACAGCTTAAGGATGTTTCTCAATCACATGTTTGTGCTCATTCTACATCCTCTATGCAATCTATGTCCACTACATGTCATCTAGTTGAACCTCAAGACATGCCATTGCTTGATCCTCTCATATTTAAGCATAATACTACACCACATGACATTCTTATTCATCTCCTTAGTCATCAATTGATCACTCTACCGCCTACTCATTACTATTCTCCTTATCGGTTAGCAAAATATCAAGGTCATCCATATTGCAATTATCATCGAATTAATGGACATAATGATAACGATTGCCACACTTTTCCACACATAATCAAACATCTCAAGCATCAGGGCCTTATTTCATTTGCTACACAACATTCTAATACAATTGATAACTCCCATTGGGTTCCTAAATTTGACTCATCTATATTTAAGGAGCATCAGGCCAACGTCACTCCAGCAACTCCTAAGCAACAACCTCTTACAATTAGTTCACCATCTCCTCCTATTCAGCCATCTACGACATCACCAAGTCCATCGTCTACCAACATTAGTTCACAATCTCCTATTAATAAGTCATCAATCATATCACCAAGTCAACTTAAGAAAGTTCCCTTCAGAGTTAGTGCAACATGGCCTCCTCTCAAATCTAAGCTCCAACCAATTAATTTTGTCCCAACAACTAATCCTCCTACTAGTGATCATGATATATTTTCAATTTCACCACCATCACATAATTCTCCTATTGACTTTATCCAACATGGTTCCACCACATGCACAACTTGGTATTTGGTAGGTGAATCTTGTTACTCTACCCTCTTGATGACACACTCATATTCTTATGGTTCTTATATGACTGTTGAGGGGTATTTTACCATAAATAACCTCATTTCATCTTACATTACCATATTCCTCCATTACATCACCACCTATACATACACACATCTATAATACTTTAACGCTCCTTACGCATCATCAATTAAACGAAATCTATAATGCTTCATCACCCTCATACATCATTTATCACATAGTACACGCATTATCATACACTTGGGGGCATAACATCCCACATCCCCCTAATCTTAGCATCTACACATATCTCACTTTTGCATTCTCATACATCAATCTCATAGCATACACATACTCATTACACTTTACATTTTTTTACCCAATATCACACTCTTGTGCTTCGGTTCACACTTAATCATTGAGAGCTTACTAAACATGAACCCCACACACTTTGCACCTATTCATACATTATGTGTCATATCACTATAAATTATACATTTAGACTACAACATTTTTTTGACATTTTTGTGCATTTATACATCATACATCATGTTAGTCGTCATTATGTATACACCATTGTCTATGTGTCTTACATCCTACACTACTTATCCTACATATTGCATTATTTGTTTATCTACATACCATTCATATTACACCGTCCATTTCCACACATACTCTACATTCTATACTAGTCTTTGTCATACATGAGACTAACATTACATACTCTTACATACTACTTTACTAGTCCATCTACATATTTTTACACATTTGCATTTACATTCCTACACATCACCATGTCTTTACACATTCTACCCATCATATGTTCGTTTTATCATTATGCATATTGCATTTTCTTCTACGCACTACACTCACTACCCTATGATGCACTTTAGTTCCTCATTCCATACTTGAATACCGAGGGTTTACAAATCAAATGGACCTTACACTCATCACACATTTACTATTCGACCTTTCATCATGTGACATTTCCTAGCTAGTGACATACGCTTTAGGCTAAATCGTCACCTATTCTATCATTTTGTAGTGGTATACACCTTAGGTTACATCACCACTCCCTCTTTTCATCTTGTAGTGATATATGCTTAGGGATAAATCATCACTCATCCATTCATCTTATAGTGATATACACTTAGGCTAAATCATCACTTATACGTTCATCTAGTCATGATATATAGTTCGGCTATAGGATTCACACACACACATCATTCCTAGGTCACATCTCCTCCATATACATACACATTCATCATAGCGTGTTAGACACAACACACATTATTCGACCATTTCCCATGACACACTCTCATTTACGGTTCATTCTTGACTACTGAGGGGAAAAAAATGAACCTCACTGCATACATTTCCATTCACTCAAAGGGCACGTGCATCTCCTATCATCCATTTTTCATTCCATTCCATCCATCCACAACATACTGCATATTATGGTTTCTTTTACTCTTGCTTACTTTTTTTTGTTCATGGTCACTTTATTACACATGCTAGTTTGATTACTTGTATGTCATTTATCTATATCATCCACACATGCACATTCACATCTTCTTCTAGTTGTGATCACAGATACATGTCTCTTATATGCAAACATGGATGCTCGCCTTCTACCCTTCCTACACTAGTTGCTGGGGGCATCCACATTTATCTCTCATAGGTGTTATTGTTTCATTTTTGTACTTAGCACTTTACATTACTTACTTATACATGCTTTTGACATACTAGTTATCTTTCTAACATGTTAATGGTGCTTCATCTGCATCATTTTTATACAGGATATTTGCTTTCATACTTATTTGTTACATTATTTTTTATTATTTGTTATTGTATGTGGGCCTTTCCCTTTGTTTGGTATGCACACTTGTTTTTTTGTTTATGGCCATGATGGCCTTACGTGTCTTGTGACATCGTGAGTGATGTCCCATGTTTGTGACCCACTTTGTGCGGCTTCCTTGTCTTCTTGCGTGTTTACACTACTTTGCTTGATCACTTTTACATTGTTTGCGTAGACTTATATGGACTTTTTTACATGCATGCTTGTTCGTACTAACACTTGTCTTTGGTTAGCCATCCTTGTTTGTGCACACCTTGGTTTCTACCAAGTGCATTCTTCCCCTCCCTACAAGGAAGAGTTTTGAAGTACATGTGGTTAGTCCTCTTTTGGGGCTGCATTCTCCTATCAATGATGTCGCATGTGCCCCCAAAAGAGGGGGCATAATTTGGGGTTTTACATACTAACATAGCCAATTCTGGTTCACCAAGTGTACTTTCAGCCCTTGGCATTGTGGGTTTAATACAACAAGTGAGTTCAGACCAATCTATGACTCCATACACAATGACTTTTATAGGACATGGTGTCCTTAGCATTCAGGGAAGTAGTTAAAAGTTGGAGGATACAAAAAATTCCTCCATATACTTCTTCTACCACCGGCGTCAGATCACCCAAAAAACCAGGACAATACATATATCTCTTCACACATAGTTTAGGGAAGTAATTAAAGGTTGGAGGACACAAAGCATTTCCTCCCTATACTTCTTCGGCCTATCGTGTAGTATCACCCAAAAACATCAACAGTACAAGATATCCTTTTACACTCTTTATTTCAACATGGATTAGGTGCACATGTTCCATTTACACTTTTCATTTTTGTATTTTACATTTACATACTTTTACATGTGTCTTTCACATTGTATTTTTACACATACATACATACATATTTGACTACTTGATCATTTTCTCCTTGTAGCTTCGCCATATGAGAAACAAGCAGTCAAATGGGGGCAACACAAACAACATCAAAAAAACACTTTGCAACATCACACACTTTACTAACCATGTAGTACACATCACACACATCAACAACAACACACGTGTTCCACCCTAGGTTCACTCTCATCACTTTTTTTGCATTTTCATCTTTAGTTTCCACGCTCCATCATCTTTTTATCATTCCACGATTTGTCTAGTCCTTCAGCACGCCTTCTTCATCACTCTATATTGATATCAGGTACACATCTCTATCTACTTTATGTTACCAGAGCTTTCCACTCACCAACATAAAGTGGGAGAAAATGTAGTCACAAAATCATGCACTTTAGATATTATTTATCCTGGTTTCATACTACTATTTAAAAGGTTCTTGAGTGAAGAAAGTACTAATTAACCCCATATTTTGGAAATCTTCTTTTATTTTATTTCATCATTCCCAACCTTTCATCCATATGCCCAGTCTATTTCGGTCATTTTCCATTACTTTCACCTCGATTAGTATTAGGCACCCATGGGCACCATGATCCTTCTTGAACTTTCCCGCCACTTTTGGGCTCTTTCTAGTCATTTGAGGTCTTTATCTTTTTGGTGGTTGGCCATTTCAGGGGTTAATTACGAAATTAGATTAAGAGAACCCTATAAATATAAATTTATGAGACCATAATGAGGGACCAAACACTAGTCACTACTATCATCCATCTAGAGTTGCATCCATCTATTGCATTAGAGATCACTTGCATCCACATAGCTCCATCACAAGGCACAAGGCTAGGACATCTGCATCACACTTCATAGGGGAGGGATTCTATTCTATTCCATGCACACATGCTATTACATTTTCTACATTTAGTTATTTCTCACTACTTCACAAAGTGTGATTAGCACAAGAGCACCTAGGGCACATTATGCACACACTCACCGAACTACATTTGGGTCTGAAATGTAGTGCAATGCTCAGTTAGTAAGCCCACTGTTGTGGTAGCTAAGGTCATCTAACCCATTCATTTACATATTTCATTTTTAGGGTTTTGATACTTTTGGTTTTTACATCATCTTGGATTATTAGTGACACTCGATATGTGGACATCGAATATGATATAATAGACAATGAGGGTTCCGGACCACCTCCTAGCCCTGTGAAATTTAGTTTCATCAATTTTAAACAAACCTGGCACCCAATTTTCAAACTAGAGAATCCATTGTGCCCTGAGTCCCTCTCCAGTGCTCTAGTCCATTCAAATACTTCATATCCATCCTTTTTCATAGATTTTGCATAGTCATTCTTGTTTCCGATTCTTCATCAGTTACCTGACATAGTCCCACGAGCATCTTCTATTCAGCTGAGTTCTTTCCTCTTCTCTCTTGCACATTAGGGTTAGTATTTGATTTTTCATAGTTGTTTGGTCACTTATATACTTCTTTACTCCATTTATTTACTTCATTTACAATTGTTCATAGCTTAGATTAACTAATCCCCATCTACCACATAGTTATTTAATTTTAGTTAATCAAGTACGTAGCAAAGCAATCCCTTTGAGCTGTATAAATCATCAGAATTATTGCTCACATACTCACCTCCATTGTCAGTTTGAAGAACCTTGATATACCTTTCAACTTGTTTCTCAGTGAGATCCTTGAAGTCTCAAAAGTGATCGAAAACTTCATATTTCTATTTGATAAAGTAAACCCACATATAACATGAAAATTCATCAATGAAGATAAGTATATAAAGATCCCTAGTGAACAAAGGAGACAAAAAGAGTCTAGAAATTTCACTATAAACAAGATCCAAGGTATGAAAATATCTCCAAGATTTTCCCTTGCTAAAACTTTCTTCAGGTGCTTCCCAAGGGCACAACCCTCGCAAAGACCCTTTGAAAATTTAACCCAAGGTAACCTGTTGACCATCTCATGTTGGATCAATTGTTCAAGGTAAGTATAGTTTAAATGACCAAAATTCTCTTGTCATGGTTTACTAACCTCATTTGCATGAGTGAGACAGTAGTGGGAAAAGAATGAAAAGTAAATTAGGAAATGGTGTACAACTAAGACTGGTGATCCACCTTTCCCTCACCAATGTAGTCTCACTGTGAAGATCTCTAATGATTGCCGAGTTAGGATTAAATTCCACTCACATTCCTTCACTAATATGAGTGATTTGGTAAATTGGTAGGAGATTGGTAGAGAGATTGGGAAAATTTAGAACATTGTTAAAGATTACACCTTCTATTTATATCGATCCATTACCAACAACCGACATGGAAGTTTCATCTCCTAAAGTGATTTGGGACACACCACTCGGTTCAATGTCAGAAAACTCAACATGTGAAGAACCCATGTGGTGCAAGAAACAAAAATCTATAACCCACATGGATGAATGAGAAACTCTTTCTATAAGGGCCTTTCATTTCTTCTTCTCATATTTGGTTTCCTTTGCTTAGAAAGAATCGTGTTTCTAAGCATTTTAATGAATAGACTCATAAACACATATTTTTGTCAAGTAAATGAGTTAGGTGGTCAATTTTTTTCCCATGCATTGATGTTCTTCATGTCATGACTTCTTGCAATAGGAACACTTACACTTTTCCTTCTTCTCTTTAGGCTCAAGTAGAAGCATTCGTGTTGGGTTTGGTTTGGGTGGTCTTAGCTTCTTTCTTAGGTTGGTCATTTTTATCTTTCTTCTTCTCTTGTTTATTTTCCTTTCCTTTACCAATACTTGCAACAAGGGCATGTGACTTGGACTTGATTTCTCCCATTTGAATCAACTTGTCTTGTTCTCAAATGAGTTGGGATGAAAAGTTGTCAAATGAGGCATCTTCCAAGTAGTCCCTAAAGCTTCTTTCATGGCATGAAAGGTAGAAATGAAGAAAAAGTATTCAGACCAATCTTAGAGAGAATAGATAAGATCAAATGGGCATCATTTTTGTCAACTCCACATTATTTCAACAATAATCTAGTGTGGAAAAACTTTGAGAAGAAGGCTTGTAGGTTATAAAATTTACTAGGAGTTAATCCTAGCAATTTGTTCTCCAACTCATGGGCTCTCATGTCATCTTTTTTTCCAAACATATCGTCAAGATTTTTCCAGGATCCATCAAGTGTTTTAGAAGACTCAATGTGGAAGAGAAAGTTAGGAGAGACAAACATACAAATAATACATAAGGCTTCATCACATCAGTTGAACCACTTAAATTTCTTAGGTTTGGTTGGTTTTTTTAATCCCATAGTTATGTGGAACAACCCTTTACCCCATAGTGTTATAATCATCTTAGATCTCCATTCAAAGAAGTTAAACAAAGTGTGAACAAAGGAATGTTTCTAGCATTCATTGTGATGAGAGAGAAAACAAGAATGTAGAAAGAAAGGAAACACATGCATGTTTAATACACATAATTTATTTAATTATTGTGGTCACAATGTAACTTTCATATTTACACTGGAAAAAATATTGCCCACGTATATATTAAGCTCAAATCCACGTTTATTAATTTATTTTGTTATTTGTCTTTTTTCAATGCAAATTGTCAAAAACATTATATTCCTTATAAATATCTCAAAGAAGCATTATTCTTTACATTCTTGAATGATTGCTAAATAGATAGATATTTTTTAATGTTCATTAGGCCCAAAAAATTATGGGAAAGTAAATCTTGTCATTTTTATTTATGGGATGGTAAATTTTATCATTTTTGTTTTTAAATTATGTGTTGTTTAAATTGATAATGAAATCTCTTATTTTCTCCACCCTCTCCTTTGTGAATATATATTGTAACAAGGATGTCGTTAAGACAATTACATGTTTGGTCTAGATGTTATCAGTAAGCATTACACTAAAAAATAAAGTGTTTTCTCGATTATGTTGTCCAATCAAAGCAAAAGACATAAACTCTCTCTTCCCACGCCTTTTTAACCTCTTCCACCTACCTGTATCACACATAAAATGATGTGAATTTGAGGAGGTTTAACAATTTGGAAAAAATGATGAATTCTTGCATATTGAACATATAATCAACATAAATGTTATTTGGTTTCATCCTTTTGTTCAAATACTTCCTCTTAAAGGGGTTTTTTAAGATGGGATCTAATATTGCTTTTATTGGCTATATTTTTTAGAATCTTTCTAATGAGTGTCAGACATGTTCAAATCCATATAAAAGGGGGTTTGTTGGATGGGCATTTAATTACCGACATATTCTCCTCCTATTAAAATAAACAAAATATTAAAGCAATAAATCGAATAACAAATTTGTTTTTGTCGGGGAGATGTAATGCATAGTTTTTTTGGGTAATCTTGAGGGATCAATGAAGACCCAATGACTTAGAGATTTGAAGAGTGAGGCTCTAGCACAAGGCGGGTGCCACTAATTAACCTCTAGAGAAACATACAAATTCCCCACTCTACATGTTGTGGGTAAACCTAGAATTGAACCCATGACCTGGACCACCTATAGGAATGACCGAGATGAGGTGAACCCAACCCAAGGGCTAAAAATGCATAGCTAATGCAATTCAAAACACTAGGAATTCATCAACCTCTCTTTAGAAGAAGCCTAGTGCCACAACCTAAAATAACATGGATGTTGGATTTAAAAACACGTGAAGTTTTTTTATTGGTAATTTTTAAGTGTTTATAGAGCTTTATCATAATTTTTTTGTGTTCTTAACTAAAATTACACTATATGTATTTATGATAATGATCGTAATCTAATAGAAAGATGGCCCCTTATGTGTGTGTATGTGTGTGTGTGTTTATATTAAATATTATATTTTTAACATTAAAATGTCTTTCAAAGAACAATACCTTAATAATAAATATAAGTTGTTTTCTACCTTACCTATTTCAAAAATATTATGTAATTGTAATTTTTACCTTTTTCTTATAAAATTTAAAAACATGTAACGCAAAGAAGGCTCAAAGATAGACAAATCAATACATAAAGCAAATTTAATAAAATAGAGATCATTCTTTTCTTATTGTTGTATAATACCAAAAATTTGTTATTTTCACATCCATAAAACATAAATATTACTATATTGAAAATGATTCACATATATGATTGGTTAAAATATCATATAAATTGGATAAGCTCAAAGATATAATATCTTATTTTGAGAGAGAAATAATAAACGCTCGAGGAAAGTTTTATTTTCTTCTAATATCATTGTTGGCTGGAGAAAATTGACTAAGTGCTAACAGAGCACAAAGGCTCACACGCAAAGGTGCGCATAGGGGAATGGGAATAGCACACGCAATATGCGCAAAAATAGTGAAATAGGTATGTGTGCAAGGTTGTGTGCATGCATACAGAGGGATCGTGGACGTAGCCAATTTTCCAAGAGAGCTAAAAATAAAAATCAGAGTTGGAGTGGCATCCAAGCAAGGTTTAAAAATAGACAAACGCAGGATGGATTAAGACCCATGTAATGCTCACAATTTTCTACGCTCAAAACCATAGTAAATCCTATTAATTTAATAGGGAAAATTTTACAGAAATATTTTTTTGTTTTAAAAAGGATTGCAAGGGTAAACATTGTTCACAATTTAATTAATTTCTCGATTAAATATTCCTACACAACTTGCAAGAATCGAAAATTAAATTAATAATTAAATATTATTAATTTATTTTCCAAATTAATTTACGGTTTAAAAGTCTCCTATTAACTTCATTTACCTTATTCAAGTATTTCTGGTTATTTAGTAGTCATGATCCATTTAATTTATTTATTTACACCTTTAATAATTATTATTATAAGCCCCTTTAGTTCATTATCAATTTACCATGCACATTCATTTTATTAATCCCACCCAAAAGGTTCACAACTTACCTAACCACTAAGTGGCCCCATTCAACCAATAACCCATACCCTTTTTAATTTAATTTCCATCCCCACAAAAAATCCACCCATTAAGTGATGTAGGGTTAAATCTAAGCCATTTGATTAAATCTCCTAGTCATTTGATCTAGGTTGCCCTAAATATCCTTCCATGAGCCAAGATCTAAACCCCCATAGTTTCCATGGCTTCTCATCATCCTCACCTCCCTTTTCTATTTATTGGATGAAATTGAAGGATTTTTGGTTACTTGCCTTATTTTATTCTCTTGTACTTTTGAAATTGGGAGATTTTTGGAGTTGCATTTGGATTGTGCTTGGTTTGAAGGAATTGAAAGCTTCTTGTAGTGAAGACTTTTGGAAGCTTGATGTAGAGGTAGGATCTCCACTTCTTGTCATTATTTTATTTATGCATTTAGATGTAAAATTTGTGTTTTTTTAATATTGTATGAGTGTTGTGAATGTGGTTTATTGTGGTTGGGTAGCTTTCCTTAAGAATGGTGTGGGAGATGGAAGTATGGGACCATTGGGGAGGGAAAAGGGAGATGTGAGGCATGAATTTTGGAGGGAGTGTGATTATGAGTTTCACCTATGGGGAGTGAAAAGGAAAACATGGACATATTTTTGCATATTTGCAAGGGAGAGATAAGGATGTATTTGATTGTTTTGTATTATGCACATGGAGGATTTTGGGTGGAACTCCTACTTCACTGGGAGACAAAAGGAGGTGGTTCCCATATTCCTTTCTCCTTTTGGCTTTTTGTCAAGCCTATGTGTTGTTGGAAAGTTGTAAATCTTGCTTTGTGTGTTTATTTGAATGTGTTGTTATTGTGGAATGCTTGTTTTTGTGTGGAAGCCATTTTGTGAAAGTTGTCAAAGTTGCATTATACCCCTCATTGTTCTTTGGTTGGGGCTTGGGGCCAATAAGGGGATGGCTTATCCTCTTATTGGATTATAGGTCAAGCGAGAGCATTTTCTATACCCCTTTCTTTGTATTGTGATTCAAGGATTGGAAGAGTTGAAAAGGTGCAAGATTAAAGTCATAAAGTTGGGAGATCGTTGAAATGAAGACTTGTGTTGAACCCTTGGAAAATATCTATGTTGTATTTGACCATATAGTCCCCACTTAGAGTGGAAGTTTGTAAATTTTGTATTATCGAAGAAGGCCTTGATATTTCATTTATTCAAGTTTGTAATGATATAGCAATAAGGAGAAAACTTAAGTGTATATGGGTGTTGGAAATGAAACTCTCCTAAATTTGGATATTATTAAAAGTCATAATATGTATTTCATGGGAAGGTAAATTAAAATGGCATGGGTAATGGGGTGAATGGGGCCACTTAGTGGCTAGTCAAGTTGTGACCTTTTGGTGGGAATTAATAAAGTAAATGTGCATGGTTTCTTTTGATAAAATAAAAAGGAAATTTCTAAATAAATATTAGTAAGGGTGTAATTAAATAAACTAATGGAACTTGGTAAATGTTTTTAAACCGTAAATATTTTTGGGAAGTAAATTAATAATATTTAATTATTAATTTAATTCCAACTCCCACAAGATTGTGTAGAAATCTTTAATCAAGAAAAAAATTAATTAAATTTGTAATAACGTTTACCCTCATGCCCTTTTAAACAAAAAAAAAATCCACAAAATTTTCCCTATTAAATTGATAGGTTTTATTATGGTTTTGAGCGTAGAAAATTGTGGGCATTATAACCCACACAAAGGATCTACAATTAGAAAAATCACATGCGGGAAAACATAAATAACATGCATGGAGATGTCTAATAATAGGATTAAAGCATGGTGTATAATTAACTTAATATGTTATTAGCACAAATCGCATGAAAGCGGTGAAGGGAAAATTCCCACGATCTATGTATAGGTAGTGTGTCTTTGTTTTTCCCGGTCATTATTCAAAAAAGCAATGTGAACTATGGAGGGTTTTAATGTTTTGGTACAAAACCATTCTTGGTCTCAGTATGAGTGTGTGCCTCCGGTCCAAAGACTTGGGTGTTCTAAGTGATGTATTCAAATTCTATGTTATGTAATTAATTATGGATTGTAATGGATGAATGCTTTTGGGTTACGAGATATTATTGTGTTGAACATGGGTATTCATATCATGATTGTTGTCTTTCATGAATGATTTCCTTATTGGATGTGTTTTTGGATCGACATGATTATGATGCTTATCTATACATAAATGGTTGTTTTGGTTATGAATATGATTATGAACATGCATGCTAACATATTGATAAACAAAGAAAAGGAGGGAATTGGTGGTTGCGCGCACTTCGGGTGAGTTTCAGACTTGTATGGATGAAGTGCCAAAGCACATAACTCGTTGGGTAATAAAAGACTATATTTTGGTTTTGTTGTTGGGACCTATTTTCAATTTTTCTCCCGTGGATGTTGCATGTAGATGGCGTTTCAACTATTTTTAGAGAAAATTAAGAGCTAGATAGTAGACAATTAAGACACTTTTACACGAGATATATAGTGCTCAACCCGACTTTAACACACAAAAGTGGGTGGAAGATAATCTATATGACTTCTTGTTTGAGAAATTTTTAGCGCCTTCCCAAGAGAGTCAGTTTTTAGTGGTTGGTAGCTTACGCAGAAAATAGAGGTGTCTAGCCAAGAAAGAAATCTTGGACGCAAGAATACTATCAAACACTCTTTGATTTAGATGAGTCGTGGACTAAAACTATGGATCCTTGGTGGGAAGGTGTACTGCACGGCTATAATTTGGAGTACACAATTTCAACATATTCTTTTCTAGAGAAAGAAAAGTTCTAATTCTTGTGTGAGCTAAGAAGATCTTATTTACGAGTAATACCCTTGGCTATCAAGATCCTTATGGTAGAATTGGGAATGGATAAATTACCTATGGCGAGCTAAAACCCCATCGAGCATAGGGAAAAGAGCAAGTTTGGGAAGGATGACTTGCGGCTCTAGTGGAAGAAAGGTAGAGAGAGGAAAGATGACTCCAAAGATAATGAGGCGCGACCGAGGGTAGCTAATGAGGCGCTGAGGTCGATAAGAATGATGACCGGGTGAGGTGATGAGGATGTTGCGAAAGGCAAGGGACTGCAATATCATGTCCTCCCAAAATTGGGAAAGCATAGTAGAGAAACCCCATCGACATTTGATAAGAGTGATTCTCGAGCAAATAATGAGAACCACAGACACACATCTAACCCATCCAGGCTACATATCCTCAAGCGCAAGGTGTTCCAAATTAAGACTTATTTATTGAAAAACATCATAGTGAAGACAAATGAATGAATCCCTACATTGGGTAAGAGACACAGGTAGACACATATTAGTTACCGCTCAAGAAGCACAACAGATTTTGGATGCGCACATGGTTGTGCAACATGCACCAATGTTTAGGAGTAGTTTTAGAGGTATTTTAACAAGCATGTCATCAGATGACAAGAGTGTGGGTACATAGACCATTGGAATTAATCCTATAAATGATGCAATAACACGTACCATCAGGTGACCAATCCAAAGACAACAACCTGGACGTAAATAATTTCATCTATTGATCAGAGGTCACAAGTAGGAGGCTCAAGTCAGCCACCACACTAAGGAAATCCTAGTGGAGGTTCAAATTCGAAAGATCTTGCCCCATCTCAGAAAAGGACCACAACCACAACATCAACCACAACAACCACAACAATCGCAATGCATGACACCTCAAGTCTTCTTTGAGATGTATCTTCACTTTTCATAGTATAGAGGAGTGGAGGATGTGGTTGAGCATGTGCACAAGTGTGAATTGTTATGGAGAGCTAAGGGCATAACAACTTCTGATAGAAATGCAAGTCAATTTACCACCACACTTCAAGGGTGCACACACAGTTGGTATAGAAAGTATGATCCACACTAGACTATAATGGATTATGATGCACTGTGCACTGCCTCCTTGGTTGAATTTCACATTCCTGAGTTTGAGCAACAGAGTATTAGCATGCTAAAGGACATAAAGTAGGGTTTGTCTGAAAGTTTGAGGGAGTATGATACATGGTTTAAAACTCTCTTGTCCAAGATATCTTATTATATTCATCATATCCAACATGCACAGTGTTTATTGGAGGCTTGTTGACTCCATTTCAAAGGAGTTATCACATAAAACATTTACTGATCCATGTGAGGCTTTGGAAGCATCCCTATGCATCAAGCAATTGTGATTGCAAACACTAGAGTGAGTCCTTTCCTCAAAGTGTAAATAACACCCATTGGCTAAATAGTTGGAGAAGTTTTCTCGCCAATTCAATGCATGAGACACGTAGTGGGCTAGGGTGCACCAATCATGACGTGGAAGGGCATAATAAGGATAGTTTTCGCACATGAATGTGCCTGCATTGTTACAATCTTATGATATTTGTCACAAGAATCATGGTGTCCAGAATTTCCCCATCTATCAAATTTCACAAGATAAATATGTGATTAATTTATAACCATTAATTCCAAGGATTATAGGTTTGTGTAAATGTGTAGAGATTTAATAAATTAAATAAAGTAAACATATTTAGAATAAATTTTTAAAGTAAAATACAATAAACATAAATAACACAACACTGGAACATAAGATTTATAGTGGGGAAACCCGAAGGAAAAAACCCCACTTCAAAATAAAGCACTGCCTTTATTAGAATTTACATACAGATTTTACCCACCTTCCATTTCCTCCTCGGTCCCACACAAAACAATTGCAGAGTAATTCCAATGCTGAAATATACTCTTGTAAATTCATAAATCAATTTTTCCCCCAATCCTTACTTTCGTGAAGGATCACCATTTTAAATAGGGTGGGTGAATCAGTTGCACTCGCATGCACCGTTTCACTCTTTAATTAAATCACAATTATTTAATATTAAATGTGAGGACTGAATTAAATTAATGAAGTTTATAAATCAACTTTAAAACATGGGGTGTGTAGTGGTGGCACACCGAAAGGTGTCCCCACTTGAAATTATTACCCCAACACTCCCCCTTAATGTTAAGTGGGAAAACATGCCAAATTACCTTTTTCTACAAAAGGATTTACAATCCATAAATCATCAATAATGATTTAGGCTAACATGTAAACAAGGGAAATCATACAGATTTTCCATAAAAAAATCTAAGGACAAGTGCTTTACATATGAAGACTTATATCGATTATGGATCCTTTTATAAAACAAGGAACTCCCATAACTAATGCTTCACTGGGATTTACAAGTAAACTCACATGTTGTGATCATTTACTTAAGACTCACATACAGTGATCTTTTACAAAATGGAGGAAGTATAGGAAGTTTACAACAAGATGTTAAGAGGTGGCATTTTCATGCACACTCCCCCTCAATGGAAACTTTGAAAGGCCTAACAAGGAACGAAACTTGCAAAAATTCATAAACTCAATGACTTGGTGAAGATATTTGCAACTTGATCTTCAGTCAAACAAAACTTGAGATCAATATCGCCATTTAGGACTTTCTCTCAAATAAAGTGCATATGAATCTCTATATGCTTTGTTATCTGATGTTGAACTAGATTGTTCACAAGAGCAATGCAACTCTATATGTCACATAGAAGATTATTTCTTCCTTTAACATCCATATGGAGTTCATCGAGCAGTGTTTTTAGTCACATGGTTTCCCTTGTTGCTTCCATAACACTTACATACTCTACTTCAGTAGAAGAGATAAATTTTTGGTTGCTTCTTGTTACTCCAAGTGATGGCACTTGCACCAAACTTGAAATCATATCCAAAATTATATTTTCTATCTATAATATCACCAACATGGTCAAAATCACAATATCCAAATAATTTTGCATCATCACAAGAAGAATAATACAAACCATAATTAATTATTCCTTTAACATATTTTAAAATTATTTTTTCCATTTTCCAATGATCCTCATAAGGATCTTGCATGAATCTAGAAACAACTCCTACTGCATATGAAATATCAGGCCTAGTAATAGTCAAATAAATTAAACTACCAACTAGTTATCTATATAGAGTAGGATTAAATTTAGCACATGCATGTTTAAGATCTAATTTAACACAAACTTCAATAGGAATGGAAACATGTTTACAATTAATCATGTTAAATATTTTAAGTAAATTAGTAGCATACTGAGATGAAACAATAGATTTATGATCTTGAAAGATAACCATGCCTAAAAATGATTTAGCAAACCTAAGTCAGTCATTTCAAAACTTTTTTAATCTTTCTTTGATTCTAAGAATTAAATTCTTATCACTACTAGTAATCAACAGATCATCAACATATAAGACAATAATGATAATATGATTATTTTCACATTTTACAAACACATCATTATCATAAAAATAATTTTTGAATCCAAGATCCTGAAAGAAGCTATTAATTTTAGCATACCAAGCTCTAGGAGCTTGTTTAAGACCATACAAGGATTTTTTTAGTTTACACACATATAGTTCCTTACCAAGTTCTTCAAAACCTTTAGGTTGATGCATGTAGATTTCTTCTTTTAGGTCACCATTTAGAAATGCATTTTAACATCCATTTGGTGAATCTCCCAACCATATTGAGCAGCTAATGCTAGAATAATCCTAACAGTGCTCATTTTAGCTACAGGAGAAAAGGTTTCAACCCGAGTCTATGTCGGGTTTCCGATTGACCCCACAAGCTACTAAATTTATCTATTTCTCCTACAAAGTTATACTTAATTTTATACAACCACCTAGATCCTACAATGCTTCGTTTAGAAAGAGGAGGACTAGTTCCCAAGTGTTATTTTTAATTAGAGCATTGTATTTAGATTTCATAGCTTCAATCCATCTTTCGTCTTGACTGGCTTCTTCGAAAGATTGTGGTTCAACCTCATATAGGGTCATCAAGGCATGGTAAGAATGCTGACTACGGGTTATCTTTCTAAGGCTATCAGGATGAGAGTCCTTAACTAGATTTTGAGCCCATTTAGGAATTCTAGGATGCAACACATTTTGAGATGACTCCCCTCAATCTCCATCATATCTAGAGTAGGATATTCATCCTCTTGAAAAAAAATTCCATATTTTCTAGAGAAGGATTATCAAGCTCTATTTTAGGAGAAACATATGAGGTTTCAAAAGAACTGTCACATAATGTTTTTCTAATACATGAACATTCCTATATTCTACTATATCATGTTTGAAAGGTTCGTAGACTCTTAATCCTTTTCTGTGACAACCATAACCAACAAAGATACAGGAGTAGGAGGTTGGATCTAGTTTCTTCCTTTTAACTTTTGGAATAAAGAGAGAAGTAGGACTACCAAATATTCTTAAGTGTGAGATATATGGTTTTTATTTTTCCATACTTCATGAGGTGTAGTTTGATGTAAAGCTTTAGTAAGAACTCTATTTAGGATATAGATTGTAGTATTCATCGCTTCTTCCTATAGAAACTTAGGCACATTCAACACATGAATCATAGTCCTAGCCATCTCTAATATGGTCCTATTTTTCCTTTATGTGATGCCATTTTGTTATGGGGAATAAGGAGTTATCAAATAACGTTGAATCCCGCATGACACACATAACTCATCAAACATTTTACAAACATACTCACCTTCATTATTAGTTCTAATTATTTTTATTTTCATATTAGAATCATTTTCAACAAAGGCTTTAAACTCTTGAAATTTAGACAAGACATCATACCTTTTCTTTATGAAGTATGTCCAGGTCATCCTAGAGAAATCATCACTAAAGCATACAACATACAAGGCTCCACTGAGATATGAAACTTAAAGTGGTCCTCTCACATCACTGTGAATCAACTCTAATAGATGATATTTATTTGGATTGTGATGTTTGTGAAATGGTTTAACATATTGCTTACTTGTAAGAAACTTTCACATGTTTCATGATCAGATTTCATCTTAGGGAGACCTATTACAAGGTTAAGGAAAGGCATTTCATACGTACTCCTAAAATTCACATTTCCTAATCTTTCATGCCAAAGTTGAAGATCATTCTTAGAAGAAGAAGAAAATCACGATTCAAAAACAAATCCATCAAAAATATATAAACCATTATTTTGTATCCCAACCTAATAACATTACTAAGTTCATTTTTCACATACCATTTATTTTACAATAATATAACTTTATTGTTTCTTTAGTTAATTGAGAGAAAAATAAAAGGTTTTTATTCCAATCGAGGAACATATAAGACATTCTTAATTATTCTATTTTTCAATTTAACATTCCCATAACTTTCAGATCGAATGATAGAATTTTCCCCTAGATATATATTTTCCTCACATTCTACAACATCTATGAGGATATCATGAATGCAAGTCATGTGCCTAGAGGCACCACTATCTAGGATCCATTCATTGTCATTTGAAGTTGAGAGTGTAATATACAGGGCAATAGATTGCTCAACATTATTTACATGGTTTTGATTTTGGCTATGGTTTTGATCCTTCTTCTGATTATTAAATTTACTTTTTTAAGTAGTCTTTACCAATTTGTTTTTTTCACATGACAATCAAACTCCTTATGACAAAATTTTCCACATTTTTACATGTGCCATTGAATTTCACTTTGAAATTTTGATTGTTCCTGACAAAATTAGAGTTAGGATTATATTTAAATTTTGATCTGAGGTTTGGTTTCTAATTAGGATTGTTATTATTTCTATTTTGAGAGGGTTTTCGATTTTGAGAGAACAATGCCTGAGTGGCATTCTCTTTTGAATCGAAATTTTCCATAACATGCTCTTCTTGAATTAGAAGCGAGGAAAGGGTGTCCAAATCAAGTAAATCATTTTCATTTTGATATTTAGAGTTCAGGATGGAGATGTAGTTTTAGAATTTCATGGATATTTATCTGAATGATAAAATAAAGCAGTTTATCTTGAAACAATTCACAATTACATCCATCTAACTGTGCTTTAATGTTTTTTATTTTTACCTAATAATTCGTAATTATTTCATCCCCTTCATGGGAGTCGTAAATAGTTTCATAATGAGCTTAATTATCTTGGAGAGGTGACTACCCTCATGCATGGTTTCCAGTTGTTTCCAAGCATCATCCGAAGAGTCCATATGTCCTATATACAATAAAAACTCATCTTTTATGCTCTATAATAGAATTGATAGGGATTCCTAGGATCTTTGGGAGAAGGAGCTTAGATTTTTAGGGTTTTGTTGCCTTCCAGTGGGTCGTTTCTCCACACCAATGACCATATCTGATAATTATCTAGCCATAAAATAGGATTTTAACCTAACTCTCTAGATAGTGTAATTAGTTTCATTTAATAATTGAGCTTTATCCATAGAAAAAATAGCAGTTACGGCCATTGTTTAATAATAACACACACAAACCACTTTGAAAACAAATTTAACTAAAAAAAATCAAATTTTTAATAAATGCACATCAACTTTCTCGCAAATTTCCCAACGAGATGTGCCCAACGGACATAAATATCCACGAGAATTAACCGAAAAGATATCTTTTCAAGTCCAGGTATGTGGTGCAAAGAAAAAGTAGGGACACACGGCTGAAGTTTGGAAGGAAATGTTGTGCATATTCTTGTTATTTTTATCTTGTTATTGCTTCTTCAAATATGGCTTGAATGAACATTTATGAGTATTAACAATGTATTTGGAAAAGCATATGTTGAGTCATCACAGAGTTAACTACAGACTAGCACAAGACTCATTTTGTGCACTTGGCACAGGACTCACTCACCTTATAGCAGTAGACTCACCTTTGCATTAGCAGACTCACCATGGAGTGCGCTCTCATCCAGATCACTAATTCAAACTCACTTGAAATGAGGGACTTTGCAAAAGAGATAAATGGCTCGATGGCTGAACTATGAGTTGACATAACTAGCACATCAGTTAACACAATGACATGATCAAGAAATGACTACTACCTCAACCTTCATGCATATTATGAGGGTCCATGCAATCCTAACTTAACTTCAGTTTCTTGAAGACGTGATGTAGACAAACACTTATGGACTTATGATCATCATGATTATAAGGAATCAATTCAGGATTTGTAATATCTTTTGGCACCGATTGACTATCTCAAAGGAGTCAATTATGGGCCTCATCTGTAGTTAACATGATTAGTTCAATCCAAACACTGGCATAGATCAATCCTTCCATGATTGTAATTCTTAAACAACTAGTTGTTGTTATAGGCATCATCTAGTTAAGTAGTTGTTATTAATTTCTAATAACTAGTCCTCTCCTAGAGAGACTAGGATTGCTCTAATATAAAAAGAGTGAATGTAATAGGAATAAGAGTTAGTTAGTTTATTATTGTAAAAGTAATTCTTTCAATTCAATAAATTACAGATTTAGGGGAAAAATTTACTTGTGTGACTTGTAACATTGAACTTGATCAAAGGGAAGGAGCAAGGGCCACTCCTCCCCAATGAGAAGGGATAATTTACTATTCATTTCCTTTTTATATTTTTTACATTGATTTGAATTATCAACATTTGCATTATTTTAAGTACCTTTAATTTTGTATTCAATAGTCTTTTTGTTGTCAATCCATTTCATTTCCTAATTGCATAGTTAGTATAATATTCAGTTAATTTCATTATTAAATAAGTATTGAGAATGATTCTGATTATTCCCTTTGTTGCAAACAACCATGGACACCACCCTGACTGAAAACATATAATATAACTAAAGTGCGAGTATCAATGATGCTCATCACTTTTTGGCATTTTTAGGGAACTCAAGGTGTTATCAAAGGTTAAGGTGCTAGCTAGAAGTGTTTTCCTAGTTATTTGGTAAGTTTCCATTTAGAAATTTTATTTCCATAACTCTTTCTTTTGAAGTAAGAAGACCTTGTAGTGACAACAAGAATCTCTATGCTTTGGAGTATGTGGAACACAAACAATCAAGTTAAGCACTGATAGTTAGGAATTTCCTCAGTATGATAGATTTTATGTTTAGACCTAGAGACCATAGAGGTAGATTCATTAGAGTAAAATTTTCAAAACCCCCTCAAAACCAACCTATGGAACAACTTGCTGACCAAGGAAGGATGGATGATGAAGTAGATAACCCCAATGGTGTAGAAAATGGAAACCCTCCACTTGGAAGAATGTTTACCTATCCCATACAATTGATCCTAATGATCAGGCTCCTATGAAAAACATATCCCCTTCAATTTTACCAACCTTTTGGGGATTAGTCTCAGAAGATCCTGACCAATTTCTTTTTGAATTCAAAGTCTTGTGCCAAACCTATGATTATACTTCTGATTCTCAAAAGCTCAAGTTATTTCCCTCCACTTTAAAAGACACAACTATGAGATGGTTCATGGGCTTAACCCCTAACTCCATCCATAGTTGGTAGGAGATGGAAACAATTTTCTTGGATAAATACCAAGACTATTATAGAGTCTTGGGACAGAAGGAAGAAATTTTTAGAATTCAACAAAAGGAGGATGAGAGTGTGGAAGATTATCTTGATTGGTTCCTCTTCCTTCATAGGAGGTGTGGTACTAGTCTAGATATTAATCTTCTCAAAAATTTATTCCTCAAAGGATTGGATGAAGACACACAAGAAGCCTTCAATCTTATGGGAAAGGGAGACATGAAAAAAATTAGAATTTATAAAATCATTGACCTCTATAGGAATTACTCCCAAACTCACCCCAACCTTCGTAGATAGAAAGGAAAAATGGCTAGTGGCGATATATCCAAACTAAGGGAAGAAATTGTGAATTTAAGAACAAACCTCTTAGTTCAACTCAATACAACTATGGATAGGGAGAAATCTAGGAATACAAAGCCTTTTTTCATCTACTACCCAAGATGTAGGGACAAACATGGGCTTAAGGATCTACCCCTTAGAAAAGAAAAACATATGTCTTCTCTATGAACTAAAGCATGCCACAAACCAATGTGGATTGCTTCCCTTGCTAAAGAACCATCTAAAACAAAACACACAAGATGAAGTGAGTTAAACTATATGGCTCAGAGGCAAGGAGGGAATTTTCAATCAAATCAAAAATCAGTCCTACATGCCAAAAATGCAATGGGTCCCAAATCAATGGAATGCACCATGGCCATACCCCCAACCTTGACTCAACAAGTCCCACAGAGTGGAGTCCATAATGGAATGCACCACCAAGTTACTATCAACAACCCTGGCTCCACATCCAAACATTCCACCATTTCAATAGTTTAATCCTCAATACCAACAACAATAATGGAA